>CP129454.1:40990000-41432500 GCA_030445155.1 Quercus variabilis | reverse complement strand
TAAACTTCCACAAATTCTAATTATATTCAAACTAAAAGTTTATTATCAAAAATTTCTAGACTTAAATATTTCAACAAATTTAAATTCTATTCAAACTAAAATTCTATTATAAAAAAGTTTTAAACTTAAATCCAAGACAACAACCCACGTTTTCTTTCTAAAAACAAAATCCACATTTTGACTTTTACTCTAACTAAAAGTCTATTATCAACAATATTTTAAGAACTAATTATTAAATTAATTTTATATTATTTGCTGTGATATATTTCTTCAAAGTAAAGGATAATATTTAACAGTTGTTTAATTTAGATAAAATTTTATCATTTAAACTTCAATAAATTTGAATTATATTCAAACTAAAAGTTTATTATAAAAAATTCTAAACTTAAATCCCAAACAACAACACACATTTTCATTCTTTGAAAAAAAAAAAAAAAAACCAAATTTTGACTTTTACTCCAACTGAAAGTGTATTTTCAATATTTTATGAACAAGTAATTAGTAAATTAATTTTATATTATTTCTTATGATATATGTAGGGTCGCAATTTTTGGACTAGGCCCAAATGCGAATGGCATCTTGGCCCAATGGACCCATTACAATGAATTTTGTAAAGAGTGGGCCAAAGAGATAGGTCTTAATAAGGGATACCACAACTAGGCACGGTTACGGGTTGATTTAAATAACGAGAACAAGGGTTTACAGTATGGAATCCTGTTCTCGGCCCTCGCCTGAAGAGTTTTCAGTTCTTGCTATTTCTTCGGTGATTGGTTACAGAGGCTTCAAAGACCATGCAAACGGTTCCTCAGTTTTCTTTTTTTCTCCTTTCTTCTTGGAGGATCTCCTCCATTATATGCCCCCCTTCAGTTGGTCTGGGCCCTCCATTTGTTGATAATGCAGGTCACTAATCGAGTGCTTGTCCCATCAGCTGTCTTCCCAAACCTTCTGTGAGTTGCAGTAATCAAGGTAGCACTATTCAAGGGTCATTTCTTCATTAATGCGGCCAGAACGTTAGTTGTGGGCATTTAATGCGGAGGTGACAGTTTCTCCTTGAATTGCTCATCCGCCATGCTTCCATGGCTGAGCCATTGTACTTGTCTTTTTCTTGGAATGTTTAGGGAGGCTACCTTTGGTGGTGTGCTGCTTTTCCTCTTTACGATCTTGGCTAGCCGAGGACAAGATCGTCCTCGGCGATGTTTTCTGGCAACTTGAGCTTTCTACGTTAATCCTCGGATGTTTCTCCCTTCTCAGCCTGAGCCTTGGGCTTAATATAAAGTGGGTTGGGGTTGCCAGATTCTTAGGCCCCACAATATATTTTCTCAAATTAAGAGATAATATTTTACAATTTTTTAATTTATATAAAACTTTATCATTTAAACTTCAACAAATTCAAATTATATTCAAACTAAAAGTTTATTATCAAAAACTTCTAGACTTAAATATTTCAACAAATTTAAATTCTATTCAAACTAAAAGTCTATTTTTTTTATAAAAAAAAATCTAAACTTAAATCTCAAACAACAACTCATGTTTTCTTTCTAAAATAAAAAAACCACATTTTGATTTTTGCTCCAACTAAAAGTCTATTAACAACATTTTAAGAGCTATCGTTCTTTGCTGAAAAAATAATAATAATAATAATAAATAATTTAAGAGCAACTAATTAGTAAATTAATTTTATATTATTTGTTAGAAAAATTCTATGTCTATAACAATTTCACAACACTTTCATAACAAATTATACATGGCAAGTTGTTGAGGGTTATTATTGGTGGACAAAAAAGTAATTTCAATTATAGATTTAAATTAAAACCTGTAAAGACTAGATTTGGTACCTGAGCCCACCAAGAACAATGGATGATGGCCCAACAAGCCCAAAACAATAAATTTGTTAAAGAATGGATTTTACAAGAAAACGTCTCAGCAAATTAAGTATGGGCCATAATTAACTGGATTCATGCCAAGAAGACTAAAAACACAAATTGGTAAAAATAATGCTCCTTGGTCAAGTCCAAGGATGAGATGTTCTTATAATTACTCAAGTTTATATGAATACAAAGTGTTCTTCTATTTTTTCTTCCTTCTCAGATTACATGCCCCATTTTTTACGAGGGCCTTTCCCTTATATAGTCCTTCCATCCTTCATCCCAACCTTCCACTTGTTGATCTTGTAGATGATCTTTTGGACGCTTGTCCCATCAAAAACCTCCTGGAAGCTTTGTGAATAGTTGTAAACTGAGATACCACTATTCAGGTGTCATTTCCACATAAATGCGGCCAGTTGGTTAGGTGTAGAGGATTTAATGTGATGATAGCAGCCTTCTTCCTAGATATTTCTTCATTTGTTGTTGGCTACCTTCCCTGAAACTTATCCTTAAAAGAATGACTACCTTTTGTACATAACTCTCGAGATGATTGAGTTCCAACCTTCCATAATGCTTTCCTGAGGAGGCTCAGCTCCTCGGGAACTATCACTAGTCCGTTATTATTTTCCCTTGTCCTTGGCTTATTGACCCTAAAACTTAACAAACCTTACAACCATCCTCGGGTTTCTATGTGTCCTCGGGCACGGCCCAACACACTTTACTCGACCTACTTATCCTCACAGAACCAATAACAACTTACCACTTATAATTTGTTGAAAACATTGTAGATGGAGCACTTCTCTTATTGTTATGATATATTTCATCAAATTAAGATATAACATTTAATAATTGTTTAACTTAAATAAAACTAAAAGGCTATCATCAAAATTATCTAAACTTAAATCCCACACAACTCACGTTTTTGTTTTTGTTTTTGTTTTTTTTTTTTTTTTTTTTTCCCCTCAAGTTGCATCTTACTAAATTAATATTTTATTAGGATATTAAGCTACAAAACTCTTGACTAAGGGATAAGATTTAACAATAATTTAATTTAGATAAAACTTTATAGGGTAAATTACAAAGTTAGTCTCTATCCTTTACACCAAATGTCAATTTAGTCTTTAACCTTTCAATTGTGTCAAATTGGTCCCTAACATTTTTAGTATTGTGTTAATTTAATCCCTGCCATTATCCCTTGGATGAAAAAAACTGATGTATCAAATGGAATAGTAAAATTTTCTCAAAAAAAAAAAAATGGAATAGTAAAAAATTATTTTTAATGCCATGTCAACTACCAACCGGAAAAGTCAGATTAAAAAAAAAAAAAAAAAAAACCCAAATTAAAATCTACAGATAGATCTGATTTTTCTCACTAAATAGATCAAAAATCCCTTAAAGGCTCTCTCTCTCTCTCTCTCTCTCTCTCGTCTGTATCATCTCCGCAGCTACCAAATGACAAATTATTGTTTCAAAGAAACAATCCCATTTAAGAAAGCTGGTCTAGAAACCAACTCAAAAAATCTGAGTTAGTCCAATAGGATCAAACCTGCGCTACCCTAGTGCCACAGATCCCTTTGCAAACGAGTGATTTGCTACTATTCTTTTTTACTTTCCAGATTTTATAGAATCATCACGTAGACCTGCCAACAAATCTACCATCATTTCAAATTCAAACCAAACCTGAAAACCCGTAGAGTTTTAGAGAATGGTGGACAACCATTGTCAAATAAAAAGATAAAGGAATCCATTTTTTATGAGCTGCCAACAGTGGTTTCACAACAGAAGTGCTTTGCATTCGTTTATAGCCCAAGCTCCTGAAGCAAGCTTGTAGGAGAAAATTAAACAAACTGTTAACCAACACTTAACTTTTTGAGAAATTGGTATAACGGCAGCTATGGAGATGATATTGACGAGAGAGAAAAACTTTTATTAGGGATTTTAATTTTAGAACCATTTAGTGAGATGAATCCATTCTCACGTGAGCAGATATTTTTTTTTTTTTTTTTTTTTTAAATTTGACATGATTGTACAGTTGGCAATTGATGTGGCATTTTTTTACTATTCTATTTGACACGTCTATTTTTTTCATCCAAGAGATAATGACAGGGATTAAATTAACACAACACTAAAAATGTTAGGGACCAAATTGACACAATTGAAAGATTAGAGACTAAATTGACATTTGATGTAAAAGATAGGGTCTAACTTCGTAATTTACCCTACTTTATAATCTAAGTTTTAGAAATTTAAATTTTACTCCAACTAATAGTCTACTATCAAAATTTATATATATATATATATATAATTATAAAGCATGTGCTACTTAGGATTATTGCACAATCAAATGCTAATTCTTGGTGTGTACTTTTGGTTTGCTTTTAAAGCAGTCACAAATGCATCTTTTTTAGCAAGCCTTAAGCACCGTATCTCAACGTAAAAACACCTGAGCCAGCCAAATTGATTGAACTAGTGGCTAGGAACCAACCCCTCATATGGGCATTTGTTGAGCGTTTTATACAGCCAAAGAAATACTTGGATGTACAAAGCATTTAAACTGCAGCCCCACCCCCTGCGCCCTACATAATAACAAGAACCTGATTATTCAAGAAAACCTTCATTTTCTCAAAACCAGAAATAGTTTTAAACATATCTTCAATGAATTGAAATAATTTTAAAGAAGATACCCAAGGATCATTTAAGTAAGATAAATGTAATAGATGTGTCAAAAAACTGCCCATTTTTCCCCAAAACAGAGTGAAGAACTGTCCCCAACATATGAGTTTCCAATTACGAAATATATGGAGTTAAACCCTTATCTTCTCATGTTCATACACCTCATGTAATATATACAATTGTACGAAGCATCCAAAAATAATTATATTTAACAAATTCTCTAGAGGTTTTACAACATCGTATGGACATATCATGAAAAGATAGAAAGATCCATACATTCAATATCAGATCATGTGTTATATTGCCAAGAAAAATGCTGAAAACTGAAAAGTACATCTGGTGGTTTAACTGGAGTGTCCATATCTAACTCATCACACAGCTTTTTGATGTAGTAGTTTTTGTGTTGATGACTTCACTAGAATACTCTGGATCTTCAATGTAGACCAGAGATGCAGCATAGTACAAAACCCTTGGTGCATATATGTCACAATAGTTTCTCCAACTTTCACTATTCTCTCTTATCTTATAATGACCTAAAAAGCCTTTTTACATGTCATGGAACCCCAATGCATGGATTTCTAGGTCACTTGGTCACCATGGCTGTAGACTGGAAAGTCTGGAAAAACAGAGCTTGACTTGTTGACTAGAGTCGAATTTGGAGTCAAGGTTTATTGAACCTTAATCGGTCAACTTGTAATTGACCCTGCAAAACCTCTTCTTCTTGAGCAATTTCTTGACCTGTATTCTCGTGTTTTCAATGTACAACTTCAAACACATTCTTGGACACTAAATCTCAACCTAAAAATATTAAATTACATTTTTGGAAATACGGTTGCCAACACTAGATACATTTGATCCTAACATGGACCAAACTGCTAAGTTTAAAATGTATACAAACTGTTAAAGTTTACTGAACATGTGTGCAGATTAAATCAAGTCTGTTAAGGGAACTGAGTACGTGCATTGATCAAGTCTGTTACATGGTAGTTAGTTTTTTTAAAAGGAATAGAAACGCTTATAATTTGTAGCTTAGAGAGGGGATTTTGACCAAAGGTTTGGTATATATGATCATGTAGGCGTGCGCGTGTAATGTACTCAGATCAAATGCAATTTCTCTCTCAGTTTCTCAGCTCATTCTCTCCTATTTTCTTCTTTTCACTTAACTCTTATTTCTCTTGATTGTTTTAATGCATATACTGCAAATTTTACATAGTTTGAAAGCCATATGATCATAGTTTCCTGCTCAACTGATTCCACAGCCTCGTATGCTTTACTTAGTTCTCAAGCTCCAATTTTTTTCTATCCAAGATCTTCAATCTTGTTTCTGTGAAGCTTACTAAAGGAGCTTGCTAAAGGCTAGCAGCAGTAGGACTAACTATAAACAATGAGAAATTGCTGCACAAAATACTGGAAGAGCTGCCATATTAGTACCATGCTTTTAGTTTGCAAAAAGAACAAGGAGTGAGCCATTATCCTTTGAAGAAATCCATGTACCCTTAAACTCAGAAGAGCAATCACAGAAAGAAAGACTCATCAAATTACTCCACACAGTACTCGATGGCCAAGGCTGCAACATTCAGAGAACAAAAGCCAGGAGTGAACTCTTTTACACAAGAATTTCATCCTCACCACAGCAAAAGTGTAGACACCCCATTTTACAACTTGCATTTAACCAACCGCTAGATCTTCAGAATTATGTTACAAAACAAATCTTGATGCTCTAACAATCATAATGGTATGTCATAGGTTTTGATCGAGCCACCTGATCAAAAGTTATCATACAAACAATTTTCAGTGATCATGGCTCACCTACACGATGGGCCCAATCACGTTCTATTTTGAACACTTAATTTTGATTGGTTCTTACAAGAATTAATTTAAAATTAATTAAGTGTATTTTTTATTGGATTTTATTTTATTTCATTTCTTTAAGAAATAATAATAATAAAAAATTTCCTTTATGCCATCTTATCTGCTCTTTTGAAAAAATTTTGGAGATAGAAAAAGATATGATCCATGAAAAATTCAAAAAAACAGAAAAATGCTCAAAAAACGTCATTATCTTCAGCAGCAACTTGAATCGCATTTTTGGCTTGGAAAACGTTGAAATTTGGTTTTCTCTATTTCTATAAAAGTTGTGGAGAATTGAATTTCCTTTCAAAAAACATCAATCTCGAATCAATTGGAATTTTGAGCAGAAATTTATGGCCAATATACGAAACAGGTGCAGAAGATAACACAAATTCAGCATCATCTTCAATTTTCTTTCAAAATTTCAAATGGAGATCAACATCAAATCTGTTCAAGCTTATCTAATAGGCTTATCCCTTCCCTTAGCTTCAGAACAAAGTTTTTTGAAAAATAAATTGGATAGAGAAACAGATACATCCTGTGAAAATTTTCAAAAATGCTCAAAAGACGTTACTATTTTCAGCAGCAATTTGAAACGCATTTTTGGCCTGGAAAACGTTGAAATTTAGTTTTCTCTATTTCTTAAAAAGTAGTATATAATTGAATTTCCTTTCAAGAAAAACAAATCTTGAATCAATTGGAATTTTGAGTAGAAAATTAGAGCCAAAATACAAAGTAGGTGCAGCATCATCTTCAACTTCCTTTCAAAATTCAAATGGGGATCAACACCAAATCCGTTCCAGCTCATTTAAATAGGTTATCTCCTCCCTTTTCTTCAGAAGAAAGCTAATAACTTAGCTTTAAAGCTAAGCCATCCTTTCCCCTATAAATAGAGAAGACCTCTTCCATTTTCTAGACCCCGAATTCCCTCTAGAGAGCTGGTGAGAAAGCAGAAAAGAAAAGCTATTGTGCAACCATTGTTCTTATTTAGGTTGTAGGTTAGTACTTCCTTGCTTTCTCCCTAGCCCTTTAAGTGATCACTTCCCCCTTTTAATTTATGTTCTATGCTGATAAGTAGTTAATTATGTTCTTAACTTTCTACACAAGCTTGAATAAATACTTAACAAGTCATTATTTGTTTCTTTCATGATATGCTTGGATGAACATGCCTATATGTCTCATTGATATTCCTTTTATATGCTTAGATGAACACTTCTAGGCTAAAGCACAATTTTCTCTTGAATGTTTAGATGAACACTTCTAGGCTAAAGCACAACTTTCTCTTGAATGCTTAGATGAACATGTCTAGGTAGTTGTCCTACTTTTTTTTAAATGCTTGAACGAACATGTCTAAGTATTTTGATTTTCTCTAGATGAACATGCCTAAGAGATTTTTCCTTTATTTTTTTTCATAATTGCTTAGATGATCAAATATGCTTAAATGTTTTATTTTATTTTGTTCTCTCTGCAATTATGTTGAAGACAAATAACATGACAACTTTGTTTTTCTTCATAGGCTTAGATGAACATGTCTAGCCTAGGAATTCTTTGTTTACATTGATTTCTTAGATGAACATGCCATTACCTTCATGCTTTCTTTACATTAAAATTGTTATCTAACAAGTTTCACTTTTTGTGTCTCTTTATGTCAAATTCCCCTAACACATATTTGTTTACAATGCCTGCAAATTAACATGTTTATATGACATATTGTTTTTATTTGCTTGACATGACATGATATTGGCCACCTTAAACTAGGAGACCAGTTTTACCGGGCGAGATGGGTGCTTAATCCATTCCCATCTCGTAAATTAGCCTCCAAACCAAGATCAAGGGTTCTAGACGATGCTCTTGTCTATGCAATTTTACATTTTTTAGAATGTAACTAGTAAGTAAAGCAATGTAATTTACTTTTCTTAGATTGTATCTAGGACAAAAAAGCATTGTAAATTTTTGTTACAAAATTGATATAAATTGTTATATACATTAATACAACAAAAGTATTTTTTATATTGAAGGTTTTCTTATTTTTTCCATTTAAATTAAATAAGTGGTGACTCCATGTAAAACTCTCGATCTAGGGGGGAGTACATTTTACAGTGGCGACTCCACTGGGGATGTTGAAGGCTAGACTTCAGTTTAGGTTATGGTAGCCAACCATGTCATTTGTTTGTTTATTACTTTTAATAATATGTCATATTTGCTTGCCATAACATCATTTGCATAATTGGAATTGGATATGAATTGTGTTTGTTGCCCGGAAACCATGGTAATTGTAGCCACGGATCGCGGTCCTCCTGGATTCGTGTACCCAGTGGTGAACCTACCACCCCATCGCTTAAGACTCGCTTGATCTTTCTTGCGTTTCGTAAAGGACAAACTCTATCGTTTGGACCAACGCGGCATTCATACGTCACAAGTTGGGAGGTACAATGTCCTAGCTTTCGAGGAACCTATTAGCCTACCTTCTACCTTCATGTAAGAAGCCATAGAACTAATCTTTAGGTCAATCCCATAAAATACATTGCATCCCATAAATGTGTTTGGCTGTTGTTTAATCCATGATGTGCCTTAGTCCAATGCTTAGGCCCATCATAATTGTTTATGATTTCTTATAAAAAAAATAAAAATCTAACTTATGCATTTTGGTTGAGACCAAAGAATCTCAATCAGGGCTCAAGCCCACCAAGTTCAAAGCATAACTAAAAGCTCAAGATCATCAAGCTTAAAGACATCAAGATTAAAGCCACCAATATTAAAGTGCAAGGCCCAAGCAAACATCAAAACCAAGGCTTCCAATTAAGAAATGGCCAACAACCAAGAAGATCAACACATGAATGATCATAGGGAGCAACCGCCTCTCACCACTCAAGATTTACTCAACATTTTGGTTGCAACTCAAGCCCAACTCCAAAAGGACATCCAAGCATTGATCCAACAGATGGGGAACAAGAACTCTCATGAATCCTCTAGGGCCCAAAATGATAATGGACCCAGAAATTCTAAAGAAAGCCATGGCTTGGTGTTGACTGAAAATGAGAAGAAGATGGTTGAACGAATGGACCAAATGGAAAAGCTCCTAATGAGATCTAGAAGGGTTGAAGAAGCTATGGATCTACTTTCACTTTCTCTCTTTCCTTAAACAATGGCCCCACCAAAGTTTAAGATGCCAACATTGGACAAGTTTGATGGCATGAGCTGCCCTAAAGCCCATCTGAAAATGTACATAAGAGCATTGCAACCCTTAGGAGTTGATGAAGAGTTACTGGCCCAAATGTTTCAAAATACACTCACCGGAGATGACCTACGTTGGTTCCTAAATTTGGAGTATTCTCGAACTTGGACTTTGAAAGATATGTGCCATGAATTTTACAAGCAATACAAGTACAATACTGAGGTGGACATCACCCGGCGAGACCTTAAGACAACCAAGCAAGATTCCAGTGAATCTTTTCATGCATTCATCACAAGGTGGAGGACAAAAGCAGCTCAGATGACCGTTAGGCCCAATGAGGAAGAACAATTGAACATGATTGTGAAGAATCTCCTCCTAACCTACAACAAGTATCTATTTGCTCGATACTTTTCCAACTTCAAGACCCTAATTGCTTCTGGAACCCAAATTGAAGAGGCCATCAATAATGATGGAATTATCCAAGATCTCATGGACCAACAAATCAATGCTACACCAGCATCTACCAATCAATCCAACTCTACTTCACGAGTTGCCAAGCCATAATGGGTTTTTCAAGAACTTTTTTTATTACAAACTTTGTCTCTTCCTTACTTGTTTCCATTTCTCTCTTATATTAATTTCATTTCTTGTTTGATACATTTTGTTATTCATGCTTTGTTTGATGCAAAAAAAAAAAAAAAAAAGTTAAAGAAAACTTTGGACTAGGGGCATTGGGATCTTTAGTGACATTTCTGACTCCCTTCAAAGCCGAATTGAAAATGGTTTCCTTGAGGTCTACAATTTTTGTCAAAATGGACTTGTTCATGATAATCCTTCAAACCAGGGACATTGGGCCCTTTAGTGGATTTTCAAAAATCATGTAAGTCTTATCCTTCTCATCAAAGCCCAATACACTTGGAAAGAGTGTGAGATGTCAAAATTTTCAAATGTTATTTTCTTCAAGTAATACGTGAGAATTCATTTGGCAAAGCTTTTGCAAATCATAATGCTTAATGGGCCAACCAATCAATGTGCAACAAGAGAGCATTAATTTCATCTAATTCATGTAAGGATCTTTGTTGAATCACTTAGAACATAAGAAGAAAAGGTCCTAAAAGGCAATCAAAGAAAATCTAGTTATTAGAAAATCTCAACAAAAAGAGATTCCACTGATTAGAAATTCTCAAACAATGTACACTCAATCAAAATCTTAGAACATTTTTTGTGTCACAATATTGGAGCATTCATAATTTTTATTCCAAGAGGAAATTACTAAAAGAGTTCGAGTTACCGTGCCTATAAACAAGCCTTACTAGGGATAGGAGGCCATCTTTGGTTTAGCCACATCATTCCTTGACAACCATTACAAATATTATCCATTGCTAGCCCATTTGAGCTATTAAATATTTAGCCTTTTTTTCATGAACCCATAACAACCTAAACCTAGGGTGGGAAAATTCAAGTGCGCATACTCAAATTTTATGCTATGGAGGACAGTCTCATAGCTTCAATGAAGACATCAAGAAAAGTAGAGTCCATCAAGATTAGAAAAAACAATGGAGATCACATTTGAGAATGCAAATGATAATACTCCATCAAGGTGAGAAGACAAGAGTTCATCAAGCTGAAAGCTAAGAGATTCCATCATACGGAAAGAGATGAGATCTTGTCAAGTCAAAAAGCATGAAGCAACCAAAAAAAAAAACAATGGTAGATTGAAAACCTGAAAGGGCGGTCTACGCAAAAGGAAAGAAAAAAAAAAAAAAAACCGAGTGTGAGAGAGCCTATTAGATTGAAAACCCGAAAGGGAAGTCTAGGCAAAAATTAAGGCACAAAAAATTATTTTGAACTACGAATGACCTAATCCTTCTTTTAAAGAGGTAAGTAGGCAGCTTTTTCAAGCAAGGTCATATAAAAAAAAAAAAATCATTCATTCATTCATTTGCTATCAAAGAAAGAGGAATAAAAAAGAACAAAAGAAGTCCAATTAATCGAAAATCGAAGAGGCGGCCTGGTCATAATTGCCAAAAGAAGATAAAAAGAAAAGGCAACCTTGTCATAGGTTTCAAAAGAAGAGAAAAAAGAAGAACAAAGAAGGTCGAAAACTGAAAAGGTGGCCTAGTCACAAGTTCCAAAAGAAGAGGAAAGATTTGTCAAGATGAAATTCTAGAGGTTTGAAAAACAAGCATGAAAGCACATTCAAACAATAAATCAATGAAGAGAAAGGCAGAAAAATTCAATCACAACAATGACCTCAGCACAAATTCGAGTCAAAGAAGAAAATTTGAAAGCTAAAAAAAGAGTTGCCTAAGAAGAATGCAAGGCAAACAAGCATGATATAACATTGATACAAATGATCCATGATGACCAGTGAGCAGATGACAAGAATGATGAGAATTTCATCACAACGTCAAGAAAGGGAGAAACAAGAAAATCCTTCTAATACCTAACTTTTCAGTATTGCACACTTGAGGGGAATATCTACAGGGGATTTTGAGCCTTTTTATATCATTTCTTTCATAACCTGAACCTAGCCTACATTACAACCCATGCATAAAGACCTCCTTGAAGTTTTGCTAGTCATAGGCACACCCTTAACTCTGGCAATATTTTCTCTTGCATTAAAAAGGAAAAATGCTTGAGGTTATCAAGCCCCACTGGCAAGTAATCTCCATGATACAGTTTCTTAAATTCTCAAATGACTTGAAAGAATTCTCTAATTGAGGGAACTCCCTTTTTGTTTGTTTCCAACAAATGTGACTCCCAAATTTGGGGCACTTCTCTTTGTTTCTATCCCCCCCCCCCCCCTCCAAAAAAAAATAAAAAATACATGACTCTCAAACATCTCTACATTTCATTTCTTTGATTGTCCTTGAAGACCTAATCCAACAATGTTTAAAAAGAAGAAGCAAATTTGATTACATGTATTTAATGACTTTGATCCTTTTTAATCGAAAAGATTGACTTGACTCTTAAACAGTATGATATGCTAAAATAGTTGTTGAAAGGATTATCTCATGATCATTTAGAAAAGGAAAAAAAATTTCTCAAAAGGCACCACTATGCACCAAATGGTTTTTCAAGAAGGAAATCAATTTCTTTCAAAAGCAAAATTTTTCATGGTCAAGTCAATTTTGAAAATGCCATGAAAGGTTTGGTTGGAAGCCATGATCATCTTTTGGGTGGACTAGATGTCTTCCCTACAGACTTGAACTATGCCTGACCTTGTCCTCTTAAAGAAAGGTGCGTAGGCAACCTGTTAAAGGCTCTGTAAACAATAGGCACCAAATCAAGACAATGACCCAAAGTTGTTTGCAAATAGATTTAAACTAGGGGCATTGGCCCATTTGCTTTTTTATCTACATTAAGCATGCCTAAATTATGAGCAGTGGCCCATTAGTTTTCATATGCAATGATGTCGCGGAAGCCTGAAGAGAAACACACACGATGCTCTCTTGATGGAACAGAAACTAAACTGTTAGTTTCTGGTAGTAAACCTTGAATCCACAAGTAGATAAAACTGGAATCCACCAGAAGAAAATTTGACAAAAGTCTGTGTTTATTGATAATAGTCTATCTTGCCTCTGACGGCTACAAAACATATAAATACTGAGAAAAAACGTTTAAAACCCTAATTCGCACTAATTAAGCGATTAGGTGACAAAATTACCGAATTTTACCAAAAATGGCAAAATTGAGTTAAATGTAGAATCATAAACTACTAACCTTAAGGGCCGTCCCAAAACAAACGGGACCTTATTCTGACTTTTAAATTAAAAGTTATTAAGGAAAAACAAATATTACTATAAATAGCAAAAACATTGTTATCGAGGCCTTAATGAAGGAATTCGCCTAAATTTTGGCGACGATCATGGCATGAATCTGGATCAGAACGTCGTTTCCCTTCAACCTGCCAAATTTCATGCAATTCCGACACTGTTACCCCGATGGCCCCTACTGGCACCCCCCTTTGATCTTGCGTTGTGACTTCCTGCGCCCCTGTTGCTCAAGGAAGGCATGTGCTGTCTGTTCTACATCAGTCCCCCCCACTTGAAAAGAACTCGACCCCGAGTTCCCACTATCTGGTTCATCAGGAGGATGATAATCATACAAGTCAGCAACATTGAAGGTAGAAGAAATGCTCATGTCTGGAGGAAGAGCAACCACATAAGCATTGTTGTTGATCTTCTTAGTAATCTGAAACGGTCCATACTTCTTGTCCTTCAATTTGTTGTAGGTACCAACAGGAAATCTCTCCTTTCTAAGATAGACCAGCACTAAATCCCCAACATTGAAGATCTTCTCACGCCTCTTTTTATCAGCAGCTTCCTTGTACTTGGCATTTGTAGCTTCAAGATTCTGCCTCACCTCCTCTTGCATGGCCTGAATACGATTAGCCATATTTTCTGCTGTTTGACTCACTCCTGGAAGCTTAGGTAAAGGTACCAAGTCCAAAGCGTGTTTTGGGGGCACACAGTAGACGATGGCAAATGGAGACTTACCAGTGCTTCTACTGACTGAGCTATTGTATGCAAACTCTGCTTGGGACAATGCAAGATCCCACTGCTTGGGCTTCTCGCCTGAGATACACCGAATCAGATTCCCCAAAGTGCGATTAACCACTTCTGTCTGGCCATCAGTCTATGGATGACTGGTGCTGCTGTAATTCAAGGAAGTGTCAAAACACTTCCACAAAGTCCGCCAGAAGTGACTAATGAACTTGGTATCCCGGTCAGAGGTGATGGACTTTGGCACTCCATGCAAACGCACAACTTCTTTAAAGAACAGATTGGCCACTCGAGTAGCATCTGAAGTCTTCTTGCATGCTATGAAATAGGACATCTTCGAGTACCTGTCAACCACAACAAAAAACAGAATCCATACCTCGCTGGGTTCGAGGAAGACCCAGTATAAAGTCCATAGACAGATCCTCCCATGGGGCTTGTGGAACTGGCAAAGGCATGTATAAACCAGTATTCTGAGATTGACCCTTAGCAGTTTGGCAGATTGGACACTTCCTCACATGATTTCCAACATCCCTCTTAAGTTGTGGCCAATAATACCTCTCTTCCACCAGTGCTATAGTCTTATCTCTGCCCATATGTCCACCCAAACCTCCACCATGCAGCTCCCTAATAATCTGCTCCCTCAATGAACTTTTAGGGATGCATAATTGGTTACCCCGAAAGAGGAAACCATCCTGGATGTACATACTATTGACAGCAGTATAAGTTTGTTGACACTTACCCCAAATATCACCGAAATCCTCAACATTCTCATACAGCTCCTTGAGGCAATCAAACCCTACAACTTCAGTACGTAGGGTGGTCAACAAAGATGCTCGCCTGCTGAGTGCGTCAGCCACCTTATTAGTGACACCAGACTTGTGCTTCAATGTGAAATGGAAGCGCTGAATATAAGCTACCCACCGAGCATGCATCCTGTTAATGCTAACTTGACTGTTGATGTGCTTCAATGCTTGATGATCTATATATAATACAAACTCCCTCTGAATCAGGTAGTGCTCCCAATGCTTAAGAGTCTGTACTACAGTAAAGAACTCCAGCTCATAGGCTGACCATTTACTTCGAGCTTCACAAACTTTCTCACTGAAGAATGCTACTGGCCTGTTGTCTTGTGAAAGAACAGCGCCTATCCCGACCACAGATGCATCACACTCCACCTGAAACGCCTTATCGAAGTTGGGCAATGCCAAAACCCGGGCTGTGCTCAACTTTTCCTTGATCAAGGCAATGCTTTGTTCTGCCTCTTTTCCCCATGAGAACCTCCCCTTCTTCAGACACTCAGTGATAGGGGCTACTATGCTACTGAAATCTCAAACAAACCTCCGATAGAAGGTTGCTAGCCCATGGAAATTTCGCACATCACTCACTGTCTTTGGGGTTGGCCATTCTCTGACTGCACGGACCTTGTCCTCATCAACATGAATCCCATCCGCACTGACCACATACCCTAAGAACATCAACTTATCAGTCAAGAAGCTGCACTTCTTCAAGTTGATATACAACTCATTGGCCTGCAACACCGCTAATACTTCTCGCACATGATTATAGTGGGCTGCTTCTGTCTTACTGTAAATCAGGATATCGTCAAAATAAACTACCACAAACTTTCCAATAAATGGTTTCAATACCTGATTCATAAGTCTCATGAAAGTGCTAGGAGCATTGGACAATCCGAAAGGCATTACCATCCACTCATACAACCCCTCCTTTGTCTTAAAAGCTGTCTTCCACTCATCTCCAGGTCGGATCCGAATCTGGTGATACCCACTCTTGAGATCCAGCTTGGTGTAACACTTGGACCCACTCAGCATATTAAACATGTCATCTAGTCGGGGAATAGGAAATCGATACCTGACTGTGATCTTGTTAATGGCTCGACTATCCACACACATACGCCAGCTCCCATCCTTCTTTGGTGTTAGTAGTGCCGGTACTGCACATGGACTCATACTCTCCCTGATCTGCTCCTTGCTCAAAAGCTCATCCACTTGCCCCTGTAGAATTTGACCCTCTTGAAGATTCATCCTGTAATGTGGCAAATTAGGTAGACTAGCTCCAGGAACTAAATCAATGCAATGCTAGATGTCACGCATTGGTGGTAAACCTACAGGCAGCTCTTCTGGAAAAAGCTCTTCAAACTCCTTGATCAATGGTTGAATTGCATCAGGTATCTCAGTAACCTTCTTTGGCTCACCATCTGTCACCACTACAGCATATACCTGTTTCAACTCCTTACACTCCCTGTCAAACTCATCTTCATTGTTCACTATGAGGAGTGCTGGCTTCCCCTCCACTTTAGAAGCTTTAGGTACACTGCCTTCCTTAATAGGACCAAGGACAATTTTTCTGCCATTCTTAAAAAACACATACACATTATCCTTACACCTATGAGTAGCATCTACATCATACTGCCAAGGCCTACCCAGTATTAAATGACATGCATCCATTTTAACAACATCACAAACTACTTCATCCACATAACATTTACCCATAGAAAAAGTAACACGACATTGTTGAGTAACAAGAGTTTCCGTACCTTTCTTGATCCAACCTATCTTGTACGGAGAGGGATGCTTTTCTGTTTTCAGTCCTAGCTTGGTAACCAAACTCTTCGACGTAATGTTCTCTACACTGCCACTGTCAATGATCAAATCACAGACCCTCTTACTGATGGTGCATCGTGCTCGGAAGATCTCATTCCGCTGATCACCGTATTCCACCCTTGGTGTGAGCAACAACCTCTGAATCACCAAAGACCGCCCTAGTGGCACACCTTCCTCGTCCTCTTGGACCTCATTGGGATTATAGGCATACGGATCTGCATCATTATACACCTCTTCACCCTCCTGTTCACCTTCTATCTCGCCCTCTTCTGCCACCACCAGATTCACTGCGGCTCGCTTAGGGCAAGTACTAGATCGATGTCTTGGTTCTCCGCATCTGTAGCACTTATTCCCAGTTGGCCTAGCATAAGGGTTGGCATTCGCTATCGGCTGGGCTGCGGAACCTGCTACTGCCACTGTGGATTGGTTGACACCACTGTTCTCCCTAACCACGGGTTGTGATCGTGGTGTAAACATGGGCTGTTTACCTTTGTTGGCAGTGGAACTAGAGGACTCCGAATTGCGATTGGAAAACTTCAAACCTGCCCTGAGATGCTGATATTCTATTTTCTTGGATAAGGTTACAGCCTCATTCAAAGTATATAGGGTTTGTAAGGATACCTGATCTCGGATGGAAACTCTAACCCGTGTACAAATCTGGATATCCGTTGATCTTCAGTTTCCTCCAAATCATTGCGATTCGCCAACCTGTCAAACTCCTCCATGTACTCATTAACTGTCCGCGTACCCTGCCTGTAATCCTGGTACTGTCTGAACAACTCCTGCTGGTAATCTGGTGGTAAGAACCGATCTGCCATTAATCTTTTCATTCTCCTCCATGATCGTATTGGAAGCTTTCGTTCACGGGTACGGCTTAATTGAACACGATCCCACCAGGCAGATGCTCCTCCCTTCAATTTGTAGGCCACCAAACACACCTGTTTGTGATCTGCTATACCCATATAATCGAAAAACTTTTCCACTTCACTGACCCAATCCAGATACTCTTCAATGGAGACATTACCATTAAAGGATGGTAATTCTACTTTCATTCGATAGTCCCTCTGCTCCTGATAATCTCGGCCATTATCCCTTGCGGGACCATGATGATTTCCAAGGACTCTCTCTGCATACTCCTCGTCTTCACTGTCTTCTTCGTTGTAGTCCTGCTGCCTATTCCGGTTTGGACCACGATAGGGAGGACCATGCGCTCGGTTATCACGTCGCTCTCCGTCATCGCGATTAGGGTTTCGGTTAAGCAAGGTGGCAAGTGCTTCTTGAATCTGGTCCAGAGTCTGCTGGGTTGAATCACGAAATTGTTGATGTTCATCACGAAATTGTTGATTTTCATCACGAAAATCAAGGAACTCAGCCCTAGTGAGGACTGGGTTGTTGACGTCGTCACTGCCGTCATTGTTGTGGTGGTTACCGTCTCGCCGGTTAGCCATCAGACCAGGGTAAGTCAAGGCTCTGATACCAACTGATGTCGCGGAAGCCTGAAGAGAAACACACACGATGCTCTCTTGATGGAACAGAAACTAAACTGTTAGTTTCTGGTAGTAAACCTCGAATCCACGAGGGGTTTCCCTGAATCCACAAGGAGATAAAACTGGAATCCACCAGAAGAAAATTTGACAAAAGTCTGTGTTTATTGATAATAGTCTATCTTGCCTCTGACGGCTACAAAACATATAAATACTGAGAAAAAACGTTTAAAACCCTAATTCGCACTAATTAAGCGATTAGGTGACAAAATTATCGAATTTTACCAAAAATGGCAAAATTGAGTTAAATGTAGAATCATAAACTACTGACCTTAAGGGTCGTCTCAAAACAGACGGGACCTTATTCTGACTTTTAAATTAAAAGTTATTAAGGAAAAACAAATATTACTATAAATAGCAAAAACACTGTTATCGGGGCCTTAATGAAGGAATTCGCCTAAATTTTGGCGACATTCATGGCATGAATCTGGATCAGAACGTTGTTTCCCTTCAACCTGCCAAATTTCATGCAATTCCGACACTGTTACCCCGATGGCCCCTACTGGCACCCCCCTTTGATCTTGTGTTGTGACTTCCTGCGCCCTTGTTGCTCAAGGAAGGCATGTGCTGTCTGTTCTACATCATGCAAGCTTTTCATCTATTTTTCTATGCAAGCATGTTTATACTAGGGGCATTGGTCCAAATTAATTGGTTTCTAACAAGCTTAAGAAAGGAAAATTTTCATCTTTGCAGGAATTAAGCAAAATCCTCTCATTCATTTCAGCATTCAATAACAGCTTCAAGTCCAGATCACCAAATCAACTAAGAAGTCTCACATCTCACAACTAAGAAGTCTCCCATGTCACACAAGGCTCGACTAAGGAGTCTCTTGCATTCATTGAAGTTGACTAGTATTGTCCAACATCTCAGGCTCTAGGGTGTGACAAAGTTTTTTTTCTTGAAAGTCACAAAAAAGTTTTCAAAAAAATCCAATAATATTTTCAGAAAATTCATAACTTTTTTCAAGGAAACTTGAAAGTTTTTCAAAATTCGAACAAATTTTCAACAAAACCCATCAAGGTTTTCATACTTTATTTAACAAATTTTCAAAAAAGAAAATTCTCAAAACCCGACAAGGTTTGTGAACAAAATCCTCAAAAAACCGAACAAGGTTTGTCAACAATTTTTCAAAATAAGGTATTCATGACTTTCTCAAAAAATCAAACAAGATTTTCAGAAAATTTTAGCATCTATCTCAAAAAACCAAACAAGGTTTTCTAATAAAATTCTCAAAACCCGACAAGGTTTGTGAACAAAATTTTCAAAAAACTCAACAAGGTTTGTCAACAATTTTTCAAAACAAGGTTTTAATGACTTTCTTTAAAAATCAAACAAGATTTTTAGAAAGTTTTAGCATCTTTTTAAAAAGTTGAGGAAAATCCTACAAGATCTTCAAACATCTCTCAGAAAAAGAACGCTTGACACAGTTTTCACAAAAACCTAACAAGGTTTTTATCAAATTTCCAAAAGACATAACAAGACCATTCCAAGAATGCCTAACATGTTTTCATAGATACCAATTTTGATAAGAATATCAAAATTTTCCAAAGAAAATTCAACAAGATTTTCAACAAGTTTCAAGTTCAAAAATTTTCAAAAAATAGACAAGTTCTTAGAAAATTTGCCAAGATCTTTATAAGAAAACACAAGAAGGTTTTTATCAAATTTCCAAAAGACATGACAAGATCATTCCAAAAATGCCCAACATGTTTTCACAAATACAAATTTTGGTAAGAATATAAAAATTTTCAAGAGAAAATTCAACAAGATTTTCAACAAGTTTCAAGCTCAAAAATTTTAAAAAAACAGACAAGTTTTTAGAAAATTTGCCAAGGTCTTTACAAGAAAACCCAACAGAGTTTTCAAATAAAAAAGCCCGACAAGGTTCTTTTAAAATAATAACAAGTATTTTTTTGAGAAAATTGCTGACACATTTTGGATAAAAATTTTTTGGAAACCAACAAGTTTCCAAAACTTAAAAAATAAAATAAAAAATTTGGTTAAATTTCAAGTTGCAAAATTTGGTGTCTTTCTTTTATATTGACATTTGCTTTTCAAGCTCTATCAATGAGGGGCATTCTGTAAACACCCATTTTACAACTTGTATTTAACCAACCGCTAGATCTTCAGATTTGTGATACAAAACAAATCTTGATGCTCTAACGATCATAATGGTTTGTCATTAGTTTTGATCAGACCACTTGATCAAAAGTTATCATTTAAACAATTTTCAATGATCATGGCTCACCTACACGATGGGCCCAATCACGTCCTATTTTAAACACTTAATTTTGATTGGTTCTCACAAGAATTAATTTAAAATTAATTAAGTGCAATTTTTTATTGGATTTCATTTTATTTCATTTTTTAAGAAATTAAAAAAAAAATTCCTTTATGTCATCTTATCCGCTCTTTTGAAAAAATTTTGGAGATAGAAAAAGATATGATCCATGAAAAATTAAAAAAAAAAAAAAAAAAAAACAGAAAAATGCTCAAAAAACGTCATTATCTTCAGCAGCAACTTGAATTGCATTTTTGGCCCAGAAAACGTTGAAATTTGGTTTTCTCTATTTCTATAAACGTTGTGGAAAATTGAATTTCCTTTAAAAAACAATCAATGCCGAATCAATTGGAATTCTGAGCAGAAAGTTATGGCCAATATACGAAACAGGTGCAGAAGATAACACAAATTCAGCATCATCTTCAATTTTCTTTCAAAATTTCAAATGGGGATCAACATCAAATCTATTCAAGCTTATCTAATAGGCTTATCCCTTCCCTTAGGTTCAGAACAAATTTTTTTGAAAAATAAATTGGATAGAGAAACAGATACATACTGTGAAAAATTTCACAAATGTTCAAAAGACTTTACTATTTTCAGCAGCAATTTGAAACGTATTTTTGGCCTGGAAAACGTTGAAATTTATTTTTCTCTATTTCTTAAAAAGTTGTAGATAATTGGATTTCCTTTCAAAAAACACAAATCTTGAATCAATTGGAATTTTGAGCAGAAAGTTAGAGCCAAAATACAAAGTAGGTGCAGCATCATCTTCAACTTCCTTTCAAAATTCAAATGGGGATCAACACCAAATCTGTTCCAGCTCATTTAAACAGGTTATCTCCTCCCTTTGCTTCAGAAGAAAGCTAATAACTTAGCTTTAAAGCTAAGCCATCCCTTCCCCTATAAATAGAGAAGACCTCTTCCATTTTCTGGACCTCGAATTCCCTTTAGAGAGCTAATGAGAAAGCAGAAAAGAAAAGTTGTTGTGCAACCATTGTTCTTACTTTGGTTGTAATTTAGTACTTCCTTGCTTTCTCCCTAGCCCTTTAAGTGATCACTTCCCCCTTTTAATTTATGTTTTATGCTGGTAAGTAGTTAATTATGTTCTTAACTTTCTACACATGCTTGAATAAATGTTTAACAAGTCATTATTTGTTTCTTTCATGATATACTTGGATGAACATGCCTATATGTCTCATTGATATTCCTCATACACGCTTAGATGAACACTTCTAGGCTAAAGCACAATTTCCTCTTGAATGCTTAGATGAACACTTCTAGGCTAAAGCACAACTTTCTTTTGAATGCTTAGATGAACATGTCTAGGTAGTTGTCCTAATTTTTTTAAATGCTTGAATGAACATGTCTAAGTATTTTGATTTTCTCTAGATGAACATGTCTAAGAGATTTTTCCTTTATTTTTTTTCACAATTGCTTAGATGATCAAATATGCTTAAATGTTTTATTTTATTTTGTTCTCTCTGCAATTATGTTGATGACAAATAACATGACAACTTTGTTTTTTCTTCATATGCTTAGATGGGGAGAAAATGGGCAAATACCCATTTCAAAAAAAAAATTCAGCATTTTGCCCCATTTTCTAAACTAATTAGGGAAATGCCCTTCTTTTGAAACTCAATTTTCTTAAAATCGAGTCATTAAAAAAAAAATTTCTGAAGTCTTATAGCAGCGTTTTTAAGGAGCCTATAGTAACGTTTTAAGGATCTATAGTGGCGTTTTGTACCTCGATTTCCATAAAGTCGAGTTACATGCAAATTTTTTTCTTTTTTTTTACCTATAACTCGACTACATGAAGATCGAGTTACAAAACGCTACTATAGGTCTTTAAAACGCTACTATAGGCTCCTTAAAAACGCCGCTATAGAACTTAACTCGATTTTGAGAAAATCAATTTTCAAAAGAGGGGCATTTCCCTAATTAGTTTGAGAAAGAGGGCAAAATGCTAGATTATTTTTTTAAAAAGGGCAAAGGCCAATTTTTTCCCTTAGATGGACATGTCTAGGCTAGGAATTCTTTGTTTACATTAATTTCTTGAATGAACATGCCATTACCTTCATGCTTTCTTTACATTAAAATTGTTATCTAACAAGTTTCACTTTTTGTGTCTCTTTATGTCAAATTCCCCTAAAACATATTTGTTTACAATTCCTGTAAATTAACATATTTATATGACATATTGTTTGGATTTGTTTGACATGACATGATATTGGTCACCTTAACCTAGGAGACCGGTTTTACCAAACAAGATGGGTGCTTAATCACTTCCCATCTCATAAATTAGCCTCCGAACCAAAATCAAGGTTTCTAGACGATGCTCTTGTATATCCAATTTTACATTTTTTAGAATGTAACTAGGAAATAAAGCAATGTAATTTACTTTTCTTAGATTGTATCTAGGACAAAAAAAACAATTGTAAATTTTTGTTACAAAATTGATGTAAATTGTTATATACATTAATGCAACATAAGTATTTTTTTATATTGAAGGTTTTCTTATTTTTCCATTTAAATTAAATAAGTGACGACTCCATGTAAAACTCTCGATCTAGGGGGGAGTACATTTTACAAAAAGCAAGGGCAAATCCAATTTTAAGGATATATGGTCGAAAGTCACAAAATTTAAAGGTTAAAGAGATATTGCAAGTGATCTTCAAAGAATTGATCATTCCACTTTTAAGTAACACACACACAAGCACCTCAGTATTTGAATGTACACTCAAGTTGCAATTATTGAAACATCCAATGCATCCTTTATTCATAGAGGGATCAACTATTGCTACAAAATGGGGAAAAATTACTTTAAAAAAAACCACCCCATGAAGGGAAATATAAATACAATGACGTGTTGTATGGCCAGAGCACCAATCCTAATGCTATATGTATACTTTCCCGTTGCCTCCTCATTGGAAAAGGCAAGACTATAACTCAAATTTCCTCTTTGCACGCTTGTTGGCTTTCGTAAGCTCCACTAAGGAGGGAAGAGGCTGAGGCACAGGAACATTCATTTTCCTACAGAACTTCCTCAATATTTCTCTATATCTCTTTGATGATCCAATTGTTAAAGAAGCATTGTTAAGAACTTCAGTCTCTTTATCCACTGACTTCAGACATTGCACTACAATATCTGCTATACCGGTCTTGCTTTCTGACTTAAGGCATTTCACTTCAGCTTCCTCCTGGAATGAGAATTCTTCTACTTTGTTGGCAGATATTTGTGGAGGGTTATTGTTGATAGATGCAACTGTTGGACCTTATGTGAAAAACTAAAATCTTGGAGACCAAGTCTCGCTCTTCCAAATAATGTCACTTTTTTGCTTGGAGGGGACAATTTTATAAGTCCTTTTAGGCCCGTAGATACTTTTACTGGTTCAAATTGAGGTTGAGCATAAGTTTGGGTGTGCTCTTCAACTATAGAAGAACCACTAACACTTTTGATGGATACATCCACATCTGGAGAATCTTCTGTGGCAATATCAAGAAGCTTCTAGATAGGGTCATTTGGAGCTACTTGATTGCCCAGGCAGTGTTTCTTAACAAAATCTAGCTCCATGGCCCTACAACTGGGGGTTGTTGAAACAACCCATTTAGGCACAAGAAGTTGCAGGGTCCATTCTAATTCTTCATTGGATGAGTGAATTGAGTAACAAACATGCCAAACACCAAATTGGTCCCTTACTGCTTCATTCATTCTCAGTTTTCTTTGACTTTCATTCTCCGAGAACTCTTCCTCACATGCATACCACTGTGCTGATGGGCGGATTATGAGAGGGGCAGGCTGGCAGTGAGCTTGGGCCTCCAAAAGCTTTGCTTTTGCTCTTTCATATAGTTTAGGTAATCCATCTAATACCTGGAAGCAGGACGAGGAGTCTTCAGAGATAATGTCAGGAAATGTTAGGGTTAGAGCTTGGAAACACTCTGGATTAAAGGCTTTATCAACATAGATCTTGGACCCAAATGTTTGGGACACATTTGCCAGAATTTCTTCCTAGCCGAGAAGGTCTCAGGTCAGATACACCACAGGGGCATCAGGATGCTTCCATATACAATTAATAACCTATTTCATGGAAACGTAGAAATGTAAGAAGCAGATTGAGGTTATATAGATATTGTGACATAAGAAATGTGCTTAACATTTAAGAATAATTTGAATGGAATATATTTCTTTCACAATTGGATGCCCTTATTGATTACTATTACTGATATAGAATAATGTTAGTAAGAATTCCCAAAGCCTGCTTAAGTGCCTTACTTATGGACACTAAGATAATGATACGCATAACAAGAATGAACCGTGAATTAACAGCATCCATTTATGATATATACCTAAACCAGGGCTCATATTAACCTTGAGGTTTCATGCAGCAATAAAAAAAATGTGTAGAGGAAAATAAAGTATCCTAGTTTAAAATTAGGCCTACATAAGGGCTCATTTATAATTACACATAAAATATGAATGCCTGCTAAATGAATTAACCATTGATGAGGTTCAAAATGAGGTTTCTAAGGATATGCTATCTGCAGAAAAATTTTCATGATCCATAAATTACAGATGCAAAATATTGTTTCCACAAATTGTCAAAAGATTACCTTAATGTAAAACAAACTAAAACTACAAAGGAGCAAGCAAGATAGATATTATCAGTGGTAATAGCCATGAAAATAGATTTTGATTAAACCAAATACAAGTATATAAAGACAGTTGTATTATATTTGCACGTTCTGCACATTTCAATCTAACATTGCAGCATGTTTGAGACCACTGATCACTTCAAAATGTATGTAGGGCTTACAGTAAGGTCATAATATACACATTGCAGCATGTTTGAGACCACTGATCACTTCATACATTATAAAAGAAACATGAATAGAATGAAGATCATGGGTACCTGTTGGATTGCTGAGTACTTGCTGGGAAGGTTCTGACGAAATCTCCCAAATGTGCAGTCTAGGAAAACATAATCAAGTTGACACCTTGGTACTTTTCCTTTCTTGCCAACAAACTTCTTTGGTAAACTTTGTACACAATCAGCCATGAGTCTGCAATCTCCTGTGAGCAAGATATTACCAAAATTTCCTTCAAACAAGAACATTACAGCTCCTGAGGTTTACACAACCCATGCCAGAAAAGGGACAATCTGTCAATAGAGCTTCTCAAAATTATTTTAGGTTTTGAACACAAATGAAAGAAGGCAAAAAATGCATAATCAAATGGGGGATCTATTTGACAAGTAATTTATCAAAGGAGTATTGAACTGTATCAGTCTACTTACATTTATCGTTCGCAAATTTAATGAATATCCCTTGGCAACATGGCTCCTGAGATATCTACTAAGTTGACTGCGCTTCTTTGCTTTTGTAGAATAGTCTTTACTGACACACAAGCTCCCAAGTAGAAATTTCACTTAGGTGATGCATTAGAAACCATTTTCTTTTGTCAGTAAAACTTAGATACAATACTTTAGGTCTATTATATTAGGTTCCCCAATTGAATTCAAACAACTAGACCTAGTTGCATTGAATTTAATTGTGTTTTAATGGTCAATGCAATCAGGTGTTTAAATTTAATTGGGGAACATAATATATTGCTCCTAAGTTTCACCATTTTTTTTGCTAAGAGCTGATGAGAATTAGAAATAATTGCCTATACATTCTGCAAATTAAATGATCCAAGAATGTTTTATTATTTTTAAGAACTTTCTGAACAAATTTTACTAGCATTGTTGTTTTCCTTTTGTTGATTTTCTCCCATAAATCCTAAATCCAAGACATTCCTAGCCTAATTATGTCAATATGATGCAGGCACTTGAAAATAAACAATATAACAGAAAATGTTTATTGTGTATGGTTTTGGAATTTGCTTGTGGGAGATATATTGTTGTGATATGGCACCATATCCTAATCTTATATTCTCTGCTCTGACTTTGTCTATTGTTTATTAGGTATATAATTTTCTTCTGTGCGGACACATTATTGCACATCATTTTTAGTGTGACAAATTATTTACTTAAAAATGCAGAATATTAGGCCAGAGATACCCAACTGTTGCCCATGCTCTCTAGGGGAAATTCTGAACCACGTTAAAAGCCCCAACAAAAGCCCAGCGATGGTTGATGGAGTAACCATGTTAAAAGCCACTGACACTTAGAGGGCAAAGGGATGACACCTATTTACGAACAACAGGGCCTGTTTGGGGGGAGAGAGGGGGAGCAAAAAGGAGTAGAGTAGAGTTGGCCAAAAATTAGGCTAATTTCCAATCAACTCTACTCTACTCCCCCTCCCTCCCCCTTAATCCAAACGGACCATAAATCTGTATTTAGCTAGACCACAGAGCAGAAATTTGATTCATCATACCTGAATTCATAAAATAGAGTAACATCCTCCCCTCCCCAGTACTTATTTTTGTTGAAGTTATAGACTTTTTATTAAACTTGGCTTCATGCCATTCACTTAAATTTCTCTCCAAAATAACTTGGAACTACATATCTGCTTAACCTGCTAATTCATCCCTCTCTAATTCTAAGGGTAACATCCACTCCAATCTCTATTCAATCGTAACCATCAAAAATACAACATATCATTATAAGATCAAATTTAAACAAATCCTATCCCTGAAATATGCATATATAATATGAAATATCCAACAATAAGAACAAAATTATACGATTTCCACAAAACCCACATGAGGAAACCAATTAAACAACAAAATACAATACAGAGCCAATCAAAAACTATAAAAGAAGAACAATAAATTACCAGGGCAGTGGTTGGCATCAAAAGCCGTGACAGTGAAAGCCCCATCAGGATCATCCACAACCACCGATTGCCCAATTTCAATTTCTACAAACAATGAATCATCAAGCTGCACAAAACCCACAAAATCAAGCTCAACCCAATTTTTTTAAAAAAAAAAAAAACTAAAAAAAACCCTGAATACAGAGACAAACCTGGGGGTAGTGTTGAAGGACTAGAGACTTGGTGAGAAGGGTTGAGTAGATAGGGAAAGAAAAGTGGGAAGAGATGCCAATGGAGTGGTCTTTGTGGGCATGAGTCAAAAAGTGCTGCCTCTTTCTCTTTGAAGAAGAAGTCCATGTGTCCACTGAGAATGGTAGCCCTTTGGGCATTTCTATTGGCATTTTCCTGCTACTAATTTGTGTTGGGAGAAATGCGTTTGAGAGGAAAAAAAAAAATGAATAATGTTGTGAAAAAGTTTTCCTCACAGAGCTTCTATAGAAAGAAAGAATGAGAGGGAAGGAAAATAAAAGGCTTTCCAAGCTGGGGGGAAATGTTTTTGTAAACAATTGAGGATAATTAATCGAGATCATTGAGTTTAAGCCCGACCCGACCCATTCATCCATCATCCAACCGTGTTTATTACTTTATTTTCTGTTATTTCTTGGGGACCCGTAGGATTATGTTTAAGATTTTGGCAAATGAGGGAGGAGACCGTTATTTGGGTCTAAGGCGGTAGTGTTAACGTGTTAATGACTTAGGAGGAGTGTTAATTCAGCCCTCATCTACGAATATTGAATCTAAATAAGGTAGTAGTCTAATAGATTTTCGCTGTTAACGTACTTAGGAATGTATTTGGTGGTTTTTGGAATTTTTTTTAGAATAGCTACTAACAAATTTAAATTATACAAAATTTAACAAAGAGATAAATTGAATATATCATCTTTAACAAAAAAAGAAACATATACACACACAAAAATACATGAATTATTATAATTTTTTTGTACTAATAAAGAGAAAAAGAAAAAAAAAGAATAATAAAAGATAAAGTGAAAACTAAAAATGTTGAGAGAAGAATAATAAAATGAGAGATAGTTTAAATGATAATAGAAAAGAGAAAAATGGAGAGAGAGAGAGAGAGAGAGAGGGATGATATTTGTTACAATTGCGAGCCAAACTAAGAAGAGTAAAATTGTTGCGACTGCAAAGCCAAAGAGGGCATAATTACAAGCATTGCCAAGGAGAACATACGACCACAATATTTTTCTTGAACTGTTTTTTAAGGAAAAATGAAATTTGACACTATTCTATATATATAATAATAGGTGAAGCAGAAAGAAAATCCAATTAGATTTCAGTTGGATTCTCAATTTTGCGCCACTTGTCTTAACCAAAACTCAAAAAAAAAAAAAAAAAATCTAATTAGATTATAAATTTAACTCCAATTTTGTGTTATGTATTTTATTTAAATTTTCTAATTTTTGTGCCCAAATAAATTATGTATTAACATTTAACACGAAGGCCAAGAAAACCACAATGATAATGCTCATTAACCTAAGCAAGAATATCTTACCTGCACACTTTTATGGAGATTATAAATTGGACTCTAATTTTGTATCATATATCTTATCTAAATTTTCTAATTTTTGTGCTAAAATAAATGATGCATTAACATTTAACACAGAAACCAAGAAAACCACAATAATAATATTCATTGGCCTAAGTAAGAACATCTCACCTGCACACTTTTATGGGTGATCTCAATAGAGTTTGGACCTCTTTTAATCCCACAATCAGAACCAAAGAGTCCAACGAGAACGACTATAAAAGTAAAACATCATCTCCTCTTAATTCCATATCGTCATCTCATGTCTCCTCCTCTCTCAACCTCTACCAACTAGATCCACACACTACCCTCTCCTCCTCCTTACGGATTTCTCAGAGTAAGGCCGGGTTTAAACACAATGTTCAATCACACTCTTTCTTACTTCACACTCTCATACATTAGTGCTTTATTGGCGCCTCCAAGAAGATTCCAAGCTCAATGATCAGTTTTTATTTTTTAATGTCCCTTTATATATTTTAAATAATAAAATGTAATATATATATATATATTTTTTTTTATTCATTGTTTTATCTAATGCTATCCTATGTATGATAAACCAAAAAAAAAAAAAAAAAAAAAGAAAGAAAAGAAAGACCAATAGCATTACTTAAATAATAAAATGCAATTATATTTTTCATTGTTTGATTTCATTATATCATCTGTGTGATAAACCCAAAAAAAAAAAAAAAAAATTGGCCAATAGCATCATTACAATTAACCAGCCCTGTGTGGTAGCACGAGATTACATACTAGTTTTATATAATAGGATCTTGTTTTTGTTTAGGATATTTTTATTGTTATTTGGGCTAATTTTTATTAAGAAGTATGTTTGGAGGGCCAAAACAATGTTTGGAGTAATGCTACATTTACAAAAAAATTTCACAAAAAATCTTATGCAATAAAGTGTTATTGGTGAGTAAAAAAATAATGTCAGTATTGGACTCAAATTAGAATCAGTAACAACTTATCACATAAGATTTATTACAAAATTATTGTGAAAATGTTATAGCTGTAACATTACTCTTATTTTTGTAGAACCAAATTCTTGTGATTTTCAAGTCATGGTATTCAACATTTTTATTAGGGCGATCAAAATAGGTTTGTTTATTATAATTGGGTCCAGTTAATATATGCCCTTAGGGCATACATTAACAAATCTGTTTTTGAAAATTTTTTTATCAAGAATTGAAAAAGCTGTCAAAATTTCTTCAACTCTCGATAAAATTTTTTCCAAAAATGGTATACTATTGTGTGCCCTTAGGGCACACGTTAGTAAGATCCATTATAATTTTATTTTGCAAGTATATACAAATATTTTTTGCTAGTCAAGGTGGTCCTGTGACCTCCCTAAGTTAAACATGGAGCTGCCATTGGGTCTATAATTGAGCCTGGGTATTAAAAGACAGCCTTGTTTATTCATTTTATTTTAAACACTAGTAGAGCTCAAGCTCATTATCAAACAAAAAAAAACTTAATTTATTTTTTTGTCAAAATTTTTTTAAGCTCGAGCTTGTGCACAAATTACTTTTAGCCCATCACAAATTTATGAATAATATTACGAATAAGTTTTTCTCTAAGAGATCTCTATCTAGGAGCTTCTATATAGAATTTGAGGGAAGGGAAGGAAACTTTTCTAGGAGGGGAAAGTTTTTGTAATTTTTAAATATATATATATATATGTAAGAGGTTAGGAAATTTTTGTACAAAAAGAAAATATGAAAAAAAGGGTTAAAGAGTATTTTCAATTTTTTTTTAAATATGAAAAAAATATATGGGTCATATAGAACTAATCGACCCATCAAAAACCAATAAAGACTATCTTTTGTATCGTATATAAACATACGGGTCAGATCAAATTAACTCCAAATTTTATAACTTAATCTTTACAATCATAGGCCAACTTGCAAAATATAATTGAATTCTTGACTAAGTTAATATGATTTTGAAATTACATGTATGGTACCTACTTCTTGCAGATGTGATTTGCGTTGATATAACCAAATCAAACATATATTATTTGAGCTATAACTTTGAAGAAAAATATATTAATGAGAATGGGAAGCAAGTGGAAAATACTACTTATTATTGGCTGAAAATACTAAAACTGCAAATGAAATTACATAGTTAACTTTCCAAGCATAATATACTCAGGTTCGTAGAATCCGGATATAAGACAAGGTATAAGAAACAAATAGAACACTCCTTGTTCAATAAACCAATAGGATGCTTATCTAGTATGCCATTGAAGATGGAGTACGTTCATGTGTCCACTGAGAATGGGTATTTCTATCGGCATTTTAATTTCCTACTACTATGTTTTGGGAGAATTGGTTTGAGAGGAACATGGCACATTCTCATCAACACGTTAGGTAAAGTTTATGTGAATAACAAATTATATATTTTACAAATTCCAAACAACATTAATAATTATATATGTTTTTTAATGAGAAGTGTTGTGTCTATAACATTTTTTCGCAATATTTTCACAACAAAATCTTATATGGTAAGTTGTTACTAGTTCTAATTTGAAACCACCACTTAAATTATTTTTTTACTCACGAATATTAACTAATAACAATCTGCCACTTAAAATTTATTGTGAAAATATAGTGTAACATTTCTCAATGAAAATATAGTGCAACTGATATGGGTAACCATAGCATGGATATATGTGATTTGCATTAATATAAACAAATCATCTATCCTTCTATTATTTAACCTCGACCTTTGAAAAAAAATGTATTGACGAGGAATTGGTAGTAAGTGGGAAATACATCTTATTATTTGCTTGAGTATATTACAACTACAAATTAAATTAAATAGTTAATTTTTAAAGCATAATATCAATAGAATTAAACATAGATACAAGTTTGAGGGATATTATTTTGAGTTACTCAAAAACGTATAAAACACAAATATAAGACAAGGTATAAGAAACATGCAGAACACTCCTTATGCAATAAACCATGACCATGCTTATCTAGTATGCCAGAAGAATCTCTCCATCCATTGTAAAAGTTTGAAGGATCGTAGACTTTATGGGCCTGCGATACACCATAAACAGGAAAATAGCAAATTAAGTAAATAAATTATTTAATTAATACCAACATTAATAGGATGAAAAGTATGATTTTTGACCTTCCATGTAGTCAAACATGTTGCATTAACTCCTAGAGCAAAGAAGAATGTCCCTGACCAAATGCAGCTCAGAAATGGCCTTGCTAATGTCCCATCGTTCTTGTGGCAAATCCATAGAGCACGCCACTCCAACCTTGACCATGGATATCAAACACTCCTCTTTTCTATTTGTAGGGCTAAAATTATGATTCTCAATCACTTCATCAACATTATTTAAAAGCTTTGAGTCAACAATCTCCATTACACAATTAGGCAAGGCCATGCTAGCATAACGGTGAAGGCTAAAGCCTCCCTCAAACATGTGATCTGTGGGCCTCTTTCCTGTTATCATCTCTAACAATAGGATTCCATAGCTGTAGACATCCCCTTTGGTTGACACCTCACTTCCTAGACCGTACTCTGTCATTCAAGATATTTAACATAAATAATACATTCACATGACAATTAGGGATCTAAAACTAATGTAATCATGGTTAATGTGGGAAAGCATATATTAACAATTAAAAGACCAGTAAATTTTTGTTACCTGGAGGAGTGTACCCGATTGTTCCCCTTATTCCAATTGAGTTGCTTTGTTTTGGAATTGTAAATTCTGAAAGAAGTTTTGCAAGCCCAAAATCTCCAACATGAGCTGTCATATCATAATCGAAAAGAATGTTACTTGGCTTTAGATCACAGTGAACAACTGGCATTGGGCAATGGTGGTGTAGATAATCGAGTGCACATGCAACATCAATGGCAATGTTTGTTCTTTGAAGAAGGTTCAAATTTTGTGTCTCTGCTTGCTCGGTATCCGTTTCCAAATCCATATGTAACCATTTTTCTAGACTTCCATTTGGCATGAACTCATAAACTAGAGCCTTAAAATCATTTCCTTGAAAATCCACACTTGAGCAGGAAGTTATTATCTTCACAAGATTCCGGTGACGAATATTTTTCAAGGCATCACACTCAGAGATGAAGCTCCTAAGAGCTCCTTGACGTTGAAGATTTAGTACCTTGACTGCAACAATTGACCCATCTTCACCAAGGATGCCTTTATACACTGAACCAAAACTACCCGCACCAATCAAATTTGTTAATGAGAACCCATCTGTTGCTTTGAGAAGCATTTGGTAAGACACTTTCAAAAGCGACTTTCTCAAGGTAGATCTTGAAGACTCATCTTTTCTTATATTTTTGCGCCAATAAAATAAGAAAAAAGACATTGTGGCAACTACAAGGAGCACACATGCCACTGAGATTACAATTGTGAGTGTGAGAGACCACTTCTCTTTTTTAGTTAAGCAACTAGGCAACATGAGTTCTGATATGCCCCCACAAAGCCTGATATTTCCGACAACTGATATTGAACTAGCATTTGCAAACACTCCTTTTGTTGGAACCCTTCCCTGAAAATCATTGAAGGATAAATTCAAATTCTTGAGGGAGAGTTTTTCCAAGAAATTTGGAATTTGACTAGAAAAGTTATTCCGAGAAAGATCCATGACTTGAATACCTCTCAAAGAACTCAGGGATGTTGGAATTTCTCCTTGAAATAAATTACCCTCCACATAAAGGTACTCAAGGCTTGTACAAGAGCCTAGGCTGCTTGGAATTTTACCAGACAACTTGTTCTCAGATAAGTTCAACATTGCTAAATGGACTAACTTGCCGACTTCTGATGGTAGTGATCCTATGAAAAAGTTTTGTGCTAAATTGAGTCTAATTGACAGCATAGAAATTGCAAAGAGTTGCTTTGGAATGGTGCCATCTAGATTGTTTTGAGAAAGATCTAAAAACAACAAATTTTGGCACTTTTCTATACTTGATGGGATAGTTCCTTGCAATTTGTTATTATTTAAGGACAGTTCATTTAACAATGATAGGTTTCCAAGGGTAATTGGTAACCTTCCTGAGAGCCTATTGTTACTCAAAGAAAATCATTGTAACTTCTGAAGATTACCAATATCACTTGGGTTTATCCCTGTAAATTTGTTGCCATCCATAAATAAGTTGTTCAAGTTAACTAGGTTGCCTATCCCTGAAGGGATCTCTCCAAAAATAAGATTTTGGTCAATCGCAAAAAATGTAAGTTGGGTAGAAAAATTTCCCAAAACATTAGGCAATGTACCTTCAAATTGATTCATCTCGAGATCCAGCTTCTGCAAACTGCTACAATTGGCTAGAGATTGAAAAAAATTCATTTCATCATCATCTCCACTTCCTAAATTATTTACATGAATAAATAACCACTCCAAATGTTGTAAACCTCCAAAATTGACTGATAATTTCCCCGTAAAGTTGTTATCATTAGCTTCCAACCTACTTAACTCTGAAGCATTAGATAATGAGACCGGAAGAGGTCCGGTAAATTTGTTTTGATAAATTTGAAACCACTGGAGATGAGGGAAGGTGAGGAATAGGTTTGCAGGAAGGCTTCCACTAATATCATTTCTAGTGAATGACAAAGTAACAATAGACGAAAGATTATATAAAGATGGAGGGACCAAACCAGAGAGTTCGTTTCCCATCAGTCCAAGTGTGTCTAAGCTTCTCAATTGACCCAAGGCATTTGGAATGTGTCCTCCCAAGACATTATGGGCTGCAGATAAAATTTGTAAAGAGCTAAAGTTTCCAATGTAAGATGGGATTTCTCCTGTGAGATTGTTGTTGTGAACAAGAAGAAACTCCAGCTTTGACAAAGAAGCAAGCTCCTTTGGGATTGACCCCGAAAGGTTATTTTTAGAAACTTCAAGATATATACGTTTGGAGCAATAGGAAAGGTTTGCAGGAATTTTCCCTTGGAAGGAGTTAATAGACATGGCCAATCTTCGCAACCTGAGTAGACGACCAACTTCATCTATGATTTGGCCTCCAATGGTGTTGTTGTAGAGCTTGATTACCCTAATGAAGCTGAGGTTGCCTATGAATGGAGACAAGGAACCCACCAAACCTCTGGAACTCAGATCTAATACAGTGACTCTTCTATGCTTGTGGCCGCACGTAACGCCTTCCCACTCGCAGAAATGGAGGGAATCATTCCACGAGCTCAAAATGTTTTCAGGATCATGTGTTATCTGCTTTTTGAAGGCCAACAAAGCTTGATGATCCGTCTCATTCCCACCAAAATAACTGAAGGTGGAAGTACTACTGCCAGCAAAAATAGTAGGAATTTTTACATGCAGGAGTGCAATGAACAAGAGAAGGATGGCTTGGAAGTGAATTGGACACAATAGTCTGAGACTCATTGCTGCAAGTGAAAAACCTCTTCCTTGCTTTTTCATTTCCGATGTGCAATATTTGGGTTCGCTTAATAAAATAGGGCGTCTATATAGGGGAAATATGAGTGCACCAGGGTCTTGACGATGACAAAATAGGCGTCACTTCTACAGAGGCCTAGACATTTTTCTGTTGGTATGATTGATGCCTTACTTGAGCTTGACAAAATAAGGTGCGAGTCTATTTGGCACAAATGCAGGAGCACCAGGGCTTAATTGATGATGACAAAATAGGCCTCTATTAGTATTTATGCCACCGTACTACAAGCCCCACCCGTTTGACGTAGCTAAATTCAATTAATTGCAGATGTGTCCTTCCCAGGTAAGCTGTCATGTCATTTTTTCATGGTATTTTGTTTTAAACTACTATGTATGAACATAATTTTCTGATGAATACATCAAATAAATTGTTTTCCTAGTTGAAGCATGATCATTTGTTTACTTTTGCATGAAATATTTGATAATAAATTTTTCTCATATTTGTGGCCACACAAGAAGCAATTACTGTGTGTGTTCTACCCAAAAAAAAAAAAAAATACTGTGTTTTTCACCCAAAAAAAACAAAAAATTACTGTGTGTGTTTAAAAAATTATTCTAAGAAAAAAGATTGTGAGTGTAAAATTCTACCCTGCTCTACGTAGTCACAGGTTAGACCCTTTTGACTGGGTACTCTAGGTGAACTAATGAGCTGAGCTTAAGTGAGTGTAAAATTCTTATGTGTGTGTGTGTTTAAAAAATTATTCTTAAAAAAAAAAAAATAACCGTAGGTAATCTTAGATCACCTTTATGATTTGCAAGGCAAGAGGCATCAATTCATCTAACATTTTCTGTCTAAAATCTTACTTTTCTATTTTACATGGCGACCTCTCAAAAACACTCATATTAGATTATGGATTATACACTATTTTATTTATATAATTTTTTTTTCACCTTTTTATTATCTCTTAGCTACCCTTTTAACCTTTCTAAACACACACACACGCACACTCTTTCTCTCTACCCATTCCTCTAAACACACTTTCTCTCTCTACCCATTTCTAAACACACTCAGATCGCCTCTCTCCACTTGAGCCTCCTTTGCTCATATTGCCTCTCCCTCTCCTTCATGGTCAGATGACCTCTCCCTATGTTTAAACCCTAAGCCGCTACAAGCATCCATCTCTGTCACAAGCATAGAGACTCGTTCAAATCGACCCACAACACCGATCTCTACCACAAGCACCAAGACTTGTTCTAATCAACCCCCAAGCACCGACCCACAACCACGAATTTGCAACAATGCTTTTTTTGTCTTTGTTGGTGTGTCTGTGTGTGGGAGTGTTTGATTTCCCATTGATTTTGTGGTTGGATTATTGTGTATTGTAAAATGTAATGTTGTGGTGATGGTGGTTGGGAGGTGGGTGGACGGATTGATCGGTTGTAGAGATAGAGAGTGAGATGGAGAAGAAGAGAGAGAGCGTGGAGGTATAATGATGAGAGAAAAATTAGTAAAATATTTACACAACAATAGACAAGCTGATGCGGTTTAATTTTAGGAGAAATTGTGTAAATTTTACCTCTTTTTCTATTATGCACCCACTTATGCGAGTGCTCTAAATCAATTAAAAGAAACGCAATTTTTTTCTTGACTGCATAGACATTAGGAAAAAACAATAGAAGTTACGAAGTGTCAAACTACTTACATTCAGAAAGTAAATTGCGTGCATTTGAAATGCAAAGGATCAACCAACGCCCATAATAAAGTATATAATAGCTTTTAAGTCTGCTGGTGCTAGAAATTTTACTGAAAGGTTTGCATATTTGGATATGATGAGATTCAGGCATTCGGCCACCCTTTTCAAACAATTTAGGTATATTTGGATATTCAAGGTTTTTAAGGTCGGACCAAGCGGTTCAACCAAGGTTGAACCATGATGAAGTTAAAATTAATTTAACATTAATTAAAATACAAATAAAAGTATTAAATGTGTTTTCTCAAAAAAAAAAAAAAAAGTATTAAATGTGTAAAAATATAAAAAATTACCTAAAAAAATCTAAAGCAATTTAAATAACTTTCAAATGAATTTTCATTATTTTTATAAAGTGAATAGAATTAATAAAATATAAACAAGCTTTAAAAAATTTTGTTTACAGTAATCTTTCAATTAAAAAGCATTTTAATTAAAAATAAAATCATTTTTATCATAAATTTACAAATTTCACAATCACATGTAATGATGTAAAAGCATAATTGAACACAAAAAAATTTAGCAAATACTATTAAGTAAATAGTGATAAAATAAAATGAAAAACTATTAATCTTGTAAAACAAAAATAAATAAAATATGAATTCAATGGGAGACATTAGGAAGTCAGCAAGTGTAGTGGTTAATGTAACATTGATCTTAAACGCGTGGGAAGTCTATAAAATTGTATATATGAAAACACGTGTTTAAAATACTCATAATGTAAAAAAATATATTTGATATTATATTTTTAATGTGTTTTTAAGAAGAAAAAAAAAGTGTTTATGTGCTGTCAAAACTTCTCATATATTTCTTTTTTGAGTGTGAATTTTAAAAATCTAATCGTTAAATTTCATGTTCCTTATGTTTTTAACATGTGTATCAAATTTCATTCAAATTGGATATTATTTACTATTTGATCAATTAACTTATTTTTTATATACAACTTTAGATCACAAAAACTTGAAATTATAACATTTATTTGATGAAATAGCAATTTTTTTTTTTTTTTGAGAAGAAATGATAACATAGCAATTGATCTTTAATCTTCTTGAAATTTTGTAAGTATTAAGGATGTAATAAGAACATGCAATCTAATTATTAGATTTTTAAAATTTACACTCAATATATAAGATATATGATAAATTTATGGAGTTTCTTTTCAAACTAGTTTAGAGAGAAACTTTATTCTTATAACAATGTAATTCAAATATTTTTTTTTTTCCTCAACTATTCGCTATTTACCATGTAATTAAGTTGTGACCAGACATGTTGGGTGTCTCTAGACTTTTTTCTTTAAAAACTACTCCTAATAAAAGTTGTTTGGCCCAAAAAGAAAAATTGAATTAAATGAGTGACAGTCTTGACAGCACTGACTACCCTTTTTCATTAATTAAAAGGTAGCATGGTTGGTGGTTAAGAGGAACTGTAACAAAAAAAGCCACCACTTGCCATCTGTAGTTAATTCCTGAAATTAATCTTCAACCAGTTCATGTCCCACTCTCTTGTCTGCTCAAAGATGCCATTTTGTACAGGCTACGTATTGACAAACGTTATTACGAATAATACAGCTAACCTTCCAATCGCCTTAATCAATAAAAATATATAATGTTAATCACAGTTTTGTTTTATAAATATTAATCTTGGCCTTATTATTTTTCTTTTTGATGAATCTTCATGGAACCTCATCCAACAATCAGGATCTCCCGACCTTGATTTTGCTTTTTTGTTTTTAATAAATATACTACTCAAGGAAATGGGATGTCAAATTTTAAGGGACTTGATCATTGTTGTTGAGGGAAGAGGGCTTATAGAGAAAAAAATTAAGCATACAATAACACAACCTAAATTGCAATGCATAATTCTTATCAAATCTCATAGCAAAACATGAAACCGAATCTTTTCTTTTTAATAAGATGTCCTATCGATCAAATAATTCTCTATATACATGCGAACTGTTTTCAATAATTATGATTCTTTTACAATCTTGATTAAATGATATCTATAATTTTTTCTTAAATCTACCAAAAAATGCTCTCACTAACAATTTTGATTTTCACATCACCACTGATTTTCTCAGAAACCAAATGGATGGTCTTATTCTGCTATTAGGTGATCAAATCCTGTTCAGCAGCATTTAAATTTAGGATTGTTTGGGTTTTAGACCCTAGCAAACAACTTCCAAAGGGTTCAGGAGCCTATTGTGATTTTTGAAATGATTGAGGGTTTATTGCTTGCAATTTTGGAAAGACATGGGGTCAAGATGTAATTTTATGGAAAAAAAACCGCGTTCAAAATACGAATATTGAAAATTTTTGGGTCAAAAAGCAATTTTTGAGGAAGGCCGGGGTCAAAATATGATTTTGGGAATTTTTGGGATTAAAACATGATTTTTGGGAATTTTGGGATTAAAACATGAGTTAGAGAATTTATGAATTAATATGCAAATATGGGAAAAAACAAATTAGATGCAAACAAGATGAAATGAATTAAAATGCAAACATAGCGAAAATATGTGAATATGTAAATATGGGAAAAGGGATTAAAAAGAATGTAACAAAAATACATAATAGCAAATAAAGAAAAGATGGCATTTTATTAAAGAAAAGAAAACATGCATGGAGCCTTTTATTTAAAAGGTGGGCTGAATATGTTTAAAACAAGATATAGGTTTAAAACCAAAGTGGGCTGAAAGTTCGATGTGCATGTGGGTTCAAAATTAAAGTGTGGAGGCCTGGGTCGAATGCCAAGCCTTAAAACAAATTGGGGTTTAACTTTAGTGAAAGAGCTATCAACCCAATTAGAATAAAAGGGCTGAAGTCTTAAACCTGGTCCAAGAGACCGAACCCTCAAGCTCATCATTGAGCATCAACGCCACCACCACGGCAGCGAGCTCCTCCTCACCAAAACCTTACCAAGCTCTCACCAAACCCGAGCCCTCTCTATCTTCGATCTCTGCTCTCCCTAATCACTGAAACCCTCAGGCCGAGCTTCCACTATCTCTGATCCTCATCACCACCACAGACGGTGGTTCCACATCTCATTCCCTTTAATTCCGAGCCAAAACAACACCTATCTCTAATTTCTACTCTCTAACTCTCAACCTCAAAACCCACTTCTGATCTACCACCTATGATGGCACTAGACGGCGCGTGACTTAGCAAAACAAGAGTGTAGAGGCTATGGAAGTCTCGGGTCAGCCAAACACTGAGGCAATGGTGGCGCATGGGCTCACACGCGGTGCCGCGTGGTCAAGTGTGTGTGTGTGCAAAAAGAGAGTAAGTGCTGGGTTTATGTTTGTGTGCTCGGTGTTTGAGGCTTTGTGTATGAAAAATATGTAGAGCAAGCTATCATAGACAAGAACCACAGAGTGTTCGTGCGTGCGTGTGTGTGAAGCAGAGAGTCACAGAGCAGAGACTCACCAATCACACACTCCAACATGAAGAGAGAGAGAGAGAAACAGCTAAAATATAATAAGAAAACATAAACATGAATTTTTTTCAGGCTAACAATCGTCAAGATTATAACAAGGAGATGTAGAAGGTCATCCATTTTAAAATTAACGTGAATAGAAAAAACTATTTTTCTTTCATAATTGGATGTCCTTATTGATTACTATTACTGATATACAACAATTTAGTAAGAATTCCCAAATTCTGCTTCAGTCCCTTACTAATGGACACTAATGCCTATGGTAATGATAAAGCATAACAAGATTGAACAGTGAATTAACAAAATCCATTTGAGGTTTCATGCAGCAATATAAATTGTTTAGAGGAAAACAAAGTATCCTAGTTTAAAATTAGGCCTACAATAGTGTAGTCAAAGGCAAGCCAGGCGCTCACCTAGGCGCCCGGGTGAGGCAAGGTACTACTAAGGTGCCTTAAAGGCTCTAAGGCAAGGCGCTCGCCTTTAGAGCCTAGCGAGCAAGGCGACCGCCTTAAGCCATGAAAAGGGGCTAAAGTGAGAGCCTCAAGTTTTATTTATTTATTTATTTATTTTATTATTTTTTTTTTGTAGAAGTTTGTTATGAAACCTATTTTAGATTATTAACTTCAAAAGGAATGTTATAAAACTTATTGTTAGTTAAATTAATTTACAAATTTGTTTTGTAAAACTTATTGTTGTATAGAAGCTTGTTGTAAAACGTATTGTTAGAAATAAATACTAGAGCCTAAACCATACTAATCTTATTCTGAAATAAATTTATAAACATAATTTCTTCATGCTTCACATTGAAAAAAAACTTCATTATAATATTGTAATACACTAGGTACATATGATTTAAGTTCTATATGCATAATAAATATGTTAAGAATTTAGCGCCTCACTTTACTAGGGTTAGCGCCTTTTTGTCGCTTCACGCCTCGGGCAATACAAGGCCTTGGTGCCTTAAGGTTGCGTTTCGCCTACATAGGGGCTAATTTATCTTTGCGCTTCAAAATCATGTTTCTAAGCATATGCTATCTACAAAAAAATTGTCATGATTCATAAATTATAGAAGCAAAATATTTTTTACACAAATTGTCAGAGATTACCTTAACATAAAACAAACTAAAACTACATAGGAGCAAGCAAGAGAGATAATATCAGTGGTAACAACCACAAAAGCAGATATTGATAAAGCCAAATGCCAATATGAAAATAAAGTCGTATAATATTTGCATGTTCTGCACATTTCAATCTCACATGAAAAAACACAAAATAAAGTATGTAGGGCTTACAGTAAGGTCATAATTTACACATTGCACCACTGATCATTCCACACATTATAAAAGAAGCTTGAATAGAATGAAGACCATGGGTACCTGTCAGATTGCTGAGTACTTGCTGGGATGTTTTGAGGAAGTCTCCCTAAATGTGCAGTCTAGGAAAACACTCATTGCCTTAATGCTTTCTCGGACTTCACATTGCTGCAGAATACACAAGCATTTCTTTTAAGCCAACCATAATAAACCACTGCAAACCTAGCAAGTTTGCTTATGGCACTTTTAAAACTTCTGCCCTTCAAATTATTTTTAACATTAGAGAACTACTTGGTACCTGTTATATTCCTAGGATTTTATTACAAAATGACTTAACTTGCTGCTTTAGCCTCTTTGAGAAAGGAAACTCAAAGAACAAGTCGTTGCCCCCACTCTCAAGGCAGGTCCTGCAGAAGAAAAGGCTTCAGAAGCCATAGTTTAGTGCCAATTCAATTTTCACTTTTCTTGCCAATAAGTTCAATGCATTCTTGTCCAGTTGTCATTTACCTTTCAATAAAATAAGGAATAATCTAAGTAATATTATTCAGCGAATCAATAAAAGTAAAGAAACATCTATAACAATAAACAAGATCAAAATTTAAAACTCACAAGAAAAGCAGAAGTAATCAAACAAAATTATTTTTAGAAATTAAAAATAAAAACTTAACAATTGGTGCAATGAGTTGCATAGGTCAGAAACATCTAAGCAAGCCGGTTCAATATTCTGAAGAAGGATTTCATCAAACAACTTGTGTTCTTGACCTAAATTTCAATTTCAAACAATCATCAAACATACTCATTATTCGGTAAAATTGAAACACAAATTTATTAGAAAGTTTCAAATTCAAAGTATACATGTTTTCAAAAAAGGAATGGGAAAAAGAAATACATTGTGAATCTTTCAATAAATTGAAGCCTAGGGGTTTCCAATGAGAAGAAGATGAGTGGCAAGAGAACGGGGTATTACTCAGAAGAAAAGCCACACATCCCTCCTTCAAAGGTTAGTAGATTCAATACAGTTAGCATCGTGCTTGACTTACGGCTCATTTAACTTCTATATAACTTTCATTTTTCTTTTTTCAGTTGAAAATTGACAATACTCACATTCAACATAGATAGCAAATGTATAATTAAAAGTCATCCTAAAGTCCACAACATTTCAATATTAAGAAATGCATTTTAAAAAACAAAAGCAAAATTTGAATATCTAAGGATATGGTATAGAACCAAAACATAAAAAACAAGAAAGAAATGGGGCCATATGGTTAGCTGCAGAGATCTTGAGTTATTGAAGAGCACATTTATATGCATCAAAACAAAAACTGGGCCAAATGTATTAAAATAAATAAATTAAATAATTATCTTATAAATACAAATTACAAAGCCCAGTAACCTGATTTCTCTATAAATACTCATCTTATGAATAAGTCTATAAATTTAGAGAGAGAGAGAGAGAGAGAGAGAGAGAGAGAGAGAGAGAGAGAGAGAGAGAGAGAGAGAGAGAGAGAGTAAAAAAGGTAGCCAAAGATGTTGATAAAGGAGGCATACCTTGGCATCAAGGTTGTTTTTCAGATGGAACCAAATTTCTTCAAAGTTCAATCAAGATTCTCATCTTCTTTGATGGTGGATACAGATTGGTGTTGGAATCATAATTGACAAAGGTATGAGCCAATGAAGACGACCCTATCCATTTTATGAAATTGGTGCGAGTGATGCCGGGATTGATGGGCTCCAAAAAACCAGAGCTTTTATTCGTAGGTAATTCACTTACTTCTATGGAATCAAAAGATATAACCTCAACCTCAACGTGATTCTATTTGAATAGAAATAAATACTCATCCTCTTGCGTAAAAGAGACAAAATCCATGAGCAGATGCTTAAACAAATCTGTTATATTTTCAACATGGATTTGTTCTTTACTACCATTGATGGAAACATATAAGGAGAAACTTCTGCTTAGGGCCTCCACCAATCGAAAAGAAATACAAAGGAAGAAACTGTTATCTAATTAATAAAATGTTTGCCCATTCGACACCCCTGCCAGGAAAGCCACATTATTTAATAGCCATAAAGAAATTAACAAAGCTGTAAGCCCGCAATTCCTAAAACAAAGAACTAAAGAACCACAATTGATACCCAAATAGCCGTGCAATGTATTGCTTTCATGTAACTAGCCAGAAAGAATCTGCCTGTTGTAATTTTGAACGACAAATTCCTTGAAGGGAACATATTCTTGAAGTAATTTATGGATTGAGCCACCAAAGACATAATCCAAAGAAACTGAGATTTTTTCCTCACCCTAAGAATATGATAATCCGGAATTATTATGAATGAGGGATCCAATATTACATAGATTTGAACATGAAAAGTCCTTCACTCTCCCTCTGTCTCAATTATCTATATTACTGTCTATCTAGATTCAGCTAAAAACTTATATACTACCGGATGAAAAAATACCGGTTTCAGTTGCTTTGATGTCTGATCATCAGAAACAACTGTGACTTCTTTTATTGCACACATTTGCTCACTTCCACCGTTATAGATGCAAATATAACAATTAGCAAAGTAACAAAATAGAAAAAATGCTACTCTTACTACACTATTCTTGAGTTTTTACTTCATCACATTGCTGCTGAGTTTATTTTCATGTCCATCATGTGGAGCACTCACACCGGGTACACTTCATGTGTCTAATACTGATTGCAAAGCAGTTGTTCATCAATCTTCTTTTCTTTATCAGGAGATATGGTTTCATATATTTTTTATTTTATTTTTTAACATTTGTAATAACACCTTGGCTTTTTAGCCTGTAGCCATACTAAACGCACCATACCATCTGGCACGCGTGTAGTTACCATAATAAAATTAGGCTTATCTGTGGAAAAAAAAAAAAAAAAAAAAACCAATCGAGGAACTTTTAGTTTATAGGACAATATACAATGCTAAAAGTTTCCCCCAGATAATCCAAACATTTATTGTAACTTCATTACCTTAAATCCAAGGTATACAAGCCCCAAAGTCACCCTTCCTTTGTTCTTGTGTTGGGCAAGGCAGAAGGGCTAGTAGAAGAACCTAGAGGAAGAGGCTGACAATAACATTGACTCTTTCCATCTTCTAGCTTTCCAATTGGAGACTTCAGGCTCAAGCCATAATGTGGGAGAAGAGGTGATGTGGGACTTGTGGGCCACCTCAACCCTGGACCAGAGCGTCTTGATCACATGTTGAACATGGTATCACCATGTCCTCTGCCACCAAGATACAACACCAATTACTATTCACAAAAGCATTAAAGAAGCATAATTAGAATTATCCATTAACGACTTTTTTGGCTTTTTAGATAGACAATAGAATAACTGATCTTACGGTATCTATTAAATAAAATCCTAATAATTATTATCTTTTGAGTTGAACACATACTTCCTCCCCTCTAAGGCTCTAACTATACTACCCAAATACTCAAATACGACAATAAATTCACGTCAAACACCAGGTAAAGATTATCTAAAATGAATAATGACTTATCTTAATATGATACATTTGTTGCTCATACAACACTTCATTGGTTGAAGTTGAAATACTTTTGAATCTCAATTCCTGGTATTTTAATTGAACAATTCCAATATCCTCCTAGTTCTCAATACTGCTTGCATTTAGCAAATACAAGAAATTTAAGTAACATGAATTTGGGGAAAGTAAATATTGTTTCTTTACAACTTAAACATGAGAGAGAGAGAGAGAGATCACCTGATTCAGTAATGTGCTTGATGTTTTTGGATCCAACCCTATGCAGTTCCTTGCATCCACCATTCCCATTGATTGTGGAAACCTAGGAATTTCTCGAAGCTGCTTGCAGTTGTCAATGTCAAGAAGTTCTAATCTAGGGGAGCTACTAATGCTTTCTAGGAGAGTAACAATATTGGAGTTAACTAGAAACAGAAATTCCAATACAGGGAAGTTATCGGGCTTCATGAATTCAATTATATTTTTATCACAGCCAACGAGTTCCAGACTAATCACGCTGAGAAACCCATATCCCTAAAACTGACTAATAGGGTCCAGTACTCATTAGCATCTTGTGACTTCGCTTGCTTCACCCATTGTTCCACTGCTGTTCCACTTGCTTCCAGTTTACACTTATCCCTGCACATAAAAGTATGGAAGCAAAGTCAATCATGTCACACAATTACAAAGCATGAATGAGGATAGAAAGGAAGGATGTTACCACCACGGGCTTTTAAAAGCTGTTGAACTTGGAACCACTAGCATTGTTGCATAATCTCTATCAATCAAAGTGACTTTTTTTTTCTACTTGAATTTTGGATGGAGTTCCAAAACTGGCTGCTCAGAAAGTTAAAGTAGGGATTAGCTTAAGTGCCAATTTCACTGACTAATAAAAATTAGCTGTGGATATAGATTTAAATCCCTCAAATCTTATAGAAAAGAAAGTGAAACTAGATATTCAACCTTTGATATCATTAGTTTTCTAAAATGTCATCTAAATAGATGATTTTAATTCTTTTTCTGACAATTATCTAAGGTTCAAGACATTCTTTTTCATCTATGTAATAATAATTATTATTATTATTATTATTATTATTACTATTATTATAAAAAAAATTTAAAAAAAAAAAAAAAAAGGTGAACAGTAATAGGAAACTTGAAAGATGCGAAGGGGGGAAATGAGGAGAATGTGCATAATGCATGTCAATGAGAAGCACAGAGTTGATGTGGTATACCTCAGGCACCATTCTGTAAGGAATTCCCTTGAAAGAAAGCATGGAGGAAGAAACTCTTACCTGCTTCAGAATAACAGAAAATCAGAAATGCTTTTGATGATTAATAGGAAAGTATATAAAAATAAATACAAAGAATACAAATACATACTATTCTCAATGTTCATAGGTCAAGTATTTTTATGGGCTCCCTAATATGTCAGGCTAGCATCATACTAGTAAATCATATGCCCTTCATTCTAGTTGGCTTATAGAAAAATATGAGAGAGAGAGATAAAATCTGATGACTATTTGGGGTTCAAGTATATGGTAAAAGACAAAAATTAATTTCCATACCAGTATTACATAAATAGCATTTAATTCACTCTGTATTCTTGAGCACATTATTGTTCTAGAAAGTTGTATGCTTTTGAAATAAAAGTAAACTTCTATTTATGGGGTAAGATAAATGTACATGTTTATCCATGTCGATGTCCCTGCCAGGAAATCCACATTATTTAATAACCATAAAGAAATTAACAAAGCTGCAATTCCGAGAACAAACAACTAAGGAACCACAATTGATACCTAAATACCTATGCACTGTATTCCTTTCATGAAACTATGACAGATCCAATATTTACATATTACATAGATTTGAACATGAGAAGTCCTTCGTTCTCCCTCCCTTTGTCCCGATTATCTATATTACTGTGTATGTGTGCGGTTGTATGTGCATGTGCATGTCCACTGGCCTTTATGAGATCAACTTTTACCAATTCATTTCCGTAGTGTCAAGCAATATTTGGATGTGAAAGCTGACTAAGAAAATTTATTTCCTGTTAACAAGAAAAGATTAAGCTAAAAACTTATATACCGCCAGATGATGCAATGCAATTTGACTGGTAATTCAACTATTCAAGTAACAAAAATATAAAAAACTGAAGAGAATCTTATAAATAAAAATTACAAAGCCCAGCAACTTGATTTCCCTATAAATACTCATCCTATGAATGAGCCTATAAATTCAGAGAAAGAAAGTAACAAGGCAGCCAAAGATTTTGATAAAGGAGGCATACCTTGGCATCAAGGTTGTTTTTTAGATGGAACCATATTTCTTCGAAGTTCAATCTTGTCTTCTTTGATGGTGGATACAGACTGGGGTTGGAATCATCATTGACAAATGTCAATGTACCCAAAATCATTTCCTTAGATAATCCGATATGTTGTGGTGGGCAAAGCTGGATGGTCAACGTTCTGACACATGGATAAATGCAGTGTATTCTAAAAAAATAAAAAATAAAAAATAAAAATAAAAACCAAATGTTTAATTCCGCCCATGAAAAGTATAATCAGCTACAAATAGCATCACATTTTACCTTCTCTCATTGAAACAGACACACACAAAAGTCACATAGTGCAGAGCAAAAGCTATAAAGCTTTTTTTTTTTTCAATCATCGTTGATGATGGAGAAGGGCTTCTCGATCATTTTTTTTTTTTTTTTGGGGACAAATTCATATACAATCAGATACTTTTATCCTTGTGATTTTTATAGGTTTTAATTTATTTATTATTGTTATAAGCTAATATTTATTAAACTTGCCTTCGACCCTCTTGCTAATGGTAAGAATTTTTCCTCCAAAAAATAACTTGGACGAAAAACAAAAAATCATACATATAACAAAATCAAACATGTATAACCAAAAAATCATATGTGTAATATGCAATATCCAACAATAAGACAATTTCTACAAATCCCAGATGAGCAAAATACAACACGAAGCCGTGATTAATTAGACTACCAGGGCACTGATTGGCATCAAAAACTGTGACAGTGAAAGTGGAAAACAGAAACAAACCTGAGGATTAAACAATGTCAATTCCCACAAATAATGAAGCGTCAAGCTGCACAGAACCCACAAAAATAAATAAATAAATAAAAACAAATAGGCATCTCTGGAAAAATGGAAGAAAGTGGAAAACAGAGACAAACTTGAGGAAATCCCATAGGAGTGGAGTGGTCTTTGTGTGTGGGCATGATGAGTTAAGAAATGATGCCTATTTCTCTTTGAATTGAAAGAGTCAACTAAGAATCAAAAAAATCCATTGGGCACATCTATTGGCTCTTTCTTGTTACTATATGTGGTGGTTTGAGATAATGAACAATATTGTGAACACATTTTTCTTTGAGAGGGAAAAATGTGAACGCATTCTCGTCAAATACCAGGTAAAGGTTATCAGAATAACAACTTATCTTAATCTAATACATTTGTTGCTCATACCCAATATGATTTTGTACTCGTCAAGGTCAAACATGAACCCATCTTAGCTGACCAACAAGAGCATTAATTACTTGTGGAGCTTCTAAAAAAAGTCTTGTATAATTAATAAACCGTCTTTTTAATTTAACTGTTCTTTAACACGATTAGGTGACTCCAAATTTTTTAGTTTCATCTCAGCAATCATAGCTCGACTTTTATAATAGAATTAAATCCATAATAGAGTTGACTAGCCAACATGATCTTGAAATTATGTGCATGGTATCTACTGTGTGCCCTATCTTGTCAAGCATGATCATCAGATTACTTTTGTTATTGAAAATTAGGCAAAGGCAAACATAGCATTGTTCTGTAATTTACACTAGTATAGCCAAATCGACCATCCCTCTATTTTATGAGCTCAAGCTTTGAAGAATGGGAAGCAAGTGAAAAATAATTCTTATTATTTGTAGAAAATTATTTTACATCTACAAATAAAGCTGGTATTTAATTGTCCAAGCATAATATATAACAATAGATTTAATACACTAATACAAGACTGTAGGAAATTATTTGAGCTATTCACGCGTATAAAAGAAACATATAGAAGACAAGGTATATGAAACATGCAGAATACTTCTTATTCAATGAAAAACCATAAGCAAGCTTATCTAGAATGCCAAAAAAGTCTTTCCATCCAATGTAACACTTTCAAGGAGCACATGACTTTTTGGACCTACGAATAGTTAGTAGAAAACAACATTAAGAGAAAAGATCAAAATAAGTAAACAACTTGATTTTTACCTTCCATATAGCCAAGCATGATGTGCTAAATCCTCGCACCAAGAATAATGTCCCTAACCAAATGCAACTCAGAGATGGCCTTACTAATGTCCCATCGTTCTTGTGGCAACTCCATAGAGCATGCCACTCCGACCTTGACCATGGATATCAAACACTCCTTTATTTTATTTGCAAGGCAACCATTGTAATTTCCAAGAACTTCATCAACATTATTTAAAAGTTTTGGATCCACAACTTCCATTACACCGTCTGGTACGGCCATGCTAGCATAGTTGTGAAGGTTAAGGCCTCCCTCAAACACGCTATCTGTGGGTCTCTTTCCTGTTATCATCTCCAACAATAAAATTCCATAGCTGTACACATCTCCTTTGGTTGACACCTCACTTCCTAGACCGTACTCTGTCATTAAGAATATTTAATATAGATAATGTATTCACATTATATTTTGGGAGCTCAAAAATAATCATTGTAAACATGGGAAAGCATATGTTAACAATTAAAAAGTACAGTAAATCATGTTTACCTGGAGGGGTGTACCCAATTGTTCCTCTTATTCCAATCGAACTACTTTCTTTCAAATTGGTAAGTCTTAAAAGGAACTTTGCAAGCCCAAAATCTCCAACATGAGCAATCATATCACAATCGAAAAGAATGTTGCTTGGCTTTATATCACAATGAACAACTGGCATTGGGCAATGGTGGTGTAGGTAATCGAGTGCACAAGCAACATCAATGGCAATGTTTGTTCTTTGAAGAATGGTCAGATTTCGTATCTCTACCTGCATGATATTTGTTTCTAGATCCATATGCAACCAATTTTCTAGACTTCCATTTGGCATGAACTCGTAAACTAGAGCCCTAAAATCATTGCTATGAAAATCCACACTTGAGCAAGAAGTTATGATCTTCACAAGATTTCGGTGACGAATATTTTTCAAGGCTTCACACTCGGAGATGAAGCTCCTGGAAGCTCCTTGACGTTGAATATTTAGTACCTTAATTGCAACAATTGATCTATCCTCACCAAGGATGCCTTTATACACTGAGCCAAAACTACCAACACCAATCAAATTTGCTAACGAAAATCCATCAGTTGCTTTAAGGAGCATTTGGTAAGACACTCTCAAAAATGATTGCTTCAAGGAAGATTCTGAAGAATTATCATTTCTTTTACTTTTGCGCCAACAAAATAAGAAAAATGACACTATGGTTATTACCAAAATCACACATGCCATTGAGATTACCACTTTGACTGAAAAAGGCCACTTTATTTTCTTCTCTTCTTTTGTTAAGCACCTCGGCAACTTTAGTTCCAATATGCCCCCACACAATCTACTATTTCCAATGAGTGATATTGCGCTAGCATTTGCGAAAACCCCTTTTGTTGGAACCTCTCCCTGAAAATCATTAAAGGATAAGTTCAAATTCTTAAGGGAGAGGTTCTCCAAGAAATTTGGAATTTGACTAGAGAAGTTGTTTCGAGAAAGATCCATGACTTGAATACCCCTCGAAGAACTTAGGGATGTTGGAATTTCTCCTTGAAATAAATTACCCTCCAGGTAAAGGTACTCAAGGCTTGTGCAAGAGGCTAGGCTGCTTGGAATTTTACCAGACAACTTGTTTTCAGATAAGTCCAACTCTTTTAAATGGATAAAATTGCCAACCTCAAAAGGTAGTGATCCCACAAAAAAGTTTTGAGCTAAACTAAGTCTAATTGACAACATGGAAATTGCAAAGAGTTGCATTGGAATGATGCCAGTGAGATTGTTTTGTGAAAGATCTAATGTCAACAAATTTTGACAATTTTCTATACTTGATGGGATAGTTCCTTGCAACTTGTTATTATCCAAGTAAAGTTCATTTAACAATGTTAGGTTTCCGAGGGTAATTGGTAACATTCCTGAGAGCCTATTGTTAGATAAACCTAAACGCTGTAACTTTTTAAGACTGCTAATATCATTTGGGATTGTCCCTGAAAATTTGTTATCATCCAGCCCTAAGGTTGTCAAGTTGACCAAATTACCCATCCCTATAGGGATCTCTCCAAAAAGAAGATTTTCGGCAATTGCAAAAAAGGTAAGCTGGGTTGAAAGATTACCCAAAATATTAGGCAACGTACCTTTGAGTTGATTCCCTGAAAGAGATATTTTTTGTAAACTGCTACAATTGACTAGAGATTGAAAGAAATTCATTTCATCATCTCCACTTCCTAAATTATTATGTTCAATAAGTAATGTTTCCAAACGGTGTAAGCCTCCAAAATTGACTGGAATTTTTCCCGTAAAATTGTTTGTGTTAGCTTGGAAATGCTGTATCTCTGAAGCATTAGATAATGAGACTGGAAGAGATCCCGTAAATTGGTTGTCATTGATTAGAAACAACTGGAGATAAGGCAAGTTGAGGAATAAGTTTGTAGGAAGACTTCCATTAAGCTCATTTTGGTGCAGTGAAAACTCAGTAATAGACGAAAGATTATATAAAGATGGAGGGATCAAACCAGAGAGTTTATTTTCGCCTACAGATAAAACTTGGAGAGAGCTAAAGTTCCCAATGAAAGGTGGGATTCCTCCCCTGAGATTGTTAGCACGAACAGCAAGAAGCTCCAGCTTTAATAAAGAAGCAAGCTCCTTTGGTATTGACCCCGAAAGGTTATTAAAACCAACTCTAAGAATCTTGAGGTTGGAGCAATAGGAAAGGTTTGCAGGAATTTCGCCTTGGAAGGAGTTATTAGACAACCGCAATACTTGCAACCTGAATAGACGACCAACTTCATCAGGGATTCTGCCTCCAATGGTGTTGTTTGCCAGCACTATTTCCCTAATGAAGCTGAGGTTGCCTATGTATGGAGACAAGGAACCCACCAAACCTCTGGTCCTCAGATCTAATACAGTGACTCTTCTATGCTTGCGGCCGCACGTAACACCTTCCCACTCGCAGAAATGGAGGGAATCATTCCACGAGCTGAAGACGTTTTCAGGGGCCCGTGCTATTTGTCTCTTGAAGGCCAACAAAGCTTGATGATCAGTCTCATTCCCACCGAAATAAGTTGAGGTACCAGAAACAGAAAGAGCTTTAATATGTAGAAGTACAACCAACAAGAGAAGGATGGTTTGGAATTGAATTGAGCACAATAATCTCAGATTCATTGCTTGCATTTTCATTTCCAATACACAAAATTTACGTTTGCCTAACAAAATAAGGCGTCTATAAAGTAGAAATATGGGTGCACCAGCCTCTTGATGACGACAAAATAGGCGTCAATCCTACAAAGACCTACACTCTTTTTTGTGTGGGTATAGTTGATCTTGAAGTCAACTTTTGAGGCTGAGCTGCAATTATTCTTTGTGGGTAACCAATTAATTATACATTTTTTCTCCTAATGAGACAAAGACCAAGACTTCTTTTGGCAGTATTTGGTTGATGACCAACTTTGTTACCCATGTGCTTTTGATTACCGACCTTGAAGGTAGCTGTTGAGGTTGAATTGCAATCGCCATTTTTATTAAAATTTTCTTCCAATCTTAGTAGGTAACCAGTTTTATTGATGATAATTAACTAATTAATTCATTAGGAATTGGGTGCACTAGGATTCCCATGGAAATAAAACTAATTCATTGTTTGTGCATTCAAAACATTTGGATTTTGGAAGTACACAATTGCATTGTATAGAATTCAAAATTCAGAGTTGCACCAGAAAAATAAATAAATGGCATTTTCTGAAATCACTAGGTTATGAGAATATGCATGACTTTTGAATGGATTTTGTGGTAAGTCTTTTTGTTAGAATTTCTGTCCTTTTCTTGTGTGTGTGAGAGTTTATTTCTCCAAAAAAAAAAAAAAAGTTAAAAGAATATGCAACTCTTTTCAATGCTTTCTACAATAGTGAATTAGTTCTATTTTCAAGGGAGTTGAACATAGAGTTGATAATAATATAATCTAATCCTCCTCAAATCTTGTATAGAAACCATGATCCTTCTTGTACTGGAGTGGAGGTGTAGGTGACTAGAAAGTAGATAATGGTATGAAAGTTAGTAGATTATATATTATTATTATTAACTATCTACTGTTTGATTTAGATTCTACAAAGAATAAAGATGTAATTATATGCGATTTTGTTTTTCTATTCAAGTTTGGACCTATTAAAGCTTCATGGTTTGTTTCATTTTTACCCTATGTTTAGATAGAAAGAGATAATTGAAAAGGAGTGAAGATTGTAGAACTTATCACCCTAAACATACTGATGGAGGAAGTTATTCATAGAATGCCTAAACAAGATGAAACAATTTATTAGCATAGGATTAATCACCTTGACAACCGGGATTTTAAATTTTCTTGAAGGAAACTTATTAAGCAGCTCTCTTACATTTCAATTGAAAGATGACATTGCAAATTTTATTCAACAAGTTCCAAATTTTCGAGAAAATTTATTTATTTAAAACAATTAAAAGACATGGATGTTATTTTTATTCATTGCTTTTAATAAATAAATAAATTTTGGGGCAGTGAAGAAAGGTCAGATTGTGAGGGTGAAAAAAAGGAAGAAGTGACTCAAATGGAAATTTGCGTTTTGCTTTACAAAAAGTAGAATATAGATTGAGAGTTTTTCAAAGTCAAGCATTGAGAGTTTTTCAGAGTCAAGCTCAAAAAGTAGAATATTGATTGAGAGTTTTTCAAAGTCTAGCTCATACTGCTTGTTAAACAATGATTTCATGCAATAAACTAATATGAATAAGCTAATAGATTGCGTTTTGCTTTACCAAAAGAAGAATCAATAGAATGGGAAAGTAGAATAGGTTGAGAAAATTTTTCAAAGTCTAGCTTATTTTTTCAAAGTTTAGCTTAAAGTGCTGGTATTAACAATGACTTCATGCAATAAATAATTATAACTTGCTAAACGTGTACCATAAAGTGCTGGTATGAGCAAAATCACATGCCAATAAACTAATATGAATATTACTACTTTCTCGTACAATGGAAACAGCTAGACCAGTCACTCAAATTTTTTATTTTATTTTTTTAATTTTTGCACCAATGAACCAGTCACACTTTCACTGTAGTTGTAGACTTTATAGTGTTTATCCCAAATATTTGATCTTGTCCAATGTTTTTACATTTTCATTTCCCAAGTTAGTACAGGTGCATTTTCAAATAGTAAATTTTGCGTTTGGTAAGGATTTTCCATGTTGCGTTTTCAGCCCCCAAATGTGAAAATTAACGATTTTGCATTGGACTCTTGGAAAAATAATGTAGCAAAAACCCAATAGGCTACCATTGTAAACTTTCTCTCATTTTCTTTAATTACCCTTACATTTTTTTCCCAAAACCCATTTTTACCCTTCTTCCCTAAGAATTTTCTTTACGTTTAGAATTGGGTGCTAATTTATAGGAGACTGACAACAGTCTTGTGCCGACGATTTTTTATTTTTTTATTTTTTATTTTTTACCCCCTTGGGATTAATCTGATGATGAATAAAATATAAAATATAGCATGTTTCACATAAGTCACGCTAGTACTTACAAAGGTTAGACCCTTTTGTAAGTACTAGTGTTGTTAGTCTTGTCTTCCCATACCCTCCTTTCCCATCCCCTATGTATTCTGTCTATATTATCTCAAAAAAAAAAAAAAAAAAAGAAAAAAAAAAAAAGAAAAGAAGAAGCATGTTTCACATAAAATAAATAATAAAAAAGCAAATCTCCTGAAGTCTTCGACTATAAAAAGTTCCGTCTTTTGATCAAGAAAAGAAAAGTTGTGCGCTTCTCTTTTCCCTTCCTTGAGGCCAAGCCTTTTTTATAATTTTTTTATTAAAAATAAAATATAGCAAATGGCCTGTCTTCCACTAAATATATAAATAATAATAATAATTTCGTCTTATCGAAAACATTCAAAATTTTCAATCAGTTCGTGATCCACGTTCTTAGAGTCTAGACTACAAAAAGCAACACAGTCATCTTTCTCACAAATCACAAAACATCAACCCATTTGAATTGTCTTCCCCTACAAAAAAGAAGTCTTCCACTATCAAAAGCATGTACTTTAGAAGTCTTCTCCTATAAAAAGCAAAGTCTTTCATTTTTTAAGACAATAATTGCATGAGAAATATTATGAGCACAACAGTTTTCACAATAATTGATTGGACAAATTTTAATCTCTTTCACATATAAGTATATAATCAATGTTACAATCAGTTGTTGTTGTTGAAATTTATCCTAGGATAAATTACAACAACAACAACTCAAAAAGTTTCCAAAAATATATAAATGTAATAGAGAAGTTCATGCCCTCTTACATGTGCCATCACTAACATAATGTTCATTTTTGAAAAAAGAGAAATCTACTCATGGTTTATTTAAATCTCAAAGGAGGGTGTCATTTCTACAAACATCAAGCGAGAGTGTTATAGCCAAGAGTAAAGGTTTAAAGTGATTTTTTTATATTTGCTTACTTACACTTCTACACAAATACTATGTTATTATTTACAATATTTGTAATTAATAGCCAAGAGTCTTATAGTACATCTAGCACATTGTGGGAAAAAATTGGCTTTTGCCCTTTTTAAAAAAACAATCCAGCATTTTGCCATTTTTTTCAAACTAATTAGGGAAATGCTCCTTTTTTGTAACTCGATTTATGATAAATCGAATTATAAAAAAAAAAAAAAAAAATTCTGGAGCCCTATAGCAGCGTTTTTAAGTACCTATAGTAACGTTTTGTAACTCGACCTCCATGAAATCAAGTTATAGGCAAATTTTTTTTTTTTTTTACCTATTACTCGATTTCATTGAGGTCGAGTTACAAAACGCCACTATAGGTCCTAAAAACGTCGCTATAGGCTTCTTAAAAACACCGCTATAGGACCTAACTCAATTTATCATAAATCGAGTTTCAAAAGAGAGGCATTTCCCTAATTAGTTTGGGAAATGGGGCAATATGCTGGATAGTTTTTTTAAAAAGGGCAAAAGCCCATTTTGTTTGCACATTGTGATTTTCCAATAAAGACATCCCCAAAGTTTAAATCCCTCTACTCTCAATTATTAAAATTTTATATTTAATACCATCATTTGAAATTTATTTATAATATTTATTTACGGAACACTCCAAGTTAGTGTAAAAATTAACAAAAGTCTAAAATTTACTTTAAATACTCTAAGTTTATGGTGGCTTCTAATTGGATCCCTCAATTTTTTTGAACTTGCAATTTAAACCCTCAAGTATTAGGATCATGTCAATATACCTTTAGTTACTTCTCATTCCAAATATCGTTTTGTGTAATGGTTTTATACAACATATTTATTACACGGAGGCTAGTCCTACACTTGTGCGGTCCATATTTATGTGAGAAGGATTTTGTATGCAACCATTACACAAAATATGATCTTATCCTTTCTATCCCCCAATATCCACACCACTACTCCTAACTCAAAACCTTTGACACATTTCTCTCTCCACAATCCCAATTCCCAAATCAAGATGAAAATCGTAGGCCCATCACCATTGTACCCTAAGCTAAACTCGCAAGTGGAGGGGTGATGTGCCATCTGGTTTTGGGTTTTATTGTGGAGGTTGTTTTTGTTGCTTAACTTGTTGTTGGACTTGAGGGTGGGGAGTGGTGGTGTACTCGCGAAGGGTGGTGATGGTTGCTGTGGGTAATGGGATGGAGGAAGATAGGGAGACGGGAGTGATTTTTTTTAAAACTTTCTAAAATAATTTACTCTTTTTTACAATTTATTTTTTTTCCCCTATTTTGCTTTTTAAAACAACGTTGTTTTGTATGGTTTACAACAAGTATATAACGCGAGGTGACGTAATGCCATATTGACATTATTGTAGTATTTGAGAGTTTAAATTATAAGTTTAATAAGTAGAGGGACCGATTTAAAAGCAGTTCCAAACTTAAAGGCTGTTTAATACATTTTAGCCTTAGCAAAATATATAATTAGGTGACTGAGGGGAAATAAAAAATATTGTGAACTAATATGTTATTTTGTAGTGTGTACCACCAATCAACTTGTTAAGTAATTTTGATGGTAGAGTAGATATTGCGAATATAAAAAATATTGTGAACTAATATGTTATTTTGTAGTGTGTACCACCAATCAACTTGTTAAGTAATTTTGATGGTAGAGTAGATATTGCGAATTAATCTCAAATCTCAAATTGTAAAAATTAATTTAGTTAAAGGTAAACATTGCATGTTTCTCTTCCTTTTTTTTTTTTTTTCGGGGGGGAGAAATATATATATATATATATATATATATAAGTATTAGAATGTTTCCTTTGCACGATAATGCAAATTTTCAATTTAATTTTTGAGTAATTGCACGATAATGCAAATTTTCAATTTAATTTTTGAGTAATTAGAAGAAAATGTTAACAAGGTTACAAAATGTTATGCAACTAGGATTTATTCAAGTCCAATGGTTTAAATAAACCAACAAGTAATACTAATTAATATTGGCCCGAAACTAATATTGTTATAATGCTACAAAATCATCAAAATTAAGTTAATTTGTTTGGTGTACTTTCAGTATTTTATATTGTCTTCTTACATAAAAGTAAATCCTTCATATGAGTATCCCACACATAAAAACCATATTTTCTCGATCAAGAGAAATATATAATACAGTAATTTCTTCACAAAAAGAGTAATGATTTTCCTTCTTCTTTTGTCAACTTAGTTTTTCACTTATACACAGTTGAATCGAAAATCTTTCAACTCTCTATTGTATGACATATTTGTGTGTTTTTTCTTCTATGAATTTTAATTAGAATTATAAAGCCTCCAATAAAAAAAGATAGAAGAGTTTTTGAGCATATACGTTGAGGCTGGTTATTTTATTTTATATTTTGATGGGACAAAGAGGCTAGTTATTTTTTTGAAAGAATTTCAACTTACGGGGTCCACTCCTGATAATAGCTTTTTATCATCAAATCAAGACATTAATTGGTTTTTGGTGTAGGCGGGGATTGAATCTCAAATCTCTTATTTAATCATCAGTGACTTTACTAGTTAAGCTAACTAAAACAAAAAAGCTAGTTATTATTATTGATAAGAAGGTGAAAGTTACCATCTTATATATATGTTTTGTCATTTTTAGTAATTTACTCCTAAAACTACAATTTTAATAAGTACTTTAAAAACACTAAATTTGTTTGAAAAGCAATTTTTAACCATTCATATCAAACTCTCAACTTTATAAAATTGACTCTCAACTTTATAAAATAATCCAATTTTATATTGTAGTTTTTAAAACCGTCACTTTTTAAAAAGCACAACATCAAAAAGTTGAATCAAACTCACCTTAGCTTGCTTTTATCTTGTCCAAGTTTTCACCTTATTACCATTCACAAAAAATTAACTTTTCAGGTGTTTATCCTTCTTTTTTTTCCTCACGGCATTTCAATATATTTTACACAAAATCTATTAGTCTATATAAAAATTGCGATCTTCTCGGGGGAAAATATATATATATATATATATATATATATATAATGTGCAAATGGAGGTTTAAACAGTGCTTTTGTAAAGAAAAATTTTGTCGAGTAAACGCATTTCTTGCTGGGTCATAATGAGGGCCAATTATTACGTTTTTACCCTTAGGCCTTTGAAGGGTTTTAACTTTCTATAATTAAAAAAAAAAAGGTAATTAAAGCAAAAGTGATTCCTTTTTCAGCTTTCCATAAAGAAGAATTGAAGTGATCATTTTTTCTTTATAACTATGTACAAAAAAGTCCAGCAACATGATGGACAAAAGTCAAGTCGCATGAATGAAGACGTGATGTTAAGCTTGTGAGACACGATGAAGGAAGAAAAGAAGAAAAGGATGAAGAAATATAAAGTAAGGCCATTCGGCCATTGGGTGTATAAGTTCAATTATTCCTTTTATACCTGTGCACTGTATTCCTTTCATATAACTAGGCAAGTTCAGAAACAATCTGCCTGTTGTAATTTTTAATATTCTTGAAATAATTTATGGATTGAGCCAGCAGAGTCATATTCCAAATAAACTGAGACCGTTTCCTCACCCCGAGTTCGTGGATTGTTCCCACCATATTGGCCAAATTAAACATAAAGCAACTATGCTTCTACATATACAACGAGTTCTTGCCAACCCAATTTTTCCAACCAAACAAAAATATTGGTTTGTTTTTTATAAAATTTCTCTATTCTAAAAGTAAGTCCACTCCATTATATTCAAATCTTGGCCATTTTTATTCATTGTGAATTTATAATGATAGCAAAATATTTAATTCACCTCAAATTTTTGGGACAAATGATAGTTTATTAGTGAGAAATATATATGGACCAGCTCATTGTTAGTCCTAAGTATGTAAAATATGAAATATCTGACATAATTGCTATTGAAGAAAACAGCAGAGACTATAATAATGAGTAACACTATACTGTGCACAAAATGCATGTGATCAAGATTGCCTAGAAAAATTTAGAAATTTGACGACTATAGCTCAGATTTTCAAGAGAAGTTAGACTGATTGTCAATTTGCTCTGCAACCTGTCTCTATAATTTCTTACTGGGCTTTGTTTATGGGCCACTCGCATCAAGCCATCTCACAATTTGATTCACCATATGTTTGCCCTCATGGAAGTTCACATTTCCTTGTATTCTACAGGTTTAAACTGAAATAAACACAATTAAATTTATAAATATTTACAAATTAATCAATAAAATATTTTGAAGTAGACGTTAAACGGCCGAGAAGTTATACAAGCCAATTATAAAAAGACAACTCAGAAGCATTGAAAAGAATCCCTTGCTACAGCTGCAACTCAGAAGTACTTGATATTGTTTTTGGTGAAAGGTCTTTCAATCTGCAGAATTTAATTACATCTCATAAAATAGAGAGAAAAAGAGAGAAAGACTATGAACAAAAACTGGAATTCATCAACTTAATTACAAAGTGTAATCTGTTACAGTATCTATACACCAAGAGTGAGATTAGAAAATATCTAAATCTGTTAGCCTAAAATATCTAAGTTTGTTATGCTGAACTATAACTAACCTATACACGTGTGAGTTTAAAGAATAACTAACTCCATTCATTAACACGGCACACTCTAAAGCACACAGCTGCATTGTTCAATGAGAAACAGTGCCGTTCTTCTTAATCTTAGACCCGCGTTTCACCAATTGCTTGGACGACAGCGTTTTGGGCTTTACTGTATGAACATCATCTTCATCTTCAGCAGAGGATGATCTGCTAGTGCTTTCATCAATGAATAATCATATTATGCACTGTGGAAATATATATTCGCTTTTGGAAATGTTTCTATTGCTATTACTTAATTAAACAGACATAACCAGCACAGGCTACTCGATAAAATGTTTTTTATGGAAAACAATTAGCACATGATCATTAATTTGTTCTTTAGAAATTGACTTATGGTGTTTCTTTTCACATTCTTTATTTGGAAAATTCCCTATAATTTCTCCAATCTGCATTAGAAAATATGGTAATGTAGTATTTGAGAAGATAACAAAATTGTGAGTTCTAGTTAGCTCAACTAGTAAAGTCTCTGATGGTTGAATAAGAGATCTAGGGTTCAATCTCCGCTTACACCAAAAATTGATTAATATCTTGGTCTGATGATAAAGAACTATCATCGAGAGCGGACACCATAAGTTGAAACTCTCAAAAAAAAAAAAAAAAAAAAGATAACAAAATTTGTTTCTTTGTAACTTAAAGAGAGAGAAAAAGAGGGAAACCTGACTCAATAATGTACTTGATGATAGTGGATCCAATGACCAACAATTCTTTGCACAAACTCTTCTTATAGATTGTGGAAGTCTTGGAATTTTTTGAAGCTTCTTGCAACTGATTATTTCAAGTCCCACTAATCTAGTAAAACTACTAATGTGTTCGAGGATGGTAACAATATTTGTTTGAGATAGATATAGATATTTCAATACGGGGAAGAATTCCAGCTTCAAAAAAAACTCCAATTCAGTTATATTTTCATAGTTGATGAGATTCAATGCTTCCAACCTTGAAAACCCCTACCCAAAAGAACAATTAGGAGAATTGCTTGTCAATATTGATGGTGTTGTTGGAAAGATTGATTCCTCAGGCAATTGAAATTTATAAATAATATCTGGAAGATCACTAAGGTTTGGGCAATTATATAGGTATAACGTCCTAAATGCAATGAGATATCCGATTGATCAGGGTAACCCTCTAATACCACTCCTTGACAATTCTAAAACCTCTAAGCATTTCATAATTGGATGAATATTGGGAAAATTCTCAAGGCTTGAGCAGCCCTCAAGATTAAAATATTTAAGAGATTTCAACATCAGCTTTGCTGGGAAGAATTTGAAGTTTCTCACAGTGTGTGAGGTGCCATTCTTTAAAACCTCAACCAAATTTTTACAATAAGAAAGGTTCACTTCCTCTAAGTTTGGAGCATAGAAGTTAGGTAAATCTATAATGGAATCACATTCACTAAAATTGATACGTTTCAAATTTTCAAACCATAACTCTTGTACAAGGTGAAAAAAATCAATATAAATCTTGAACAGATTTCAAAAAAAAATTTAACAAAATCATAATTTAGAGATACTAGTAATCATTCCTACTTGAATAGCTTTTGTAATCTAATGTGACTATGTGGCATTCCAAATGCAACAAGTTGCTTAGGAGAAAATTTTGATGGCATGGAAAAATGATATCCGGGTCATTCAAGCAACCTTAAACTATTGGGGAGAAATTTAAGTTCTTCACAAATGTGTACATTACGAACTATGTGAAATTTGAAATTTTCCATCCTTTTGAAAGCTTTAGCATGTAGTTGCACCATTATTGGTTTTGGAGAATGCAACACTATATCTCGAATTTTGCGAGATCCCTAATAAGATAATGCATTAAATGATGATAAACACAATAGAGTTTTCCATAAGTATAATCATCATGAAATCTATACACACACACACACACACACACACACACACACATATATATATATACACACACACATATGTATATATATATATATATATATATATATAATAGGCAAAACTTAGAGAAAGTCCAATTAGAATTTCAAATTAGAGTCCAATTTTGCACCATGTGTCCTAAATTATTTATTTTTAAAGGGAGTTTTATTTCTTAATTTTTGAATCAAATGTGGGACCGCATCATAAATATTCATTCAAGTGAGTTATTGAGTATAAAAACTAAAGAGTCTAGAATAAGTTAATCGTAAAAAAAAAAAAATGTGTTTCACAATAACAAAAGTTAAGAAGTAATAAAAGAAAATAAACATGGACAATTTACATTTTTTTACCTAATAATATTCTTACAATAATTTTTTAAGTGTTAACAAAATATATGAATGGCTATCAATAGTATTTAAATTATATATATAGGAATTATATTATGTATTTTATTTTTTTGTATATCTTTAAGTGTATTTATGCATATATATGAGGTTACAAGCTAGTATATATTAATAGCTAAAGCTAAGAGAAAATTCAATTAGATTTCAAATTGGAATTTAATTAGAGTCTACTTTTGCGTCATGTATCTCATCTAATCTAAACTTTTAAATTTTTGTGCCAAGTGAGTTAATTTAGTATAAAAATTGGATTTCAATTAGAGTTTAATTTTGCGCCACATGTCTCATCTGATCTAATTTTTTTTTTTTTTAATTTTTGTGTCAAGTGAGTTAATGTAGTGTAAAAAACAAGGAATCCAATATAAATAAACCTAGATTATATATATATATATATATATAACCAAAGCTTAGAGAAAATTTGATTAGAATCAAAATTAGATTTTGCTTTTGTTAACTTTCCATACAAATTAAATTGTTTTGATTTTTTTTTTTTTGAACTAATGAGTATATTTTTTATACTGATTCTATTTAAATATTTTTTATATGAAGATCTTTAACGTAACAAACTGTATTTGAATTAAACGATTCCATGTACCTATTCCCATTCAATTTAGAAGATATTATTGAACTAATTTATTCTTTTATTTTGTGTTGTATTTAATAGAATTTCATTGATAATGATATTGAATTGATATTGTATATGTAGTGTCCAATAGTGATTTTTAAAATTATATATATGTAAGGTTGAATTTTATCAACTATTTAATTGACTTTATTCCGTGACCAATTTGCTTGTAATTTAGCACTTAGCAACCCTGTATTTAGGTGGGAAAATTGTAAGGGTAGTGTGTGAGAAGATGTGAAGAAAAGTTCAAGAGTGTGCAAGAAAAACAGAGGCTCACGTTTGGTAAGGATTTTCCATGTTGCGTTTTCAGCCCCCAAATGTGAAAATTAACGATTTTGCATTGGACTCTTGGAAAAATAATGTAGCAAAAACCCAATAGGCTACCATTGTAAACTTTTCTCATTTTCTTTAATTACCCTTACATTTTTTTTCCCAAAACCCATTTTTACCCTTCTTCCTTAAGAATTTTCTTTACGTTTAGAATTAGGTGCTAGTTTATAGGAGACTGATGACAGTCTTGTGCCGACGATTTTTTATTTTTTTATTTTTTATTTTTTACCCCCTTGGGATTAATCTAATGATGAATAAAATATAAAATATAGCATGTTTCACATAAGTCATGCTAGTACTTACAAAGGTTAGACCCTTTTGTAAGTACTAGTGTTGTTAGTCTTGTCTTCCCATACCCATACCCTCCTTCCCCATCCCCTATGTATTTTGTCTATATTATCTCAAAAAAAAAGAAAAAAAAAAAAAAAGAAGAAGCATGTTTCACATAAAATAAATAATAAAAAAGCAAATCTCCTGAAGTCTTCCACTATAAAAAGTTCCGTCTTTTGATCAAAAAAAGAAAAGTTGTGCGCTTCCCTTTTCCCTTCCTTGAGGCCAAGCCTTTTTTATAATTTTTTTTTATTAAAAATAAAATATAGCAAATGGCCTATCTTCCACTAAATATATAAATAATAATAATAATTTTGTCTTATCGAAAACATCCAAAATTTTCAATCAGTTCGTGATCCACGTTCTTAGAGTCTAGACTACAAAAAGCAACACAATCATCTTTCTCACAAATTACAAGACATCAACCCATTTGAATTGTCTTCCCCTACAAAAAAGAAGTCTTCCACTATCAAAAGCTTGTACTTTAGAAGTCCTCCCCTATAAAAAGCAAAGTCTTTCATTTTTTAAGACAATAATTGCATGAGAAATATTATGAGCACAACAGTTTTCACAATAATTGATTGGACAAATTTTAACCTCTTTCACATATAAGTATATAATCAATGTTACAATCAGCTGTTGTTGTTGTAATTTATCCTAGGATAAATTACAACAACTCAAAAGGTTTCCAAAAATATATAAATGTAATAGAGAAGTTCATGCCCTCTTACATGTGCCATCACTAACATAATGTTCATTTTTGAAAAAAGAGAAATCTACTCAAGGTTTATTTAAATCTCAAAGGAGGGTGTCATTTCTACAAACATCAAGCGAGAGTGTTATAGCCAAGAGTAAAGGTTCAAAGTGATTTTTTTATATTTGCTTACATACACTTCTACACAAATATTATGTTATTATTTACAATATTTGTAATTAATAGCCAAGAGTCTTATAGTACAACTAGCACATTGTGGGAAAAAATTGGCTTTTGCCCTTTTTAAAAAAACAATCCAACATTTTGCCATTTTTCTCAAACTAATTAGGGAAATACTCCTTTTTTGTAACTCGATTTATGATAAATCGAGTTATAAAAAAAAAAAAATTTCTGGAGCCTTATAGCGGCGTTTTTAAGTACCTATAGTGACGTTTTGTAACTCGACCTCTATGAAATCGAGTTATAGGCAATTTTTTTTTTTTTTACCTATTACTCGATTTCATAGAGGTCGAGTTACAAAATGCCACTATAGGTCCTAAAAACGTCGCTATAGGCTTCTTAAAAACACCGCTATAGGACCTAACTCGATTTATGATAAATCGAGTTTCAAAAGAGAGGCATTTCCCTAATTAGTTTGGGAAATGAGGCAAAATGCTGGATAGGTTTTTTTAAAAAGGGAAAAACCCCATTTTGTCTACACATTGTGATATTTCCAATAAAGACATCCCCAAAGTTTAAATCCCTCTACTCTCAATTATTAAAATTTTATATTTAATACCATCATTTGAAATTTATTTATAATATTTATTTACTGAACACTCCAAGTTAGTGTAAAAATTAACAAAAGTCTAAAATTTACTTTAAATACTCTAAGTTTATGGTGGCTTCTAATTGGATCCCTCAATTTTTTTGAACTTGCAATTTAAACCCTCCAGTATTAGGGTCATGTCAATATACCTTTAGTTACTTCTCATTCCAAATATCGTTTTGTGTAATGGTTTTATACAACATATTTATTACACGGAGGCTAGTCCTACACTTGTGCGGTCCATATTTATGTGAGAAGGATTTTGTATGCAACCATTACACAAAATATGATCTTATCCTTTCTATCCCCCAATATCCACACCACTACTCCTAACTCAAAACCTTCGACACATTTCTCTCTCCACAATCCCAATTCCCAAATCAAGATGAAAATCATAGGCACATCACCATTGTACCCTAAGCTAAACTCGCAAGTGGAGAGGGGTGATGTGCCATCTGGTTTTGGGTTTTATTGTAGAGGTTGTTTTTGTCGCTAAACTTGTCGTTGGACTTGAGGGTGGGGAGTGGTGGTGTACTCGCGAAGGGTGGTGATGGTTGCTGTGGATTATGGGATGGAGGAAGATAGGGAGAGAGGAATGATTGTTTTTTAAACTTTCTAAAATAATTTACTCTTTTTTACAATTTATTTTTTTCCCCTATTTTGCTTTTAAAAACAACGTTGTTTTATATGGTTTACAACAAGTATATAACGAGAGGTGACGTAATGCCATATTGACATTATTGTGGTATTTGAGAGTTTCAATTATAAGTTTAACAGATTAGAAAATATCTAAATCTGTTAGCCTAAAATATCTGAGTTTGTTATGCTAAACTCTAACTAACCCATACACGTGTGAGTTTAAAGAATAACTAACTCCGTTCATTAACACGGCACACTCTAAAGCACACAGCTCCATTGTTTATCGAAACGTCACCATTCTATTTAATGAGAAACGGTGCCGTTCTTCTAAATCTTAGACACGCGTTTCACCAATTGCTTGGATGACAGCGTTTTGGGCTTTACTGTAGGAAGTTAGGAACATCATCTTCATCTTCAACAGAGGATGATCTGCTAGTGCTTTCATCAATGAATAATCATATTATGCACTGTGGAAATATATATTCGCTTTTGGAAATGTTTCTATTTGCTATTGCTTAATTAAACAGACAACCAGCACAGGCTACTTGATACAATGTCTTTTATGGAAAACAATTAGCACATGACTACAAGGGCCGTGACTGTATTACCCATGCAAAATCCAAGCATTCCCAACATAGCAAAAACATCAATAACACAAGCTGAAACACTTCATTTATGTATATATGTCAAGAAACAGACCAAGCACTGATTGTATATTAAAAACAATACCATTCAAATTCCAATGGAAAAAAGAGGTTTGGAGTTGGGAGTTGGAGCATAATTCTTTGAAGTATGATCAAGATGTCCTCATTTGCTTCGTTGGTGAAATCATATTGAAATTAGTCTCATCATTTATGCAGATACGGGTCATTGAAGATGAACCCAAATAAAACCCACCAATAACGGATAAGCCTAATGCCAAATCAGGCTGGTCAAAGCCAAAGTTAGATTCATTTGCTGTATCAGGGACCAGAGGAGGCTCACGTTTTTCTGCTTCTGAGACATTTGCTAACAAACTCAAATGCCCCAAATCACTTTTACAGTGTTGGAAACCTCGTGATCCATATTTGAATCATAAGGAAGAGGTATTAAAGGCAGGAGCTCAGGGTCATTAGGGACCGATAATATGATAGATTCAAATCACCATGAAAGCCCTTCAATCCAGATTCAAACTCGTTCTTTGTTTTTTCCATCGAAAGCCACTAAACTCCTTCATTGTTGGAAATATCATGATACATATTCAAGCCACAAGAAGTGGGAAAAAAAGATTGAAAAGGCAGGGAGTTAATGTCATAAGTGACAGAGGAAGAACAACCACCATGCCTAGCGCTCGGAAAGGGGAAGCAAGTAATACCAGATTTCGTAGGGCAACACGTGCATTCTACATGAATCCCCCACCTTTTTATGATATGGGGAACTTTAACACGTACTGCATCAGTCCCACGTCTAGATCTTTTAGATTTCAATATCGTCACACATATAACCTTAGGAGAGTAAGGGGTACTAATCCAATGATGGGTTTCACAAGTAACCACAATGTGATTTTGTATAGACGAATTTGAGTTATTCAATTGCTCCTGCAATTTCTGAGTAGATATAGAAAACAGCCATAGATGATCATTAATTTGTTCTTTAGAAATTGACTTATGGTGTTTCTTTTCACAACCATTGATGGAAAGGTAAACCTGATAATAAAGTCCACTTCTATGTGCCTCCTCTGGTCCAAAAGCAATACAGAGGGTAATTTTTGGAATTTCGCAGCCAACCCAGGATGATATTGAATTTTCGACACTCTGATGGTTGAAGTTGAACCAACTTGGAATCTCAATTCCCGGTACTATAATTTCGCAATCATCATCCTCATATGATGAGAATGAAGGAGAGAGAACCTGACGTGAAAATCGAGTTGATGGCCCTATATCCATTAATATGTCTCCTCTTGCATCTTCACATTCTTTATTTGGTAAATTCCCTATAATTTCTCCAATCTGTATTAGGAAATATAATAATGTAGTATTTGAGAAGATAACAAAATTTGTTTCTTTATAACTTAAAGAGAGAGAAAAAGAGAGAAACCTGACTCAATAATGTACTTGATGATAGTGGATCCAATGACCAACAATTCTTTGCACACACTCTTCTTATAGATTGTGGAAGTCTTGGAATTTTTTAAAGCTTCTTGCAACTGATTATTTCAAGTACCACTTATCTAGTAAAACTACTAATGTGTTCGAGGATGGTAACAATATTCGTTTGGGATAGATATAGATATTTCAATACGGGGAAGAATTCCAGCTTCAAAAAAAAACTCCAATTCAGTTATATTTTCACAGTAGATGAGATTCAATGCTTCCAACCTTGAAAACCCATACCCAAAAGAACAATTAGGAGAATTGCTTGTCAATATCGACGGTGGTGTTGGAAAGACAGATTCCTCAGGCAATTGAAATTTATAAATAATATCTGGAAGATCACTAAGGTTTGTGCAATTATATAGGTATAACATCCTAAGTGCAATGAGATATCCAATTGATGAGGGTAACCACTCCTTGACAATTCTAAAACCTCTAAACATTTCATAATTGGATGAATATTGGGGAACTTCTCAAGGCTTAAGCAACCCTCAGGATTAAAATATTTAAGAGATTTCAACATCAGCTTTGCTGGGAAGAATTTGAAGTTTCTCACAATGTGTGAGGTGCCATTCTTTAAACTTATCAAGAAATCCAAAAGACTTATGAACCTCAACCAAATTTTTACAATAAGAAAGGTCCACTTCCTCTAAATTTGGAGCATAGAAGTTAGGTAAATTTGTAATGGAATCACATTCACTGAAATTGATACGTTTCAAATTTTCAAACCATAACTCCTGTACAAGGTGAAAAAAATCAATATAAATCTTGAACAGATTTCAAAATAAAATTTAACAAAATCATAATTTAGAGATACTAGTAATCATACCTGCTTGAATAGCTTCTGTAATCTAATGTGACTATGTGGCATTCCAAATGCAACAAGTTGCTCCAGAGAAAATTTTGATGGCAAGGAAAAATGATATCCGGGTCATTCAAGCAACCTTAAATTATTGGGGAGAAATTTAAATTCTTCACAAATGTGTACATTACAAACTATGAGAAATTTGAGATTTTCCATTCTTTTGAAAGCTTTAACGTGTAGTTTCACTATTATTGGTTTTGGAGAATGCAACACTATACCTCGAATTTTGCGAGATCCCTAATAAGATAATGCATTAAATGATGATAAACACAATAGAGTTTTCCATAAGTATAATCATCATGAAATCTATATATATATATATATATATAATAGGCAAAGTTTAGAGAAAGTCCAATTAGAATTTCAAATTAGAGTCAAATTTTGCATCGTGTGTCCTAAATTATTTATTTTTAAAGAGAGTTTTATTTTCTAATTTTAGAATCAAATGTGGGACCACATCATAAATATTCATCCGAGTGAGTTATTGAAAACAAAAACTAAAGTGTCTAGAATAAATAAATCGTAAAAAAAAAAAGTGTTTTACAATAACAAAAATTAAGAAGTAATAAAAGAAAATAAACAGGGATAGTTTACATTTTATACCTAATAATATTCTTGCAATAATTTTTTAAGAGTTAACAAAATATGTGTATGAAGCTCCCTCCTAGAGACTTGAACCCCGGCCCTTGTCCTCCACACCCCACGAGCATTTATACTTGTAGAGTGACCACCGCATCAAGGGTGCACAATAGTAAGAGTTAACAAAATATAAGAATGGCTATCAATAGTATTTAAATTATATATATATATATATATATATATAAATTATATTATGCATCTTTTTCCCCGCCACCACCCTTCCACCAACCACAACTCGCCACATGGGCGAGTTGTGGCTTTTTCTTGTGCCACTTTATGTGGCACAAGACTTTTACTTATACTTCAGAAGACTTGTTAACAAGTCTTCTGAAAACTTCTTTTATACTTTAGAAGACTTGTTAACAGGTCTTCTGAAGTATAAAAGAAGTTTGTGCCCCATGATAGAGAGAGTGGTTGAGTAGTAACATCTTGCATATGGCCATTTGACTTGGAATATTTTTGGTATTCTTGGGAAATTTCTCTCTTCATTTCCCACAAAAAAGAGAGTTGAACAAGAATAAACTGAACCCAGCTATATAAATGTGTCATTGTCTTTCATAAAATTTTAAAAAAAAAAAATTTTAAAAAGTGTCATTACCTAGAAAATATTTATATTTTAATTCTTGATTGCATCTCATTTTTTAAGATTACGTGAGTCATGTGCACATAACAAGAACTAATGTCATATTCTTATTAGTAGTTGGAGCCCAAAGCTACAAACATATTTAGAGCCAAACTGTCCTTTTTTCCATTTGAATTAGCTTTTGTATGGCTGGAAAACTTACTTGGACGTTTGAATTGAATTTTTGGTATTTATATGTTGGGCCCTCACCATACTCCAAAGGGACTACGATTATGAAGACCATGATGAGGTAGCTTCTTACAAATTCTAGTAGCATTGATGAAGGAAGGCCTAATCATGATTAGTAAAAACTTTTTTAGGTTAAATATTATTGTTCTTTCTCATCAAACTTCTAAAAAAGAAAAAGCACCTCCAACAGCAACTCCATGCAAATCCATAGATCTAGCTACATCTAGTAATCTCTCTTTCCCTTTACAATTCCTACAATATCACACATACTTTACCAACTTTTCAAAATTTTGAAATATTTTGTTTCTGTTATTAACGAAATGGTTAATATGTTAATTTTCTCCAAATCTCAAGGGAAAGTGTCATTCTCTTGAACTTTTGCGGTGGAGAAACATTCCACAAAAATTTTCGTAATTGACCCTATTAAGTATCTATTTTCTTCCACTTTTTCTATTGCCTTTCCAAACACACAAAAGTAAAACGATGATCCTTTCTTTCCTTTTACTTTTCTATTCTTCATATATTTACCATCCATCAATTACTGCAAATTTTACACAAACCAGAAATAGTTCAAAATGAAAGTAATTTTTATTTTAGGGTCATTCTAAACTAATTTTACAATTTTTCATGCACCTCCTAATTAGTTGGATGCCCCTTATGGTTTTAAACATCTAAATGACACAAATTAATTCAATGAGAAGGATACGCTTTACCACTATTTAATATTTTTGGGACAAATCATTTTGTGAATTCCGAAAGTTCAAGAAGGGTCCAAAGGCCGAAAAGACCCAATAAAACTCCAGCTTACAAGCAACACATAGTGATGACTGATGTCAAAGATGCGAGGAAGAAAGAGACTTTGAAAGTTCTACATATTTGGACAAAGTACTTTAACTCATAAATTCTTAACCATACTATACTTCTTTTTTTAATTGGAAAACCAATTTTGTGTTGAAGTGGGACATATGACATATCTATAGGAGTTAGGCATATAGAAAACTTCCAAATGTACATGGAATCAGGTGAACTACTTAAAACTTACTGATACATACAACTACAGGTTTAGACATCTTCACAGGGAATGTATGTGCTTCACCCTCTGAATCACTTGCTTAACCTTGGTTGATGGTTCATCATACAAAATGGCAGGGTTGTCAAACTCAGATGCCAAACTCCTCTCCCCAAGAAAAGCACGAAATGAATCTGCCACTGAGTTTGAAAGAGAATCGAGATTGTATCCCCCTTCTAAGAAAAACACACATCGACCTCCACATAGATCTTTGGCAAGTTGTTTAATATTGGACGCTAGCGTGTAGTATGTTCCCGTTGTGAACTGCAGACTGGCTAGTGGATCCAACTCAAACACACACTATATGAGTATATGGTAAGATAAAAATCACATAAAACCATTGATATCACATTTTAAATTCAATAAAAAGACAATAAAAACGAGAGACATGCCCCATATTTACATTCAGATCAACTGGAAAACCTTTCTTTACCAGTCAGTTAAACTAATACATACATGACTCAACTAGTTGTAGAAACATTGACATTAAAAATGTCCTCAATTAGAATGTCGGAATCAAAAAAGATGTTTTCTGGGTCACATACCCCTTCTATGCAAAGGTTTAACAATATGTGCGTTTCTTTTCATCAGCTGAATATATATCCATTGGAGCACACTAAGACAGTTATCCAAAGTACCCAAATTTCAACAAAATTTTCAAACTGCGAGAATTTCTTTTGATCTGAATAAGTTATCGATGTGAATATACCTAAATTAAGCATACTAATATGAAATTTAAGTGTCATTGAATCCATCCATAAAGCACATAGACATATTACAAAATATGAGAGGAGTCTGCAATTGATTGTTTGAAGGCATGGACTTCCAAAAATAGTCATGATATACAATTTCAACACAATCACTTCTGCTAACTCATCTAATGTACACCTTCCCAATGAGAAGACCACTATCACTGATCTTGGTAGGAAACAAGAAACCTAACCCAGATCCATGGAATACAATACCCGTGAACAGTAACCTTAGAAAGAAAGAAGAGAAAATAAAGAGAAAAGAGAAAGAAACAAGCCAACGTGCCTATTGCTCAAAACACTCAATTTTATTAATCAACTTATTCTATTTTGTTTGAATAGATTGAGCACAATATATATATATATATAAAGACTCTTACTTGTACTAGTAGTATTAGGATTCCAACTAACATTATGACTACTAATAAAGCCTAATAAATACTAACTTGGACGCAAAGTAAATAAACCTAAGAGACTTGGAGTACCTTAGAAGATTCTAGACTCAACTAAATTACCAAAATACCCTTAATTCGCAGGAATTGCAGAAATTACAGATTTGCCCCTCAATATAAATGTAATAAAACTGACCATAACTAATAATTTTTTTTTTTTTTAGAAGAGACCATAACTAATAAAATTAAAAACCCAAATTAAAAACTGTTTTAACCCTAAAAAACTCATACTTAGACCAATAAAAGGGCACGACTTTCACTTCAATTGGATTTCACAAGGAACTAATAAAATAATTCTTGAATAGACAAATTTGCAAAGTAATAGCATATTAATCTTCCATGACCCATCAAGAAAAGATCAACAAATGCACAGATTTACATGGTTCACCCAAAAAGTAAGGCTATGTCCTCGGGGTTGCTGCAATTTTATTATGACTGGGCTATAACAGGAGTTACAAAGATCATTAGAATATACTGACCTATTATTTAGTCTACACACATGGGAAATTACAATAAAAAGGCCTAGAGCATCTAAAGAGATACCTCCAATAATTATACAGACACCAATGTTCAATTCAAGGTGGGCTGCCAGCCCCTGAACTGCCGGCATAACCAATACAATAAATCAAGCTCCACCTATATAGCATTTGATCTCTCTCTCTCTCTCTCTCTCTCTCTCTCAGTATAAAGACAAAGGTAAAAAAACTAAAAACACAGATTCGAATAAAAAAAGGTTCATCAATGTATAATGCAAGCTAACCACTACGCTGGAGATGCCACTTCTCTCTCTCTCTCTCTCTCACAGACACACACACATCTCTCTCTACTGTATCGAAAATGCTCCTCCATATCAAGAGAGCTCAAAGTGGAATCCAGTTGAAAAATAAAAAATTAGGATCAAATTTCAAATAAACTGATTTCAAGAGATCATTATTTTAATTATTCTAATAGTTATCCCTTTTCTTATCTTATCTTGATAGTTATATAGATTTGCTCATGTAACTATCAATTAATTAATCTGATTTGACGATGCAAAGAAATTATAGTCATTGATTATGACAAGTCCAGTGAAAAATATCTAGAAGCAAATGACTTTTAATACTTTAAACAGAATGAGTGTCTGTAAATATCCACAAGCTCAAGAAAGAAAACAGATTCATCTAAAGTGTTGAACTTACAGTGGAAGTAGCATATGTTGGCCCAGAACCATCAATGAATATAATACCCTCTTGTGAAGCCTGATCCATTGCCTATAAAAATAAACCAAACAAGCCTAATTGGTTCCATGCAAGACTAAGAACAATAAAAGTATATAATATTAAAATAAAACACCAGCATAATGTAAAAAAATTAACCATTCAAGGAAAATGGATACTTGAAACCTCAAAAAGTCACCAACACATTGACTGACTAATAAGGATATGCACATACATATCCCTCCAAATGTATTGTAGCATCTTGAAGGTATAAACCCTACATGCAACGCATCCTAAACTTGCCATTGCATTGAGGTCAAAACTTATTTCTAAGTCTCTAGCATCAGTCATCACAAACCAGATATAAAAAGAAAGCAAAAAAATTGCAAGCAAAGCCAAAGAGTGGGATCATGTACTAATTTGTGGTACTCTTCATATTTTTTCTCAAAGGACCTGCATATTAAGGTATCAAGTCATATTCAAATCATTCCCTCAATCTAAATTCTTATGCTTCTCACATTAGCTGTATTTGTCAAAAAGGGTGGAGAAGGGGGAGGGTGCCACCCATTTGTACTTATATATCAACTTGCCTTACCTATGATTCTCCTTCAGACTGTCATTCTCATTTTTGTTTTCAGTATTATGGATCTTGGTTCACAATGGTACTTGTGGATAAAGATTTATGCATCAGTGAGGTCAATGTTGTACTTTTACATTTCAACTTTTTTTTTTCTTGATAAGTTGTAGATTGGTGCTATATGTGTAAAAAGAGTGGGGAATCAGTGAATCATCTTCTTCTTCATTGTCCTATTGCTTCTGTGTTACAGTCTACGGTGTGGGCTCTGTTTGGTCTTCTATGGGTTATGTTGCAAAGTGTTACTGATTTATTTTCGAGTTCACAAGGTTCCTTCAGTAGACATCAAAGCATAAATTTGTGGAGGGTTGTACCACATTGTGTCTTATGGTGTATTTGGCAAGAACATAACTCAAGATGTTTTGAGGTGAAGGAGCGGTCTATTCTGGAAATTAAATATCTCCTTCTCCAACCTTGCTGGATTGGAGTTCGGATTTTAATCTTTTTCCATGTTCTAATTTTTTAGAAATGCTTGATATTTGTAATTTAAGAGTTTGATGTACTGCTACCCATGTACACCCCCTGGTGTACCTGGCTTTTGATTAATACAACTCCGTTATGTATAATATTTTAAAAAAAAAAAACATTTCTTTTATAAGTAATAAAGCTTCATTGAAAAGACATCTCAAACACAAAGACCAAAGTACACAGGGAGTGTGCTGAGAAAAAACATAAATAAAGTCTTGCTACACCTTCTTCACATGTCTTTTCCTTGGTAAACTGTGCGGAAATCAAAAGTGCCAACAAAGATCAGTTTCTTTATATAGATGGCGACGTTGGGTCAGATCTTAACTAATGATAATTTATGGAAGCCTCGGCTCTTTGTTATTGATTGGTGTTGTATGTGTAAGAGGGATGGGGAGACTAGTAACCACTTATTCTTGCACTGTTCTCTTGCCAGAGACTTATTCTTACACTGTTCTCTTGCCAGCGACTTATGGAGCACGTTGTTTTCACTCTTTGGGGTTGCTTGGGTTATGCCTAATGGTGTGGTGGAGCTTCTAGCCTGTTGGTCGGACAAGTTTAACCAGCATAGAAATGGGGCAATTTGGAATATGATCCCTCATTGTCTAATGTAGAGCATCTAGCTAGAAAGGAATTCTCGAATCTTTGAAGGAACAGAAAAATCAACTCATGACTTGATCTTGTTCTTCTTTCAGACTTTGCTTGGGTGGAAAAATGCTTTGGGTGTTCTCAATTTTACTTCTTTGTATGATTTACTTGATAGTTGTACTTTCTCTACTACTTAGTTTTGTCAAAGATCCGTTTAGTTGGAGAGTTGAAAAAGTTGGAGTATAGAAAATGGGGAGAGAATAGAAAAGTGGAGGGATAAAAGAGATTTTAGTTTTCCCTCATGGTGTTAGGCTTGGGGGGTCGAAAAGTTGGGAGATGAAAAATTCTTTTGTTTGGTTGAAAAGAAAAATGAGAGAATAGAAAATGTTGTTTGCAAGAATTTACTCTCATGCCCCTATTAAATATTTTTATATTTATATAAATATTTTACAAGGAAAAAAAAGCTGGAGTTGAGGTATAAAAAATGCATGCCAAACATTAACTTAAAAGTGGGGGAAATAAAATGAGAAACAATTTGAAAACAGTGGGGAGCAGAATGGTAAATACCATCAATCCCCTCTCTTCTCTCCTATTTTCTCTCCATTTTGGGGGGATTGAATTTTGGCAGTCCCAGAGAAAAAACTGCCAGGCCCCATTCTCCCCCCTCCCCTCCCAACCACACTCATTATCCATTTTCTATCCACCCGGTTTTCACACCAACCAAACACATCCTATAGTAAGTTTGAACTTCAAAAACCCCCTAGGATGAAGGTTTCCAACACAATTTATCCATGCTATCTCCCCTCCATGCTCCAGAATAAAGTGGATCCATGAAAGAGACAACTGACTCTAGCTCCTAGTCTTGTACTAATGATTTATATAAGTAGTCAACCACTCTCTATAGCAGTCTCTACTTCTAAATGAGATGAAGAATATGCATCTAATGAGTAAATTCCATCCACCTAAAGCATATATGCAACCCAGTTTCTAAGCCTTGTTGGCATGCCCAGGGACAGCAGTAAGCTGCTTCCCTGTAGTCCTCACCTCGTTCTTGACAGATTTAATCAGGTGTTAATAATATGGAGTAAAAGGATTTGAGGTGAGAAGGATTTGCTGGGAATTCCAGATCAAGGAAGAGGCAGATCAAAATGTGGTCCAGAAAAACCCAAGTTGATGTGAATGAAAGATGCCTCTGAAACTTCTTATTCTCAGACAGTTGAGGTAAAAACCACAATGTTACAACCCAAAATAGAACTATAAGGAGCCCCCTTGTCCCAGTCAGCAAAAGCTAGTTTCCTGATATACAAACTCTCAACCGGCCAATCAATTAGGGGTCCAGAACCTCAAACGGATTTAGCCTAGCCAACTTGTGTAAAACAAAACCCTCTTAAAAAATGTTCTAGAGGTGGATTTAGCCTGGCAAGATCTACATTGATTACTGAGACCTCAACAAGGCATGCCTGTGCTTTTTAACTAAGAATATATCCCATCTCTAAAGCAATGGTATACGAATCCGCTGAAGTAAAACAAACTTCTTTCACAAATTCCAAAACCGCATACCAGTATATACAAGATTCAACATTCTCATGAAAAAAGTATGAAAGTAAAAAATAAAATAAAATAAATAAATAAAACATTGGAAGCTATACATAAACAAACAACAAAAAACAAATGGCACTAGCCACATGCTTCCATTCCTTGTACCCATATAAATTTCAGCTAGTTTTAGCACTTATTATGATCTGACGCAATGAACACCGAACACAAGAAGAAAAACAACAATAGTTAATTTTGAGGCTACCTTCTCAAGGCCTGATACATAGGCTCTTGCATGAACACTTGCAATGTCATCTACTGAAGCAGGCTTGAAATTGTGAAGTTCAATGATCTCTGAACCACGGATCTATATAAAGGAAAACATGATTAAGCAAATTGGAACAACAAATTTCCTTATTCATAAAATTAAAATAATTATCAAATCTCAATTAAAAAAAGGACTGGGCAATTTTCTAGTCACATGGGTCACACAATGGAAGTTTGGTGCAGGGAGTGCAAGACAATTTTACTTTATGAAATTTAAGAAGTCAATTGTAATTTTTAAGATTTAAATTGAATTTTATTATAGGTCTTATACTCTTACTAGTTTTCACAATTAGTAATTATTTAATTTCCTAAATTCAAGGGTACTTTTATAATTCAATAATTGGGCTTTCCTAAGTCGATGAGAATTAGGCTTAAGTCATACTAGTTTATATAAGCACACTATTGTACTTCAATGGTGATAGTTAGGTTGAGTAGTAAAAATTTTTTTTTATAAGTAACGTAAAAACTTCATTAAAACTCCACCCAGTACATAGGGAATGTACGAAAAAGGCAAAAACATCAAGAAACCAAAGTACAATGATCAATCAACACAGGAAGGGAGAAACAAGAAAAAAAAAGGTAAAACAAAACACCATTCGAGAAGAGTAAAAAAGAAAAAAGACTTAAACTCAAGAATGGACCGTTCGCGACCCTCAAAACTTCTAGAGTTCCGTTCCCGCCAGATACACCACATCAAGCAATGCGGCACAAACCTCCAAATAACTACGATGCTGCCTGAAATTGCATGAAGCTGAAGCTGATTTTGTTTTCTCTTGCTTGAAGCTGATCCTAGAGTGTTTTTTTTTCTTTTTTTTTTTCATAGAATTATTTGGAATTGCAAGCAATATTAATGGTTTCCATCTGAACCAATTAAAAAGAATTTTTTTTTTTTGCTCATTTTCAAGATCAATTTCCTAAAAATATTTTCTAGAAAATACATCATTTTCAAGAAAATGTTTACAGTCAAAACAGATGGAGCATTAGTGGCAAACCCTAATACTGCAACTACCAATACTAGTGTAATCCGCATCATCATGTTATAGGTAACTCCTTGAGTTAAAAGTTCTCCAGAAATTTATATGTAATCCTAAACTCTTTCTACATTTTCTTTTCATCTCGGTTGCTAATGATTTGGGGCACCAGTTGTTCAATGCTACCATTTCATTCTGAAAATATAATCTTGCTTGTAGCAGTTCGTAATACCAAGAGAGAATTGTTAAAACAAGAAAAATGAAGAAAAAAATTAAAGTATTAGACTCAAATATAAGGATTTGTCTGATAAGTTTTGGCCTCAAGGGGAAAGGGGGGAATGGGAGATTTAAACCAGTGACATCCAATTCATGAGGGGTGGTTCACAGCCATTTGTGCTACCCTTTTTGGGGTTATTAACAAGGAAAATATCAAATTCCGTTCAGAATAAGAGTCTCAACAATATAGAATGAAGCATGTTGTACATTTCATTTAATACCTTTGGAGTCAGTTCCATCTTTTCAAGAGCATTAACAATTGCAGGAACTCTAAAATTAGATTCTGGATGGGACTCCTGTACATGGCAATAAATCCAGAGTTCAATTAATGGCATATACACAACTTCAAACACATTAGTAAGACCATGACTGAAAATAACAGGGAATACACTTGGTATGCTAAAAAAATCATAGATTAAAAATGTAATTTCTGATTAGTAAATGTAGTGATGGATATCTTGAGAGCCATTGAATCAAAAGATCTCTTCCCTCCTCTGTTCTCTTGCACACTAAAAAGAATAATAAAAAATGAAGAAAAAAAATCTGGAATTTCTGATTACCAATTGAAGTGATTGACCACTTTAGCTTGAAAGACAAATGCATTTTTTTTCCCTCTATTCCTTTCTGCATCCTAATTTTTCACCTTTAAAGAAGTACAAATAATAATATAACACTCTATTCTAATTAAATTCTTTCAATGCTGATACTATTTGAAAAACTCAATGATTTAATCATTTATAGTCACTCACTGGAAGTTTGGAACCCTGAGTACAGTGTTCCAACCATCCAGTTTTAGCAGGAAAAGGAACTTTATGTGAAATGGTGCTCAGATGAAAAAAGTACTTTTTTCAGCCATTGGATCAGCAAGGGGTGATGGATCAACCGATCAAGAGATGGTCAGGTCGATTGTCGACTAGGAAAGGCATTATGGAACTTCGGAAATAAAGAAAAAAATCATCTAATTTCACAAAGTGATTTATAACAAATATTAGAGGAATGAGGACTTCAAAGATAATTCAAAATTCAGAAAAACTGCATAAGGGGGCCGTTAGAAGGTAGTATATGATGGAGAAAGAGGAGCACTTGTCTACTTAAAAACATTTTACAAATAAACTATAGGATAACTAAAATAACCTCAGAAGCTAAATAGTTTCTTAAAGGAGTATGTAGAATAAGGTACTCTCCAGAAACTCCTATGACATAATTGCCAATTCAAACTACCCATACGTTATCTTTATTAGTCAGTTAAATTTTTTTTTTTTTTTTTATAAGTATTAGTCAGTTAAAATAATAGCCCAAGTCCTTTCATATTTTAATGTTTATAAGCCAAATTCAGCACAGAAAGAACTGAAAATCAGATCATATATATTCATGACCCAAGAATTATAATAACAAACAAAAATATAACCATATATATCCACCAGATCTTTTCCTGTAATGATATTATCCAGCATCTTAAGGTATCATACAAATTTGAAGTCATTTTACATTATTCAAATTGATTGCACTACAAAGTTGGAAAACGAGGAATTATGTATGTTATATATCTTTTTTTTTTTTTTTGTTATATATCAAAACTAGACCATCAAAATAATCCCCATGTTTGAAAATTGCAGCTGAAACAATTAGCCCCAGAAATCCATACTTAAAGGACCTCTTAACAAGCTTAAACAAAACTCATGACATTTTAAGAGTATAAAAGTGAACTAGTCAGCTAAATAACCTGGTTGTGACCCATGGCAGGAGCAACAGCATAAATCAGCCTTGCATTAGTGATCTTTTCATTAGAAGGAACATACAGATCCTTCCGCATACTATTTGAACAAGAAATGGAAGCTCCTCCAATACTTATAGAGAAACATCTCCTTCCTCTCAATTTCTTTGGGGAAAATTGACCCCCCACAAATTTCCCATCCATGTCAATTCTAATATGACTTTTCCACTTGTATAGATGTTGCCGCACAAAAAATAACACATTCCCTAACACAAACACAATTATTTGATCTTAAAAACACCAGAGGCCAGACCATATTTCTAGGATTTTACAAAATTATTATATATATATATATATATATTAATCAAGACAGTTACCATAAGGTGAATCTAGCAAGCCAAATATGAGCATAAGTCATATCCATGTTAAAGTACAGAGAAATTGATTCTGGATATCTGTAAATCTCTTCTTTAGGGCAGTTACTCAACAAGCAAACATTAACAGCTCTAACCTGTGATGGAGGCTTGGAGTTGCTTGAGAGCTGGAGCATAACATGAGGGAAAAGCAGTACTAAAGTAGTTAGGGAACCAATATATTTATATTTAATGTGGTTCATTTGGGAGGTGGAGCTCCAATTAGATAGACTAAGGCAAATGTTTCTGAGATCATAAAGTTATTGTTCAATGAGACTTGATTCTTCCTTTTTTTTAATCGCAAAGAATTCTAAAATACAAAGAACTTTTATAATCCCCTCTTTTGTTATTTCTCCCTTCTTAAAGCTCTTTATCAATTTGATTATTAAACCAATGTAACAACTTTAAAAACACATTATAACTGTAGTTTACTAAATTCTAATAGCATTTTAATAAGAAGATTTTTTTGCAAAATATTTATAGCTAAAAGCCTAAATCTATACATCCCACCACAATTCCAAATGCATGCCCACTAAGCCAGGCTCAAGCTTGACTCTCATGCCAATTTTTTTTCAACCTAACTAGACATAAGAACAATGAGTAAAATACAATGACGAGTCCAATTTATCTTTTGGAATCCTTTTCTATTTTGTTCTAGTAGTTTCTACTTGGTTTAGTAAGGGTTTTTTTTTTTTTTTTAATCTTAGTCTGTTTAGGAAAAAGATTTTAAACCAATAATCCTATCGGAATTCTTATGCTTTGAGAGCATGATTACCTTCTCCCTTGTAGATATGATTGTTAAGAAACTTAAGAATGATTTTCTGGGTTTCATCATTTTTTTTTTCTTCTTTCACTCATGATTTTAAAATTTTAATACCAAACAGACATCAATTTCCTTCAAAATCTTTTGGTAAGTGGCCAACTTTCATTAGTCTATTGAAGATTCATAGCTGACCCCGAAGTTTTAGGATTAAGGTTTGGTTGTTGTTGTTGTTGTTGTTGTTGTTGTTGTTGTACTTATCAAATTTCGATCCATTTTATAATATAATCATCCTAAAATTCCTTAAACAACAAAAGCCCTACAAGAAACCTCAATTAGTGCTAAATTTCTAAAGTTGGTCCATCAAAAGATTCAGCATAATAGCTCACTTCGGTACTCCTTACTTTCCTACATCACAAACGTATATCAAAGTGCAATATTTTTTTATTGGCAAGTTAGCCAAGAACTTTGTAACTCAACTAGCACCTCTTAATGTTTTCAAAAGAGACGTCTAGACTTCAAATCCCCCATCCCCCATCGTAACTATCAAACATCAAAAAAAAATATTTATTTGTAAGTCACAATGGTTCTTGAATGAACCCATGACCTCACCCTCCACCTTATGCTTACAAGAGGAATATATGTGACTAGAGCTAGAGCTCACTGACAAAGTCTAAAACTTTTCTCCTGCTAAGATAGTGAATGACCAAAAATAATTTTTGTGTCCACTTTGAAAATAAACTAGAACCACCCAGCAATTCAAGAAAGACTCAGTAAGTAACACTAACACGTTAAAATGAAAAACCCAACTGAAACACCAAACTATTAAAGAATTTAAAAGACACCCAAATCAAATTTCGTAGCTATCAATTTAACAGGCATATATGAATACATAATATACTACAACCCAGATAAACGATTTTTTTTTTTTTTTTTTTTTGATTTTGAGATAAACGATTTTTTATTTATTAAAGAAATACATAAATTCAAGGAAACAAGGTTTAGTGGTTTATAAGTGCATGTCTGTGCGAGAGAGAGAGAGAGAGAGAGAGAGAGAGAGAGGTACCTGCAGAAGATGGAAATGCATATTGATTAGAGAGAGAGAGAGAGAGAGAGCAGTTTGGAGTTGGGATGGTGCGTGAGCGCGCTCAGTCAAGCCTTTTTCTCTCAACATTTTGGCAACATTACATTTTAACCACAAATTAATAAATCCCTAAATTTTCAAAAATACTAAATTAAATTCTATTTTTTTTTAAACAATAATTATTTTTTTTCAGGAGTAAAATATTATATGATTAAATGTGAAAAAAAAAATAGCCTCAATACAATTAAATGTAAAGTATTGTGTTTGGAATTAAAATAAATCAAAAGTTTAATTTGTTATTTTACCTATTTCCTCACCAAAATACATTTTTAATTTTTTGAAACTGTAGAATTTAATTTATTACTTTAAAAACCAAAAAAGTTTAATTTTATTTACTTTTTAAAACTTTGGGTTTAATTTATTGTTTTTTAAAACTACAATACTTAATGTATCACACACCCTAAATTATAAAATGTAAATGTAATTTTCCTTAAAAAATTTCTCCAAAATTTTGAATGGACAACATTCCAATTGGAAAATTATTGAGTACTCCAAAAGTACAATAATGTCATATTCACTCCTCTCACTATTACTTAAAATGAGGGATTATGACATAATATAATCCCAAAGTATTGTATATGTATAATTACTTGATTGAAAACCTCTCTAATCCATCATGTTATACACTCTTTATTTTAACTCATATCTATTATATGATACCCATATTATTTGATTAAATGATTAAATAGATCATTGTACACTAAACTATCCATCGACATATTTGATGGTCATATGATTTAATTAAAATTTTAATAGATCCTTGTACACATAAATAATTATCTTACAGATTTGAAAATTATATTAATTATTTAGAATTATCTAAATTAAATTAAATTAAAGATAGAGTGATTTTAGTCATCCATGTATATGTTTTTGTTACAAGACATTTAAAATTTATATGATTTGCTTATAATTAATGAAACATATGAGTTTTAAACCGAAATTCTTTGCCACTAGAGACCCAAACACAATCATTGATACAAAATTCTTGACAATTATGTGACTAATTTAGATAACTGTGTGGGTTAAAAATGGAAAATCAACTTAACTTGAGACAACTAATTTGTATTTGGGCTAATGATAATTTACAATGGGAGATTTAAACAAGAACAAGCATATATGTAAAAAGTTATATTACTCAAGTATGTGAAAGGTGTCTCAATTTTCCTATCAAGAACAAGATCTTGAAGGTGTTGTAAAGCTCTCTTTTTTCTCTCTATGATTCTCACTGTAAGTTTTTCAGTTCTTTTTCTATGTCCCCCCACTTCTACCCTTATCCTCCCTTATATTTGCCCTACTTCTGGCACAAAGATATGCTGTCCCTAGACAATTGGAGATCTTTATGTCCCGCTAGGCTCTTCCTTCCTTACTTTTATAATGAATGGAGACTTTTAGGGCTCTTTGCACTGCTCAGGCTAGTCACTCAGTAATAAATGCGACTGTGCCAAGCAGGTGAACCTCATTAATGCGAGAGCGATTGTAAATTCATCAAGAAGTTTCAACAAGCTTCCTCGGACAATCTCATACATTCCAGAATTTTCCCTCAGAAGCTTGGTAGGTACTTCGTCTTTGTCAGCTCGATAATAGTTGTCTTCAGATGAGGTTCTCGGTGAGTTTCGTCCTTAGATCCAAGGTGACATATTGTTTGATCCGTGGTATGAGGTTTGGCTCTTTTAGTGAGGTCTATCCTTAAAGTGAGCTAGCTTGTATTGGGCTTATTTTCACCCATGGCCCAATGTTATTTGAGCCCAAAAAACCATCTCCCTACAATAACTTAATTTGTCATCTAAACAAAAATAAAGTAGATGGTCATTTTAGTTCAACCACTAGGTAATGGGTTGAACAAAGATTCTTCCAATTGGGTTGGAAGATAAACTATATCATTTTATTTATATGCTTAAATCCAAAGAGCTTGTCACAACGGATTGATCCCAAGATTATTGCTATTTTTCCAACAATTTCCTCTATGCGTAGGCAAAACAGCCGGCAAGGAAAATAGGCTCAGGCCAATTAGTATGGATACATACAACTTTTACAAGTTCTTGGTCATTGAACAAGTTGTCCAATTTTCTTTGTATTAACTATTAAGCAATACTAGTCACAATCACGTACCCATGAGATGTGCGAAAAAATTTCACGATTTTTTTTTATTAAGTGAAAAATGAAAATAGTAAACAATACTTATAAGTGTTAGTCTCAAATTAGTCTCAAATCCTTTTTAAAATAATGTGATTAGTTTCTTACAAAGTATAGTTCATACAATATATTAAAATTTCTAAATTAAGCTATCTATATTTGGTATCTGAAAGTGTTTTAAATTTAATAAAGTATTTTTTTCAAAGAAATATAATGCATTTTGCATTCAATTATTATATAAGGTTGAGATATTTTATAAATAATGTAATGTGTGATTATAATTTGTTTGTTATGCTCCTTTCAAACGATTCATCCTCTAAATATCTTAAATGCCCTAAAAATGAAGCATTTATAATTAAATATCATCACTTATATTACCCAAAAAAAAAAAATTTACAAGACTTTAATAGTATAAGAAAAATGTAATTTTATTAAGAACCTACTAACATTATGCTAAAAATGTGTCATAATTGTCAATGAAACAACTCATCTTTCTATACAAACTTGTCTCCCAAAGCATATCATCAAAGTGGTCTAAATGGACAAATGGAGCGAATTGGTTTGAAATGGACCGAAAATGGTCCAAACTAGACCAAACTAGTCTGAAGTGGACCATAATGGACCAAACTAGACTGAAGTGGACCGAAGTAAACCAAAATGGACAAAATCTAAGTGGACCAAAATAGTACGCTAACGTGGTTCAACAAGAGTGTGACAACAAAAAATGTTATGCTGTAATTATTAAATATTAAATAGATGCAACAAGGTATTTCTGGTTTTCAACTGCTGGAAAAGAAACAAGAGATGCATTTCTGCTTTCTTTACAATTCACTTCCATAGAAAAACTTATTTAGGATTAGGACCATTTTCCAATTGTTATATTGATAGTTTTGAATTATTATTATATTATTATTATTATTTTGCAAACATGTTTGATTCTGGCACCATAGATCCAATCGAGATCAGTGTTGCTAATTTTAATTTTAGGATATGGTCCAACCAGGTCAACCACGTTTCAATATATATATATATATATAGAAGTAGGGGTGGCAAAATTTGACATGACCTGCGAACTCGAAACAACTAACCCATTTATAAACAGGTTATGGGTTGAGGCCAAACGGGTTCAGGTTATATTCGGGTTGACACGGCTAACCCGTTTAATAAACGGGTCAGGTTCGTGTTCAGCATGTGAACTAGTCTGACTCATTTGACCTGTTTAGCTTATAAAGTTATTAGTTATTTTGATATTATTATTTAATTTATTGTTGTTTTTATATGTTTATTACTATATTTATAGTTGTAATTGTATTTTAATTTTATATATATGGGAATTGATAAAGATTATATTGGTTAAGTATGACCTATTAATTAAATAGGTTATTAAACAGGTCATTTGTATTGACTTTTACATAACTTGTTATTTATTTTTTTATTTTTTTATTTTTTTTTTTGAGAATGCTAAATATTTTTAACACACACACATAACTTGTTAATTAAACGAGTTAAATGTGTCGGGTTGGATTGACCTGTTTAATAAATAGGTCGCGTTCAAGTTGAGGATTCCTAACACGTTTAGTAATCAGGTCAAGTTCAGGTCAACTCATATAGCCGAATACTCATGACTTGAGGATTCCTAACCTAATATAAGGCTACGGTGGTGAAGTAGGACGACCATAGTTTTCTAAAGTTTAATAATTGTTGTCTCACAAAAGATAAGTTGTGGAAGATTCTTTGTTGTGGTGTGTAACTGTAATTTAAGAGGAGGCATTACGTATTGCTGAGAATCAAAGAGTATCAGAAGATTAAATAAAGCTCAATTGCCAACCTTGTTTCAATTAAATTGAATACTCAAATCAAATCACCATAAGTGTGTTTGCTTGCTCTCGTGTGAGAGAGAGATGAGTAGGAACGAGGGAGTCATCAGTTTTGAGTGTCTAATACAATTACAGTGCGCTAGACTAGCAGCAATTCGCATTGTCAATTTGACATTACACGATGTTGAACTTGAACACACTTCAACCAAACTTTTGATTTTTTTGTTTTGTTTTGTTTTGTTTTTTTTTTTTTTTTTTTTGAGAAAGAAATTGATGGATTTTATTAATAAAATTCAACTACATCCAATTGTAAAATCGAACCAATATGAGATGGGACATCTTCCATCCATACTTGAAAATTTGGTATGCATAATACATTTTTAGCTAGATTATGAGCAACCCCATTGTCGTTTCTCTTAATGTGAAAATATAACAATCCTTCTCTATGAATATGTGAAAACCTAATACAATGAAATAAACTTGCAAAATATTTAACATCACGACTAAATAAACCAAAGGATTCCAAAGACTGTGAATCTGCATTCAAAGCGTTCATTGCAATCTCTGAAACTCCCTCTGGAGTGACATCTTCCAAACTCAGATCGGCATCAAACTGTAAAGCCTTCGATATACCCAAAGTTTCAAGCTTTATGACAGTTAAGGGGAGAGGGATGATTCCGACCATGTGTGCCAAGCCTTTTCCTTGGCATTCTCGAATAATCACTCCAATCCTTACCCTATCTTCTTCTTGAAACATTGTATCGATATAATTTATGCTCGAACTCTCCACAATTACATCAATAGTCGATCTCCAAAACAACACAAATCCACCTCCCATATCAATTGCTCTTGGTACTACAAACATGTTATCCAACTGTATTTTTCTTTTCACATCTTTTAGCCTAGCTCCATCTGTCCATGTTTCCACAATAAACACGACAGAAGGATCTTTAGCCCGCACCAAACTAGCATGCTCATTCACTGTACATGGGTTGCCAAGCCCACAACAGTTCCATACTAAGCAGCTCATTGCGATTGGCGAGGCTGAGTCATAGCCTCCACCATTGAGTTTGAACTATATTCATCATCCTTTGAAACCAGCCTACGCTTACTTGGTAACTCCAGATGGGCTTCCCCACTTCTCTTCCCTCCACTCAGTTTGCTTTGTTCTTTGGTACTCACTGCCTTTTTCCTGATGTGTTTGTTGCTTCTGCTCCTAGTACTCAGGCTGGTGGCTAAGTGTTCTTGTGTTTTTTCTCTATTAGTTTTCCTTTCCAACCGAGTCCAGGTGCACTGAGTTGATTGTGGTTTGGCTAACACATGCTTCTCACGTGCCTCACCTAAGTTATCTTGGGAAATAATGCTTGGTGGGGTCATGCAGTTAATGTGATCAAATTTTCCCATCTTTGAATCAATCTCATTTATTCTGGCATCAAATTCTTTGGCTAAAAAATCTGCCCCTTGATTCTCGATATTATGATTACCCGAAAATTGTGGGGTTGATAATGAGACATTAATTACACCCTATTTACGTTTCCCTACTGTATGCGTTACTTCTGGAGCATCCAAATTAACGGCTTCATCCATTAATTGCTCACTCATAGTGTCCCTTGGATTCACAGTGTTGAGCGTCGCCGCTGGACCGTGCACCGTTACCTAAGCTTTGTGGTTCACCTTCACCGATTCAGTCCTACTCCCAACTTCATGAACACCTGACTTCAAAGATACTCCCAACTTCGTCTTGTAAAAACCTGGAACAGAAAGCACTGCTTTTCTTGAAGGAACAAAAGGGGAAGCTCTAATTGATGTCTGTTTTCCAAACCCCAGAAGAAAAAAAAAAAAACAAAACAAAACCCACTAGCCTTGGAATAACTTGTTATTCCAAGGAAACACACAACTCCTTCCAAAAGAAGGGACACGAACACACAACTCCTTCCAAAAGAAGGGACATGCATTCTACTGAGCTCTAGGAAGTGTGTTCCTATTGCACTAGAGAAACCTCTCTCCATTTCATCCTTGTAGAGAGAAACCTCAAGGCCTTTTGCCATTTTTTACTTTGGAAACTTATTCAACCAAACTTTTGTTGGTTCATTGAAACTAAAGTTGATACATTTTTGGTATTTTCTACAACGAGAAAAATGGAATTTTGATATTTTCAAAATATATATTAATGTTTATTTTATTAAATAAGATTGTAGTTTTAAGTTATAACTAGTTTTGTAATTAAACTTTGTCCATATTAGAAATAACTTTCTTCTCTTAATTTTTTTGACTGATCAAATTACCAGCATAAATTATATTAAATACATCAATGGTAATATAAAAGATATATAAAAATTCTACTCTAGCTTAATCTAAGTATATATGTATGTTAAGATTCCTCTTGAATTTAACATATTACATTTACAGCTATTAAACCATGGCATTATATAACATTAAAAGTGATTCTTATCATTTTGGAAAGATTTTTGAATCAGTTAGTAAAATAAAATGGAAATATTAAGAGATATTTTGATTTCAAAAAAATAATAATAATTTCATAAAAATATTTCAACATTAAAGACTTAGGAAAGGAAAAAAAAAAATTACTCAAAAAAAAAAGGAAAGAAAAAAATATATATATCAAGCCCGCAAGCCTAATTCGACCATGGATAATTATAAAAAAAAAGTAAGTTCGTAGAAGCCTACCCAGGCTAGTTCATTTGACTGAGTTGATTTCATCTCAAAATCCAACATTTTCTCTTTAATAATTGCAAATCAGTAGTTTAATTACAATCAATATTCTCACTCACCTCCATGGGTTCTATTATACCACATAAAAAACGGACAAAATTGCTAAATGTCCTTTTTAGGCAAACTAAGCAGCGTTTTGCCCTATTTTTCAAACTAATTAGGGAAATATCATTATTTTGAAACTCGATTTTCTCAAAATCAAGTTATTAAAAAAAAAAAATTTCTGGAGCCCTATAGCGGCGTTTTTAAGGACCTATAGTAATGTTTTCAGGACCTATAGTCACGTTTTGTAACTCGACTTCCATTAAATCAAGTTATAGGCAATTTTTTTAATTTTTTTTACCTATAACTCGATTTCATATAAATCGAGTTATAAAACGTCACTATAAGTCTTGAAAACATCACTATAGGCTCCTTAAAAACGTCGCTATAGGGCCTAACTCGATTTTGAGAAAATCAATTTTCAAAAGAGGGGTATTTCCCTAATTAGTTTGAAAAATAGGACAAAACGCTGCTTAGTTTGCCCAAAAAGGGCATTTAGCAATTTTGTCCCATAAAAAACTTATTTAGGAATTAGACTTTGGCCGATTTGATTGGTGAAGAAGATCCAGAGCTACTGCTCACTTGTGGCTTGCCAAGTTAACAAAACATAAAGGCAAGGAGATATTGGAAGCAATCTTTCAATGAATGATTAATAAATGTTAATGAAACTTAAGTAAAAGAGGATATAGCGCGCACACACAATTCCCTTGATTAATAAACTAGCCTCATCACATGCACTTCGTGTGTGCGATGAGGCTTTTTATTTTTTTATTTTTCTGGTTTAGTATCATATATTTTTCACTTATCTCAATTTGAGGTTCACACTTTTTCTCACAAAAATTGTGCATTTAGAACTATTAATATGATCAGAAATGTCATAAGGTATTTTGAAATAACACAATTAAATTTATAAATGTTTACAAATTAATCAATAAAATATTTTGAAATAGATGTTAAACGACTGAGAAGTTATACAATCCAATTACCAAAAGACTAAGCAGAGGCATTAAGAAGAATCCCTTGCTACAACTGCAACCTACAAGTCCAGTCACGCAAACCAAGCATTTGATGAAATCTTCCAGTATTTGATATTGTTTTTGGTGAAAGGTCTTTCAATCTGCAGAATTTATTTACATCACACAGGTATTTCAATGTATACTCAAATTATGCATTGTGAAACTATATATTCTCTGTTGGAATTGTTTCTATTGATATTACTTAATTAAACAAACAAAACCAGCACACAGTTTACTTGATAAAATGTTTTCATGGAAAAAAAAATTAGCACATGACTACAAGGGCCTTGACTGTATTACCCATACAATATCCAAGTAGTTGCAACATAACAAAAACATCAATAACACAAGCTGAAACACTTCATTTATGCTTACATGTCAAGAAACAGACCAAGTACTCATTGTGTACATTAAAAAAAATACCATTCAAATTCACCAAGGAAAAAAGGAGTTGTAGTACTTACAAGTGAAGGGGGCTAACTTGGAGTTGGAGCATAATTCTTTGAAGTTTGATCATGATGTCCTCATTTTTTGTTGTTGTTGTTGTTGTTGTTGGTGGTGGTGGTGGTGGAAACATATTGAAATCAGTGTCATCATTACGGGCCATTAAAGACTAGAATGCACGGACGTGGAGCCGCACTCGAGTCGGACTCAGCGGGACGCGGCAGGGACACTGCTGACCGAGAGTCCGTGCCATGTCGGGCCGCGTCCTGCCACGTGGATTCCCCGACTTGTGCGGACATAGCACGAATCGGGCCGACTTGGGCCGTATCGGCCGAAACCCGAAATGGCTGGTTCAAGCCGAAACGGCCAAGTCAAGCTGAAATTCAAAAAAAAAAAAAAAAAAATGGTGCAAAACGCACTGTTTGAACTTAACCTAAATCCCTTAGACTCTCACACACTCTCACTTCATCCAAAAGACTCTCTCTCACTCCATCCCTCATCTCTCTTCTCTGTGCTCTCCGCCTTCGGCCTCTGCCTCTCTATAGTGTGCTCGGCTTCAGGTGTGCTCTCTCTTCTCTTTACTTCCCTTTTAGTCTTTGTTTTCTACTATTTCTCTCTTCTCTGTGCTGTGTTTGCTGTGTTTGTGTGCTTGTTTTTTACGATTTTGTCCAAACACTCTCTCTTCTCTGTGCTATGTTTGCTATGTTTGCGTGCTTATTTTTCGATTCTTGTGGGAGTTAAAAGATTTTGTAGTTGCAGGTTGTAATTTTAATTGTAGATTGGTGAAAATGTTTGATTGTTTTGTACTGGTATTGTTGCAACGAATAAAACAATGGTGGGATTTAGGTCAGTGTGTGTTGTTATTCTACTTATAAATTATGTAAAAAAAAGTGCATTTTCTTAATTTTTCTGTAACTTTTATTTCAGGCTTGTAGGGTGAGGACCTGAAGTTTTGTTATTGTTATTAATATGGCTGCTGTGGTTTACAAATTTTATCAGTTAGGATAAGAATCTTATCCTAATTGATAAAATTTGTAAATCAGTTAGGATAAGATAGGATTCAGAAGTGATTTGTGAACCTGTGAATCTTAGTTTCTTTTCAATCTTAGTTTTATTTAGTTAATAGTTATTACTTATTACTCATTATGATTTGTGAATCTGTGAACTTGGGTTTGATTTATTATTAATTTATTTAGTTAATAGTTATTATTTGTAGGTTAAATTGAATCTATTGAATTTGCAATGGACGAAATTACTAGCATAGAAACTTCACCTTCATCTAATCAAGAAGTAAATGATGAATCTCCTCTTTGGCAGTATGTGACTAAAGTAGAAAAACCATCTGGTGCTTCTGTTAAATCAGGTGGAAACACATACTTTAAGTGTAACTTTTGTGATATAGTTTATATGAGATCCTATTCTAGGGTTAAGGCTCATTTATTAGGAATTTCTGGCAAAGGTATTAGAGCATGCGCTAAGGCGAAGAGCCATAGGCAGGAAATGCAGCGAATACATGATCAAGTTGAGAATGATAAGAAAGAGAAAGAACAAAGAAGTCAAATTCCCTTACCCTCACGTCCCTCAGGTTGTGGGCCTGCTATACCTATTTCCCCATTTCGAAGACAAGAATAGAGTGATAGTACAAATCTAGTTAATGGAAACAGGAGGAAGGTGGATTCTCCTTTGGAGAAAGCATTCCAGAATAATGCTAGACATGATTTGGATAGCAAAATTGCTAGGATGTTTTACACCGGTGGGCTTCCGCTTAACTTTGCAAGGAACCCACATTATCGTAGTTCTTATGCATATGCTGCTACCGATAACATATCGGGTTATCTTCCTCCTGGATACAATGCCTTAAGAACAACACTTTTGCAAAAAGAAAGAGCTCATGTTGAAAGACTTTTAAAACCAATTAAGGACTCTTGGCTTGAAAATGGTGTAAGTATAGTTTTTGATGGATGGTCAGATCTACAAAGGAGGCCTTTTATTAATATTATGGCTATATCAGATGGGGGTCTAGTGTTTATAAAGGCAGTTGATGGGTCAGGTGAGTTCAAAGACAAACATTATATTGCTGGGGTGTTGAAGGATGCTATAAAAGAGATTGGACATGAAAAAGTTGTCTAAGTCATCACTGATAATGCTAGTGTGATGAAGTCTGCTGGAGCTCTTATTGAAGGTGAGTATCCTAAAATATTTTGGATACCTTGTGTTGTCCACACTCTCAATTTAGCCTTGAAGAATATTTGTGCAGCAAAAAACACTGAAAAGAATGAAGTTACATATGAGGAATGTAGTTGGATTACACGTATTGCTGATGATGCATCCTTCATAGGTGTTTTTATCATGAACCATTCAATAAGGTTGACAATGTTTAATGAATTTTGTCCATTAAAACTACTCCAAGTTGTTGATACTAGATTTGCTTCAGTTGTTGTAATGCTGAAAAGGTTGAAGTTGATAAAAAGATGCCTTCAAGCCATGGCTATTAGTGACCAATGGGCTTCTTATGGGGAGGATGATGTTGGAAAAGCTCAAAAGGTGAAAGATATGATTCTAAGTGATCTTTGGTGGGATAAGATTGATTATATTCTTGAATTCACGACACCCATTTATGATATGCTACGAATAGCCGACACATATAAACCTTGTCTTCATCTTGTGTATGAGATGTGGGATTCAATGATAGAGAAGGTGAAGGCAGTAATATATCGGCACGAAGGCTTGGAAAATGATCAGTATAGCTCATTTTGGGCTGTGGTGTATGATATACTCATTGATCGATGGACTAAAAATTGTACACCAATACATTGCTTGGCTCAATCCTTAAATCCTAAGTACATTTATTTTCTATTTTTCTTAGTTCACCCTTTTAGTAAAACACACGTTTCATCTATATTTGTTTTTTAATCTTTAATTAGGTATTATTCCATTGAATGGCTTTCGGGGAATCCAAAACGCATCCCTCCACATCGGGATCATGAAATTTCTATGGAAAGAAGCAAGTCTTTGGAACGATACTTTGAAGATGTGAATGAATTAACAATGGTAAAGTTTGAGTTTGCTACATTTTCAAGAGGGAGGTTTCCTTCACCAGATGCCTTGACAGATAGGTGGGCCTTACAACCTTTGGTTTGGTGGCAATACCATGGCTCTGTATTTCCAACTCTTCAAACCCTTGCCCTTAAACTTCTTGGACAACCTTGTTCATCCTTATGCGTTGAGAGAAACTGGAGCACATACAAATTCATTCATTCCTTAAAAAGAAACAAAATGACTCCTGCACGTGTTGAGGATTTGGTATATGTGCATTCTAATCTTTGACTCTTGTCAAGGCGCAATGAAGAGTACGTACATACAGCAACAAAGATGTGGGATATTGTAAGAGACTCTTGGAATGAGAGCGACATACATGGAGGAGCTGGAATTATTAAGAATGCAACCCTTACACTTGATGAGCCAAAGTTGGAGGCCATGGTTATTGGGAATGCTAACACTAGTGCTACTACTAGTGAAAGTGAAGTTCGAAGTGAAGCTCGAAGCGAAGCTATTGATATTGAGGATGATGATGTTGGTGTTTGATTGTCTTGTTGATTATCTTTTATTTTATTTTAGTTTCAAACTTGTGAGTTGTAGTCTAATTTCTGAACATCATGGAATGTTTTAGTTTCAATCTTGTGGGTTGTATTTAATTTATGAACATCATGTTTTAGTTATTATCTACTATTGCTCTTAAATTTGGTATATGTTTATATAATGTGAAAAAGTATGCTTAGCAATATATTAAAAATATAAATAAAAATATTTTTAATAATTTTTTAATCGCCGAGTCCCACCGCACCCGCACCCACTTTTTTCAAAAATTGCCGAGTCCCACACCCGTACCTGCACCCAAGTCCCAAAACGCACCCGTGCTTCCTAGATTGAAGATGAACCCAAATCAAACCCACCACTACCAAATCAGGTTGGACAAAGAGAAAGTTAGACCTATTTGTTGTACTATTGACCAGAGGAGGCTCACGTTTTTCTGCTTCTAAGAAAATATCTGAGTTGCAGAGAGAATATCTAAGATGAATGGTAATACATAATTACATTTATACTACTGAGCAGAGGCGGGAAAGAGAGAAACAAATCTAACAAACTAACTCACATTCTGACCTACAAATAAGATTACAACACGTGGAGTCCGTTACCAACAAACTGAGCTAGGTGCATGTGCTTGACATGTGCCTCACTTAAGCCTAAAACACGACAACGTTTTCAGCTTCTTTCTTCTTCACTTCATTCTTCTCCAATTCTTTCTTCTTAACATCCTTCAAATCACTTACAGTGTTGGAAACCTCGTAACGCAGGAGCTCAGGGTCATTAGGGACCGATAATGACAGATTCAAATCAACATGAAAGCCCTTCAATCCAGATTCAAACTCGTTCTTTGTTTTTTCCAATGAAAGCCCCAAAACTCCTTCATTGTTGGAAATCTCATGATAAATATTTGAGCCACAAGAAGTGGGGAAAACAGATTGAAATGGCAGTAAGTTAGTGTCATAAGTTACCGAGGAAGAACAACCACCGTGCCTAGTGGCTAGTGCTTGAAAAGGGCAAGCAAGTAATACCAGATTTCTCAGGGCAACATATGCATTCTACATGAACCCCCCACCTTTCTATGATAGGGGGAATTGCGCTTGTCAAATGCCTGCCCCTGAATTTCGTGAAACATATTATAACCATAAGAGAGTAAGGGGTACTAATCCAATGATGGGTTTCACAAGTAACCACAATGCGATTTCTTTTAGAGGAATGTGAGTTATTCAATTGCTCCTGCAATTTCTGAGAAGACATAGAAAATAACCATAGATGATCATGAATTTGTTCATTAGTGTTGGGAAATTTAGACCCCAGTTGATAGCATTAACAAGTTTTAAATCAAAGTTGTTAATTAGATTTATTATGAATAAAACTTGTTAAAACAAACAAACATCAATATCATGTCAATATCATGCAGCGGAATAAAATAAATAAGACAAGATATGATGACCAGGAAAACCAATGAAACAAAGTAGTTTCACAATAAAAACTTGAGGGGAAACCTTCTCGAAAAGCAATTCACTATAGTAAAGAGAAGTTTCATAACGTTCTACAACTTCAGAACCTCTGAACTCTTCAATATATGAATGCCACCCTTTTTGCATGAATCCTAGTGCATGACTAACCAATGATGCACGGCTCCTAGTACGTGACTAACTCACCAACTTGAAGAAGATTGTTGGCTGCAAAGTTCTTCACTTTATCAATAATGAAGATCAAGAAGTACTTGGTTACAAAATCTTATGGTGCACAAACATAGCAACTTCTTCAAGAGAAAGATGAACTAGGAAAAATTCTGTCTCCGGTCACAATTTGCAGGAACACAACTTTGCTTTACACTCGCGCAACCTTTGACAGCCTTTAAAATAATCCTTATATATGTTTAGGGTTATGAGAAAAGAAAGCCCAAATATACATTCACGAATTAGATGAAAAACAGTCCTAAAAAACTGAACTTTATAAACCTCGACAGATACCTTATCTATCGAGCTAGCTGTCGAGCCACAAACTTCAGCAGCTTTTAAACCTCGATAGATGCTAGCTGTCGAGTTTTAAAATCCTGCATTTTTTAACTTTATTCTTGGACAGACTTGCATGGCTTTAACACTTGAACTTGAACTTGAAACAAGGTTCCTTGAAACATTAAACACATACTATGTAAGGAATTCAACCCAAAATTCCCAATCTGTGAGAAACAAAAATAAAGAAAACACACGTCAAAAGAAAACAATCACATGCACAAGACAGTATTTACGTGGTTTGGCAATTTGCCTATGTCCACGAGTTGCAGAGAAAAAATACAAAGTGCGGCTACAATGTTTTTTGCTCTCTCAAAAACAACAACAAGAAGATGAAACCCTAATCACCAAAAACAGTTTCTATATCCTACGCACAGGATTCACAATGGACTACAAAATGGGCCAAAAAATCTCCCATTAAAAAACCACGCAACATTATTCGGGTCGGGTCGGGTCAGGTCGTCAACCGGATCAAATATAACTAGGCTCCATAAAGCCCAACATCCTAGATTCACCAAATTACAAGTAAAGTGCGTTTTGTCAAAAGATTAGCCAACTACATAAAATAGTGACATATATTTCTAACAATGAATCACATATGTCCTAACAATCTCCAATTTTGGTAATCCGTGATAAAACCACAATAAACAAATGAACATATGAGAGAAGTCATAAATCATTCAACTCATACTCACTTGTTGAATACAATAAAATCTATCCTAACACAAACTCTTGAAAATTTTTGCAAGAAGAGAGTTTATGACAAGAAGACTTTGACAACCTGTATTTCTGAAATATTTTAAGCAAAACTTATCACGACATCTTAGTGTGAAACAGAAATAAAAGATTGCATACAATAAAGAAACATATGTATAAAGAGAGAAGAGAAACAACATATGTGGAGGTAGATGAAGAAGACATACATCATCATATATATACCAAAGATAAGCACAATGTATGTAACATGGTCACAAGACCGGTGTATAAGAAGAAGAAGCTAAAAGAAGTTAAAAGAAGCTCCTACAAAAACAAGGAGGTAAACACTCCCCTTAACAAGATGAAACACAACTCCCCCTTACAAGGGTATGTATTTCTCCCCTTAACATGTAGAATCTTAAAAAGAAACCACATATTCTCCCCCTTTTTGTCATCATAGGTTTGAAGGCTCCCTATAAACTCAGTTAAAGGAAGTTGATCAATGTCCTTCACTTCTTCAATGACAGTGATCTTGGCATGGAATCTTTCAGGTAAGGACCTAAGGATTTTCTTAACAATTTTAGATTCTGCAATAGATTCTCCAAGATTGAAAGCAGAATTCACAATATCCTTGAATTTAGCATAGAACTCGTCGAAGGTCTCATCCTCCTCCATCCTTATTTCTTCAAAGATACTAGTGAGTCTTTGAAGTTTCACAGTCTTTACTACCTTGGTACCTTCATAGGTGGTCTCAAAAATGGTCCATGCTTCCTTGGCAACTTCTGTGGATGATATTTTTTTGAATTCTTCATTGGTTACCCCATAAAACAAAGCATTCAAAGCCCTACTGTTGAAATTTGCCGCTATTATTGTTGCATCATCCCAATCCACTGGCGCTTCTTTTGGCTTAATCCAACCAACTTCAATAGCTTGCCATACCTGTTCACCTAAAGCCTGCAAAAAGACTTTCATACAAACTTTTCAGTACGCATAATTAGTGCCATCAAATAAATAAGATATAATTAAAAATTGTCATCTATCCATGATAATAGGAGTCAAGGATCACACTCAGAAAATTAAACCAATCAAAGTGTACCCGCTCTAATATCACTTGTCGGGAAACTTACACCCGGTTGATAGAATTAACAAGTTTTAAATCAAAATTGTTAATTAGATTTATTATGAATAAAACTTGTTAAAACAAACAAACATCAATATCATGTCAATATCATGCAGCAGAATAAAATAAATAAGACAAAATATGATGACTTAGGAAAATCAATGAAACAAACTAGTTTCACATTAAAACTTGGGGGGGGGGGGGGGAAACCTTCTCGAAAAACAATTCACTATAGTAAAGAGAAGTTTCAGATCTAATACAAAATCTTTGTCCCTAGACTCTACAATCTTCGTACATGAACTTACAGCAGAAACCTTCTACCGCTTCAGAACCTCTGAACTCTTCAATATATGAACGCTACATTTTTTGCACGAATCCTAGTACGTGACTAACTAATGATGCACGGCTCCTAGTACGTGACTAACTCACCAACTTGAAGAAGATTGTTGGCTGCAAAGTTCTTCACTTCATCAACAATGAAGATCAAGAAACACTTGATTACAAAACCTTACGGTACATAAACACAGCAGCTTCTTCAAGAGAAAGATGAACTAGGACAAATTCTGTCTCTAGTCACAATTTGCATGAACACAACTTTGCTTCACACTCGCGCAACCTTTGACGGCCCTTAAAATAAACCTTATATATGTTTAGGGTTGTGAGAAAAGAAAGCTCAAACATACATTCACAGATTAGATGAAAAACAGTCCTGAAAAACTGAACTTTATAAATCTCGACAAATACCTTATCTATTGAGCTAGCTGTAAAGCTACGGGTTTCAGCAGCTTTTAAACCTTGATAGATACTAGTTGTCGAGCTTTAAAATCCTGTACTTTCTAACTTGATTCTTGGACAGACTTGTATGACTTTAACACTTGAACTTAAAACAAGGCTTCAGCAGCTTTTAAACCTTGATAGATGCTAGTTGTCGAGCTTCAAAATTCTGTACTTTCTAACCTGATTCTTGGACAGACTTGTATGGCTTTAACACTTGAACTTGAAACAAGGTTCCTTGAAGCATTAAACACATCCTAGATCTACTAAATTACAAGTAAAATGCGTTTTGTCAAAAGATTAGCCAACTACACAAAATAGTGATATATGTTCCTAATAATGAATCACATATGTCCTAACAATTAGAAATTGACTTATAGTGTTTCTTTTCACAACCATTAATGGAAAGATAAACCTGATAATAACCTCCTGTTGTATGTGCCAACTCCTCTCCAAAAGCAATATAGATGGTAATTTTTAGAATTTCACGGCCAACCAAGAATGATATGGACTTTAAGAAACTCTGATGGTTGAAGTTGAACCAACTTGGAATCTCAATCCCCAGTACTATAATTTCACAATCATCATCCTCATATGATGATAAGGAAGGAGAGAGAACCTGATGCAAATATCTAGTTGATGGCCCTATATCCATTAATACGTCTCCTCTTGCACCTTCACATTCTTTATTTGGTGAATTCCCTATGATTTCTCCAATCCGCATTAGGAAATATAGTAACGTAGTATTTGAGAAGGTAACAAAATATGTTTCTTTATAACTTTTTTTTTTTTTTTTTTTTTTGGAGAAGATGTTTCTTTATAACTTAAAGAGAGAGAAAAAGAGAGAAACCTGACTCAATAATCTACTTGATGTTAGTGGATCCAATGACCAACAATTCTTTGCACACATTCTTCTTATAGATTGTGGAAGTCTTGGAATTTCTTGAAGGTTCTTGCAAATGATTATTTCAAGTACCACTAATCTAGTAAAACTACTAATGTGTTTAGGGATGGTTATTCGTTTGGGATAGATATAGATACTTCTATACAGGGAAGTATTCTGGCTTAAAAAAAACAAAAAACTCTAATTTAGTTATATTTTCACAATTGATGAGATTCAATGCTTCCAACCTTGAAAACCCATACCAAAAAGAACAATTAGGAGAATTGCTTGCCAATATCAATGGGGTTGTAGGAAAAATTGATTCCTCAGGCAATCGCAATTTATAAATAACATCTGGAAGATGACTAAGATTTGGGCAATCATATAGGTATAGCATCCTAAGTGTAATGAGATATCCGATTGATGAGAGTAACCCTCTAATACCACTCCTTGACAATTCTAAAACCTCTAAATATTTCATAATTGGATGAATATTGGGGAACTTCTCAAGGCCTGAGCAGCCCTCAAGATTAAAATATTTAAGAGATTTCAACATCAGCTTGCTTGGAAGAATTTGAAGTTTCTCGCAGTGTGTGAGGTGCCATTCTTTAAGCTTCCCAAGAAATCCAAAAGACTCATCAACCTCAACCAAATGTTTACAATAAGAAATGTCCACTTCCTCTAAGTTTGGAGCACATAAGTTATGCAAATTTGTAATGGAATCACATTCATTGAAATTGATACGTTTCAAATTTTCAAACCATAACTCCTGTACATGTATACAAACATGTAGATCTAAGTAAGGCATAACCATAGACATGATATCAAGTATGTGATCATGTAGAATTAAGCATAGATGAGGTAAGAAGCATGGAAGCAAGCATGTGCGTGTGTAAACCTAGACATGGCATGCAAACATCACACAAGGTGCAAATCAATTATTCTAAATGAAGGTAAGCAAAAAGTGTGGATTTAAAGATAATTAAAAGACCTTGGAAGTTGTTTGAATGCCTTCAAACAACGTCCAAATGGTTCAGGAGCTTCTTTGTGATTTTTGAAATGATTGAGGGTTTTATTGCTTGCAATTTTGGAAAGACTTGGGGTCAAGATGTAATTTTATGGAAAAAATCAAGGTCAAAATATGAATATTGAAAAGTTCCGGGTCAAAAAGCAATTTTTGAGGAAAACCAGGGTCAAAATATGATTTTTGGGAATTTTTGGGATTAAAACATGATTTTTGGGAATTTTGGGATTAAAACATGATTTTTTGGAATTTTGGTATTAAAACATGATTTTGAGAATTTATGAATTAATTTGCAAATATGGGAAAAAACAAATTAGATGCAAACAAGATGAAAAGAATTAAAATGCAAACATAGCGAAAATATGTGAATATGTAAATATGGGAAAAGGGATTAAAAAGAATGTAACAAAAATACATAATAGCAAATAAAGAAAAGATGGCATTTTATTAAAGAAAAGAAAACGTGCATGGAGCCTTTTATTTAAAAGGTGGGCTGAATATGTTTAAAACAAGATATAGGTTTAAAACCAAAGTGGGCTGAAAGTTCGATGTGCATGTGGGTTCAAAATTAAAGTGTGGAGGCCTGGGTCGAATGCTAAGCCTTAAAACAAATTGGGGTTTAACTTCAGTGAAAAGAGCTATCAACCCAATTAGAATAAAAGGGCTGAAGCCTTAAACCTGGTCCAAGAGACCGAACTCCTCAAGCTCATCATTGAGCATCAACGCCACCACCACGGCAGCGAGCTCCTCCTCACCAAAACCTTACCAAGCTCTCACCAAACCTGAGCCCTCTCTATCTTCGATCTCTGCTCTCCCTAATCACTGAAACCCTCAGGCCGAGCCTCCACCGGACCTTCACGGCCGACCCTTCAAGCTCCCACTTTGAACATCAATGCCACCACAATAAATCTCACCCAGCCGTCTCTCTCACTCTGAACCCGAGCTGTCTTTAACCTCTGAAGCTCCCATGGCTGAAGCCCAAGCTTCCACTATCTCTGATCCTCATCACCACCACAGACGGTGGTTCCACATCTCGATCCCTTTAAATCCGAGCCAAAACAACACCTATCTCTAATTTCTACTCTCTTACTCTCAACCTCAAAACCCACTTCTGATCTACCACCTATGATGGCACTAAACGGCGCGTGACTTAGCAAAACAAGAGTGTAGAGGCTAAGGTAGTCTCGGGTTAGCCAACCACTGAGGCAATGGTGGCGCGTGGGCTTACACGCGGTGGCGCGTGGTCAAGTGTGTGTGCGCGCGCGCGCGCGCAAAAAGAGAGTAAGTGCTGGGTTTATATTTGTGTGCTCGGTGTTTGAGGCTTTGTGTATGAAAAATGTGTAGAGCAAGCTATCATAGACAAGGACCACAAAGTGTATGTGTGTGTGTGTGTGTGTGTGTGTGTGTGTGTGTGTGTGTGTGTGTGTGTGTGTGAAGCAGAGAGTCACAGAGAGTGTGTGTGTGTAAAAACAGAGGGCAAGTGTTGGGTTATTGTGTTTGTGTGTTCAGTGTTGGGAAACTCTGTATATGAGGATATTGTGTGTGAAAATGAAGTGTTTGGCACGGATTAGAAAAGAGTGTGTGTGGTAATCTAGCTAAAATCCTACCTCAAATGGTAATTATGAGCGCATACCAAGGTTAATTTCTATTCCAAATGCAGCTCACCGGAGCAATCCTGCAAACTTCAGTAACATGTCAGATATGCATTTTGAAGGAAATTAATTGCCAATTTAAATAACAAAGCTCATTTTAGGGGTGAACCCTTAAACCAGCAACTTTCTCATTTTCACAACAATTCAATCAATACAAGCCTGATTTCGGATTTTGGACATTAAAATAAGAGTATTCAAAAGTGGTTAATGTCATGTCCAAGTAATTGATGAGACCTTTAATTTGACATTTGAAATTCTCATTAATTTTGGGGCCGGATAAAATATGGTATTAACAAGGATGTAAAATTGTGATTTATAACTATGTTTTATATTGACTTTATTACATGACAAAAAGTGTTGTAATTGCATTAAATTATTTTTTTTGTATTTTGTAAGATTTTATTATATTGGGTTTAGTATTAAGTTGATGAAGAATTAAGCATACAATAAAAATTAGTGTAGTTTTGCAACTAGCTCGTAAGAGGTTCGCGAGAAATATTCCCGCAAAAAGGACACGTGAAAAGCACATGTTAGAAGTTGAAGAGTCAAATGTCAAACTATATTTTGCAAGTACTTCACGAAGTAGGCCATCTTACAAGATATTTACGAAACTTTCTGCTTAGAAGATTTTAAATGTAACTTTCTTACCTTTCACTCACATTATATATACCCTTATTACCTATAAAAGTATAGTAGGTTATTTAGAGAGAAAACCCTAAATAGGTTTCTACAAAAAAACACATCCATCTTTTAGAGAGAGAGCTACTCGTCCTTTAGTAAGAAATCATTGTAGTCTCTTCTCTTTCCCCTCTCCCATTGCTATACCTTGAGAGGAGATTTGTACCCAAACACAACCCACACATATTTAGAGTGTAAAGAGTGTTTTGGAACTTGAGAAGTATTTGAGATTTGTCAAAAAAAAGTCGGTGAGGCTTGGTGGATGCAATAGGGCGATATTACGAGATTTAAAAAGCTAGTGAAGATAAGACTCCGAGAAGTTTGTTGATAGCAGGAGTTTGGAGCGCTTAAGTACATTGGGTAGACTTGGCTTAGAGGGTCTTTTGTTATTCATGTACTCTAACTTATTTAGAGGAGATTTGTACCCAAACACAACTTATACATATTCAGAGTATAGAAAGTGTTTTGGAACTTGGAAAACATTTGGGATTTGCAAAAGAAGCTGGTGAGGCTTGGTGGATGCAATAGGGCAGTATTACGTGATCTAGAAAGCTAGTGAAGACAAGATTCTGAGAAGTTCGTTGATAGCAGGAGCTTGGAGGGTTCAAGTACATTAGGTAGACTATGCTTGGAGGGTCTTTTGTTATTCATGTACTCCAACTTATTTACTAGTGGATCGATTTTGACTTTGAAGGTCGTGGAGAGGTTTTTCGCCTAGTTCTTCGGCTTCTTCTTCAATAACACGTCTTGATGTTATCTTGTGTTTGCCTCTCTTCCTTGCTAAGCTTTCATTTTATTGTTAATTGTGGATGTATATCGCTTAGAATAGTATAATTGATTTATTGCACATATTTATTCTTGTTCCACACTTTCTTAAGTTAAAGTAAAAGCAATTTAGTCATAATTTTTAATTTGGGGTTTGAACAAGCTCATGTGTTTTCAATCAAATTTTGAATTTTGAAATGAGATATGGAAGAAACCTAAAGGATAAAGAGATATTGTGAATGATCTTTAAAGAATTGATCATTCCACTTTGAAGTAACATACACACACACAAAAGAACCTCAGTATCTGAATGTACACTCAAGTTGCAATTATTGAAACATCAAATGCATACTTTTATCAGAGGGATCGGCCTATTGCTACAAAATGGAAAAAAAAATAAAAAAAATAAAAAATATCACCCCAAGAAATGGAATTTAAATACAACTAGTCGCTAACCCATGCGATGTATGGGAGAACTATTGAAAATGAATTTTTTTTAAAAGGTTATTATTATTATTATTTAATATTGCATATATCGTTTTCTATGTCAATATCTAAAGAAATATAATTTTAAAATATTTTTATTGGTGTTGCATATTAGTTTGATATTTTAATCCTTTGGTTTTTAATGGGTCATAAAAAACACTAAGTCAGTGGCACCTAGCCAAACTGTAAGTTTTCAAATTTGGCTTAACATAATTGTTTCTTCTCTCTAGTGGCTGCACAATTGCAGTATCAAAGATTCATACTTTAATCATAGATAAATTGTAGAATATGCTATATAGATGATCTCAATCATTGCAAATTTAAACTTGTATCTGATTGGTTACATACATATATTAAAAAACATATTTCTATTTAGGAAGACTACTAAATATTGTAATGTTACAAATTGGACTTGGATTATGCAAAGTTTTAATGTACTAAATTGCCAATGATGTTGATGACTTAGTATGCCTAAATGCACATTAGAAAAAAAATGAGACCATCAGAGCCTACTCAAACCAAGAGGTGTAAAAAAAAAAAAAAAAAAAAACAAACAAACAAACAAACAAACAAACTTACCAAGATTTCACTTAAACCATGAAGTTAATTTAAAAAGATGTAAGAGGGAGATATTTTCTCAAACACATAATGTTCTAAAACAAGAATGAAAAAAGTATTTTGTAACATGAATCCACTCAAATATTACACCAAAGACAAACTAAGTACATTACAATTGAACAAACAATGATCCCAAGTTGGCAAGAATAAAGCAAAATGTTCAAAATGATCAATTTCAAATTTCAACATTAGATGGGTGGCATATGAAGTACTCAAGCAAAAACCAAAACCAACAACGTATATAAGAAATGCAAACAGAATGTTCTGTGATTTCTAAAAGCAAAATTTATGACCTGGACGTTATCACTAAGCTAAAAATCTTTATTTATTTATAATTTTATTTTATAAAAGAACTCAAAGATCTCATTAATGAGAACAAATTGAATACATCTAAAGATAGTTGATTGTGTTAGGTTCTAAAGATTTAGGATTTTATGTATTTAGAACTCTAATTTGTATTGTTGGGAAACCATGATCAAAACAGGTTGTTTAGTCTTGTTTAGGTTTGCTTAAATTTGGGTCTTTCATGTAGAGTTGGAATCGAGAGGCTGTAGATGCATTGGTGCATTTCGGCCTGGCTCGATCGATCAGAAGAAAGGCTCGATCGATCGAATCTCGGATAAAATGTTTTTTCTGCAGAATTTCCAACTCAGCCCAAGCCCATTAAGAATTAGGGTTTCAGATCTACTTCTCCCACTATATAAAGGAAACCCTAAGCCACGTTTTTTAGTGCTTTAGAGAGAGAGAGAGAAGAAAGTGCTTCTTTTGTATTTAGGGTTTTGTACCCAAACCTCTCTAAGTCTTTGTTGCTCATATTTGCGGTTTATGTGAATCTCTTGTGAGATCCTTGAGGAGCTTTCCTTCACATAAACTTAGGGTTTTCAAGGTAGAGATATTATCTACATCTTGATGATCAACAAGGTTGTTGCCATTGGAGCTTAAAGAATAACAAGTGTGGATGCTTGTACTTGATTGAAGAGTCCAAGAAATAAGGAGTTCGTGGATTCGGAGTTTGCATGTGGTCGTGTCAATAAGTTCTACTGGTGGGTAGCATTAGAAAGTCGAACAAGGAGCTTGTAAGTCCTTTTGTATGAACTTCGATTCTTTCGCATAGTGGATTTAGGTTTACCTTGAGGATAGTTAGGTCAAATCCTCCTCAGGTTTTTACCGTGTGATTTCCTGGGTGATCATATCATTGTGTCTTTTATATTTCTGCTGCTTTATATTTTTGATTTGATTGTATGTTTGTGATAACCTAGAATTGCTTAAATTGACTAAGTTAATCATTTGGCTAATTAACTAGGTTAATCTGGTTGGTTTAAGGGGTCTAAATTTCTAACAAGTGGTATCAGAGCGGGTAGCTCTTCTTGTTGTAGATCTTTTGATCTCTAAGCTGATCTTTGACCCCTATTATCATGAATAATTTGAAGTGTCTTTCTGATCATGTTTCTGCTCATGCTTCTGCTGATTTTATTGATGCCTGTGATGCTTTGAATAAAATGGACACTATTATTTCTGTTGATTTTTTTGATGCTTTTGAAATTCTTCGTAAGGAATTATCTAAATTTTTGAAAATTTCTAAGAAATTCAAGGAAGAGTTAAAATTGGCTAATCTTGAAAAAGAGGATTTGATTGTGAGATTAGATGAGTCCAATAAAAAGAATGAATTTTTGAGAAATCAAATTTCCTCTCAAGATGAGAAGATGAAAAGCTTGGAACAAGAGTTAGTTGAGTCTCAAACTAAACTTAAAAATTTGACTAGTACCAAGCATGCTGTTGATAACAGAAGTGTTTCTGTTTCTCTTAAGACTAAAACTAAAAAAGTTTATATCCCTCCTTTTAAGATGAATAATAAAGAAAATGCTTATTTTGTTGGGTTAGACAAAAGTAAAAGTTCTGATGTAGACGCTGAAGTTTCTACAACCTACTGTTAGAGAATATAATAAATCTGTTTTTGTGCCTATTTGTCACCATTGTGGTGTTGTTGGTCATATTAGACCAAATTGTTTTTTGTTGAGGCAAAAACCAAAATCTGAGAATAAGTTTGCTGTTAGGAATACTGATATTCCTAAATTTGTTCCTGTTTGTCACTTTTGTGGTGTCCGTGGTCACATTCGTCCTAATTGTCATAAGTTGAAATTTAAGCATTCTGTATGTCAATCTAGGATATGTGATGATATTTCTCCTGCCATAAGTCCAAATAAATTGTTTTATATGCTTTTGAAAAATTTAAGCTTGTTGGCTTGTGAAAGGAATTTGCAAGATTTTAGTCTTTCTCAGAAAATTGGTATAATCCCTCAAATACACTCTGCTTCACATGGATTTTCACCTACAAAGCCGAAGACTTGTGCTAGATGGATGAGAAAATATTTTCCAAGGTGAGTGTTACTAACTTGTCCCTGATTTAATTCTTTCAATTAATTGTGGACATGTTTTGTTTCTATTTTTGGTCGTGTTTTTTTTTAGATTGCTTTTTATTAAAAAAAAATCCAAAAACATTGAAAATTTTCAAAAAGACAAAAATATTTTATTTTGTGTCTAGTTTTATTTTTCTTGAGGATTACGTGAATTATGATATCTCTCTTGATTTAGAGCATGCTCGACATTGTGGAGAAACTTGAATAGTTTGTGCTAAGCTATTCTTGATTTTGTGTTAGTATGTACTAGTTTGTACATGTACTCAAGGGTTAATTAAGAAATTGATATTTCTTGTTTGTGTACCCTCTATAGCTTAGTTTTTGCACTATCATGCATTGCTTTTGCATTTTTCATTTAGCATAATATGTGCTTTTTGTTTTTGGTCATAAATTTTCTTTTAGAACCAAAAAGATTTTTGTGTTTTGTATTTCACATCTTGGATTTATAATTAAGGATTGGCCATATTATCTTTACATAACAATTTTATGTACCTTGTTTAGCTTTTATGAGCTTATTTATTGCACTTGACTAGTTGAAACTTTGTAGTGCATGTTGTGTGGGAAAGATGTTTATGGTGTTTGTCACTTTGTCTTAATCTTGAAGTCACATGTTATTTAACTGTCAGACTTGATCCTTTTGAGAAATGCATAAATAATCATCTCACTACTGTTCACTAGCCAATCATGAACATTTTAGTGCATATCATAAGATTTTGTGCTCGAGAAAGTGTAGCACATGCACAAAAAGAACATAAGGTGTAGCCTCGATTAATTTCTTAATGCTTAAAATTGGTGTATACTATTAGGCTTGATGCCATTTCACATAATTAAAATTGGTGTGTACTATTAGGCTTAATGCTAACCCACAAAATAATGAGGCAAAATTCAAGAAACTTACATGATTGCAAGCTTATGTTCTAAGAGATGTGGGAATTATACGATGTAACTCTTTAGGTGATAGTTTCTTTTAAATTCTATGTAATGAATTTTGTAGACTTAGTGATTAATTGCTATTCACATATCACTTCACATGTATCTCAAGTTTTTGCTAGTTGCACACACTACACAAGTTACTCTTTGCTAAACTTGGTACATTATATTGTGTGTGATTTTGTTATGGTCATCCAAGATTAAAAGTTCCTTGATTTTAATGCAAAATGTGTTTAATGTTTGCGCTTTGAGGACAAATTGATTGAAAATCTTGATTTTGGAAGATCTGGGTTAAATTCAAGTGTTTTTCAAAAACTTTTCGTCTCATACTCATGCATTTTTTATAAAACAATGTGCTTTGAGGAGTTTCTGGATTAAAATGCTCTGTTTTTCAAAAATCTGATTTTTCCATATTTTTGATCGATCGAACCTGTTTTTCGATTAATCGAAATTGCGATTAAAATTTTAGGTTTGAGTCTGTTTGATTCGATTGATGTTCGATCGATTCTCGATCGATCGAAACTGAAAAATTTTCAGTTTCTATGTTTTTGACCAAAAATTTTTTCATGCATCATTTGTGTTTAGGATTCATATACATTGCATTGTTTTTGTATCCATCTTGCAGTTTTGCAGTCATATCTCTTATTGTTTTCACACGTAGCATGCATACACTTTGCTAAATTGGGTACTCAACTTGATTTAAAAATTGATTGATTAATTTTTGAGTTTTGTACATTCTAGCATATGCTATTTCTTATGTGTGAATTGTAGAAAATATTTTTCTTAAAAGATATGATGGATAATCAATATGCAAATATTTTTCTCTACTCATGCAACTGTTTATAGGTCACATAGTGCCATGTTTGCATTTTATTGAAAGAGAGAATATTTTTTCTTCATGTGTATCCTCACCTTAGTTTTTAACTTTGATTTGTGTGTTTTTATTTATCCCCACCTCCTCATTTTTCCCCAAAATTGTTTTTCCCAAAACTTGTTTTGTTTTTCCTATTTTTTTTAGGGGGAGAAATTTTTTTTAACCTTTGTGTTTCTTAAGGGGAGTTGTTGCTTTCCATAGGGGGAGTTGTCTCTATTTTCACTTACTCTTTTGCATATATTTTATGTCTACCTTCTGCTTAGGTAGTCTTTGTCAATACGGGACAAAAAGGGGGAGGCATAAATGATGACCTGTTTGTTTTGTTTAGGAGGAGAATATAAAAACTTTTTGATGTATCTAACTTAGGGGGAGAGTTAGAATTTTTTTGATATATATGTTTCTTGATTCATTGCTCATTGATTTATATTTATGAGTTATTCATGATATATGTCTTTGTTTTGTGTTTTGTGAAGTCAAGAATTTATTTGTTGATTTACTGTTTTTCTATCACACATACGTTTATGCGTTTGTTGAGTATTTCAGGAATATACAGGTTGATTCAATTGAGCTGCTGTCCACACTTGCAATTGATGGATCGTAGTTAGGATTGAATTTGTGTTATGAGCATTATTTTTGTAAAGGGTTTTTTAATTGTAAACTTTGAGCTTAGTATTTGTGTTTTGTCACGGATTGCCAAAGGGAGAGTTTGTTATGTTCTAAAGATTTATGATTTTATGTATTTAGAACTCTAATTTGTATTGTTGGCAAATCATAATCAAAATAGGTTGTTTAGTCTTGTTTAGGCTTGCTCAAAGTTGGGTCTTTCATGTAGAGTTGGAATCGAGAGGCTGCAGATGCATTGGTGCATTTCAGCTTGGCTCGATCGATCGGAAGAAAAGCTCGATCGATCGAATCTCGGGTAGAATGTTTTTTCTGCAGAATTTCCAACTCAGCCTAAGCTCATTAAGGATTAGGGTTTCAGATCTACTTCTCCCACTATATAAAGGAAACCCTAAGCCACGTTTTTGAGTGCTTTAGAGAGAGAGAAGAGAGTGCTTCTTTTGTATCTAGGGTTTTGTACCCAAACCTCTCTAAGTCTTTGTTGCTCATATTTGCGGTTTATGCGAATCTCTTGTGAGATCCTTGAGGATCTTTCCTTCACATAAACTTAGGGTTTTCAAGGTAGAGATATTATCTACATCTTGATAATCAACAAGGTTACTGCCATTGGAGCTTAAAGAATAACAAGCGTGGGTGCTTGTACTTGATTGAAGAGTTCAAGAAAGAAGGAGTCCGTGGATTCGGAGCTTGTACGTTCGTGTCAGTAAGTTCTACTGATGAGTAGCATTAGAAAGTCGAGCGGGGAGTTTGTAAGTTCTTTTGTATGAACTTCAATTCCTTCGCATAGTGGATTCAAGTTTACCTTGAGGATAGCTAGGTCAAATCTTCCTCAGGTTTTTACCGTGTGGTTTCCTGGGTGATCATATTATTGTGTCTTTTATATTTCCGCTGCTTTATACTTTTGATATGATTGTATGTTTGTGATAATCTAGAATTGCTTAAATTGACTAAGTTAATCACTTGACTAATTAACTAGGTTAATCTGGTTGGTTTAAGGGGTCTAAATTTCTAACAAATCGGTTATATTTTGGTTTGCCTCAACGTGTTTTTGTGTGTTTTTGATCTTGGAAGTAATTTTTTGGTGAATGAATTTGAGGGTTTATAGAATTTGTTAAGAGGGGTTAAGAAACACAAAACATGGCACAAGGAGAATTCATCGTTTCTATGAAGAAGAAAAGAAAGTAATTACAAAATCATATAATTAAGCAACCCAGATTCTCAAATTTCTAATTGTCCTGATTGTTATTCAACTTTTCCTTTGGAATTTGGATCAATTTGTAGAGCACTAAGTGAACTATGTAAAAATTTTAAGAGACAAAATTATATGTATGTAGAACATATCACATGCGTAAGGAAGAAGAGGGGTAGTATTGTTTTTTAATGTTAAAAAAGAAACCTTATACGTCTTGGTCCTGCCAGACTCTTTGACTCTCTAATCATGAACCCGTCCAGAGAGCAGCCAACCAAAGCCATGGGAATTGTTGTCATACACTTAGTCCCTTTGTGAATTGCCCCTCTTTGGATTTCGCATAATTTTGGATATAGCGGACCATCTCAATGGTGACATACTAACAATGATGAATGAGCTTCGTTGTTTCTGGAAGTTATTTAAGTCAACATAGTTGGCTTCTTTAAACACATATTTTGTTTAGCCATTGAAGCTCTCCAAAGTTTAAACAGTGGCAAAGAAAAAGAAAGGGTTTATCAAGAGGAGAGAGGTAGTGATCGGGTGGGAAGTAAAAATCTTAAGAAACAATTGAATTTAATTTAAAAATGACAATGATGTGTAAAATTAGATAATTTAGTTTTTTAAAAAATTAATAATGATGTAACAGGCTCTGGAGAGGTCAACAAAAAGTTAAAAGCTTCTGTTATATATATATATATATATAATTTTATTTTTTTAAAAAAAAATAATGATGAGTTTAAGTTTAAGTTGGACTTGTTAGAAAGATAAAGTTTCACTCCTTGTCATATTTAGACTAAACAAAAATAATTTTATTTAAATATTGTGCTAATGTGAAAAATTGTGCAACCTTTAGAGGTTTCGGTTATATATATATATATATATATATGTATGTATGTATGTATGTATGTATACATACATACATATATATAGATGATGTGTTGTGTAACCAAAGCACCAATCCTAACTCTATATGTATACTTTCCCGTTACCTCCTTGATGGAAAAGGTAAGATTATAACTCAAACTTTATCTTGACACTTGTTGGCATTCATAAAGAGGAAAGAGTTTGAGGCACAGGAACATTTTCATTGACATGTAAAACTTCCTGAATCTTTTACTACAGCTCTTTCAAGATCCAATTGTCAAAGAAGCATTGTTATGAACTTCAGTTTCTTTATCCACTGACTTCTGATATTGTAGTCCAATATCTGACCTGTCTTGCTTTCTAAATTATGGCATTTCACTTCAGCTTCCTCCTGGAATGAGAGCTCTTCTACTTTGTTGGCAGCTATTTATGGAGGATCATTGTTGGTAGATAAAACTATTGGCTCTTCAAGTGAAAAACTAAAATCTTGGAGGTCAAGTCTTGCTCTTCCAAATAATGTCACTTTTTTTGCTTAGAGGGGACAATTTATGAGTCCTTTTAGGCCAGTAGATACTTTAACTGGTTCAAATTGATGTTCAACATAAGTTTGGGTGTGCTCCTCAACCACAGGAGGACCACTAACGCCATTGAATGATACATCCACATCTGGAGAAGCTTCCAGATAGGGTCATTTGAAGCTTCTTGATTGCCAAAGCAGTGTTTCTTAACAAAATCCAGCTCTATTGGCTCTACAACTAGGGGTTGTTGAAATAGCCCACCTAGGCACAAGAAGCTGCAGGGCCCATTCTAATTCTTCCTTGGATGAGTGAATTGAGTTACAAACATGCCAAACACCAAATTGGTCCCTTACTGCTTCATTCATTCTCAGTTTTCCTTGGTTTTCATTCTCCTAGTACTCTTCCTCACACGCATACAACCGTACTGAAGGGAGGATTATGAGAAGCTCAGGCTGGCAATTAGCTTGGGCCTCCAAAGGCTTTGCTTTTGCTCTTTCATATAGCATAGGAAATCCATCTAATACCTGGAAGCGGGATGCGGAATCTTCAGAGATAATTTCAGGAAATGTTAGTGTTAGAGCTTGGAAACATTTTGGATTAAGAGGATTTATCAACATAGATCTTGGACTCAAATGTTTGGGACTCATTTGCCAATATTTCTTCCTGGCTGAGAAGATCACAGGTCTTATACATCACAGGGGCATCAGGATGCTTCCATATACAAGTAATAACCTATTTTGTGGAAACGCAATTTGAAATGTAAGAAGCAGATTTGAGGTTATTTTCATATTGTGACATAAGTAATGTGCATAACATTTAAGATAGAACATTAGAGAAAACCAATCACACACACTCCAACATGAAGAGAGAGAGAGAGAGAGAGAGAGAGAGAGACAACTAAAATATAATAAGAAAACATAATCATGAATTTTTTTCAGGCTAACAATCGTCTAGATTATAACAAGGAGATGTAAAAGGTCATCCATTTTAAAAATAGTGTGAATAGAAAAAACTATGTTTTTTTCATAATTGGATGTCCTTATTGATTACTATTACTGATCTACAACAATGTTAGTAAGAATTCCCAAATTCTGCTTAAGTCCCTTACTAATGGACACTAATGCCTATGGTAATGATAAAGCATAACACGATTGAACAGTGAATTAACAAAATCCATTTGAGGTTCCATGCAACAATATAAATTGTTTAGAGGAAAACGGAGTATCCTAGTTTAAAATTAGGCGTACAATAGTGTAGTCAAAGGCAAGACGGGCGCTCACCTAGGTGCCTGGGTGAGGCGAGGCACTACTAAGGCGCCTTAATGGCTCTAAGGAGAGGTGCTCGCCTTTAGAGCCTAGGCGAGCAAGGCGACCGCCTTAAGCCATGAAAAAGGTGCTAAGGCAAGAGCCTCAAGTTTTTTTTTTTTTTTTTAGAAGTTTGTTGTGAAACCTATTTTAGATTATTAACTTCAAAAGGCATGTTATAAAACTTATTGTTAGTTAAATTTATTTACAAATTTGTTTTGTAAAACTTATTGTTGTATAGAAGCTTGTCGTAAAACTTATTGTTGTATAGAAGCTTGTCGTAAAACGTATTGTTAGAAATAAATAATAGAGCCTAAACCATGCTAAATCCTATTCTGAAATAATTTTATAAACCTAATTTCTTCATGCTTCACATTGAAAAAATACTTCATTATAATATTATAATACACTAGGTACATATGATTTAAGTTCTATATGCATAATAAATATGTTAAGAATTTGGCGCCTCACTTTACTAGGGTTAGCACCTTTTTGTCGCTTCACGCCTCGGGCGATACAAGGCCTTGGTGCCTTAAGGTCACCTTCGCCTTTGACTACCCTACATAGGGGCTAATTTATCTTTGCGCTTCAAAATCATGTTTCTAAGCATATGCTATCTACAGAAAAATTGTCATGATTCATAAATTACAGGAGCAGAATATGGTTTACACAAATTGTCAGAGATTACCTTAACATAAAACAAACTAAAACTACATAGGAGCAAGCAAGAGAGATAATATCAGTGGTAACAGCCACAAAAGCAGATATTGATAAAGCCAAATGCCAATATGAAAATAAAGTCGTATAATATTTGCATGTTCTGCATATTTCAATCTCACATGAAAAAACACAAAATAAAGTATGTAGGGCTTACAGTAAGGTCATAATTTACACATTGCACCATGTTTGAGACCACTGGTCATTCCACACATTATAAAAGAAGCTTGAATAGAATGAAGACCATGGGTACCTGTCAGATTGCTGAGTGCTTGCTGGGATGTTTTGAGGAAGTCTCCCAAATGTGCAGTCTAGGAAAACACTCATTGGCCTTAATGCTTCCTCGGACTTCACATTGCTGCAGAATACACAAGCATTTCTTTTAAGCCAACCATAATAAACCACTGCAAACCTAGCAAGTTTGCTTATGGCGCTTTTAAAACTTCTGCCCTTCAAATTATTTTTAACATCAAAGAACTACTTGGTACCTGTTATATTCCTAGGATTTTATTACAAAATGACTTAACTTGCTGCTTTAGCCTCTTTGAGAAAGGATACTGAAAGAACAAGTCGCCCCCACTCTCAAGGCAGGTCCCGCAGAAGAAAAGGCTTCAAAAGCCATAGTTTAGTGCTAATTCAATTTTCACTTTTCTTGCCAACAAGTTCAATGCATTCTTGTCCAGTTGTCATTTACCTTTCAATAAAATAAGGAATAATCTAAGTAATATTATTCAGTGAATCAATAAAAGTAAAGAAACATCTATAACAATAAAAAAGATCAAAATTTAAAACTCACAAGAAAAGCAGAAGTAATCAAACAAAATTATTTTTTTAGAAATTAACAATAAAAACTTAACAATTGGTGCAATGAGTTGCATAGGTCAAATATATCTAAGCAAGCCAGTTCAATATTCTGAAGAAGCAATTCATCAAACAACTTGTGTTCTTGACCTAAATTTCAATTTCAAACACTCATCAAATATACTAATTATTTGGTAAAATAGAAACACAAATTTATTAGAAAGTTTCAAATTCAAAGTATACATGTTTTCAAAAAAGGCATTGGAAAAAGAAATACATTGGAATCTTTCCATAAATGGAAGCCCAGGGATTTCCAATGAGAAGAAGATGAGTGGCAAGAGAACGGGGTATTACTCAGAAGAAAAGCCACATATCCCTCCTACAAAGGTTAGTAGATTCAATACAGTTAGCATCATGCTTGACTTACGACTCATTTAACTTCTATATAACTTAAGTTTAAACTCTCATTTTTCTTTTTTCAGTTGAAAATTGACATTACTCACATTCAACATAGATAGCAAACGTATAATTAAAAGCCATCCTAAAGTCCACAACATTTCAATATTAAGAAATGCATTTTAAAAAACAAAAGCAAAATTTGAATATCTAAGGATATGGTATAGAACCAAAACATAAAAAACAAGAAAGAAATGGGGCCATATGGTCAGCTGCAGAGATCTTGAGTTATTGAAGAGCACATTTATATGCATCAAAACAAAAACTAGGCCAACTGTATTAAAATAAATAAATTAAAGAAATTAAATATTTATCTTATAAATAAAAATTACAAAGCCCAGTAACCTGATTTCTCTATAAATACTCATCCTATGAATAAGTCTATAAATTTAGAGAGAGAGCGAGAGTAACAGAGGCAGCCAAAGATATTGATAAAGGAGGCATACCTTGGCATCAAGGTTGTTTATCAGATGGAACCAAATTTCTTCAAAGTTCAATCAAGATTTTCTTGTCTTTTTTGATGGTGGATACAGATTGGCGTTGGAATCATCATTGAAAAAGGTATGAGCCAATGAAGACGAACCCTATCCATTTAATGAAATTGGTGCGAGTGATGCCGGGATTGATGGGCTCCAAAAAACCAGAGCTTTTATTCGTAGGTAATTCACTTACTTCTATGGAATCAAAAGATATAAAGAAATAAATACTCATCCTCGTGCGTAAAAGATACAAAATCCATGAGCAGATGCTTAAACAAATCTGTTATATTTTCAACATGGATTTGTTTTTTACTACCATTGATGGAAACATAAAAGGAGAAACTTCTGCGTAGGGCCTCCACCGATCGAAAAGAAATACAGAGGAAGAAACTGTTATCTGATTCAGAATAACAAAAAAAAAAAAAAAAATCAGAATTGCTTTTGATGATTAACTGGAAAGCATATAAAAAAATTAAATGTACATGTTTAGCATTAGGATCTAATAAAATGTTTGCCCCTTTGACATCCCTACCAGGAAAGACACATTATTTAATAGCCATAAAGAAATTAACAAAGCTGTAATTCCTGGAACAAAGAACTAAAGAACCACAATTGATACCCAAATAAGTGTGCAATGTATTCCTTTCATGTAACTAGCCAGAAAGAATCTGCCTGTTGTAATTTTGAACGACAGATTCCTTGAAGGGAACATATTCTTGAAGTAATTTATGGATTGAGCCACCAGAGACATATTCCAAATAAACTGAGATTTTTTCCTCACCCTAAGAATATGATAATCTGGAATTATTATGAACGGGGGATCCAATATTACATAGATTTGAACATGAAAAGTCCTTCACTCTCCCTCTCAGTCTCAATTATCTATATTACTGTCTATCTAGATTCAGCTAAAAACTTATATACTGCCGGATGAAAAAATACCGGTTTCAGTTGCTTTGATATCTGATCATCAGAAACCACTCTGACTTCTTTAATTGCACACATTTGCTCACTTCCACTGTTATAGATGCAAATATAACAATTAGCAAAGTAACAAAATAGAAAAAATGCTACTCTTACTACACTATTCTTGAGTTTTTACTTCATCACATTGCTGCTGAGTTTATTTTCATGTCCATCATGTGGACCACTCACACCGGGTACACTTCATGTGTGTAATACTGATTGCAAAGCAGTTGTTCATCAATCTTCTTTTCTTTATCTGGAGACATGGTTTCATTTATATGTTATTTTATTTTTTAACATTTGTAATAACACCTTGGCTTTTTACCCTGTAGCCATACTAAGCGCACCATACCATCTGGCACATGTATGCAGTTACCATAATAAAATTAGGCTTATCTGTGGAAAAAAAAAAAAAGAAAAAAAAAACCAATCAAGGAACTTTTAGTCTATACAACAATATGCAATACTAAAAGTTTCCCCCATATAATCCAAACATTTATTGTAACTTCATTACCTTAAATCCAAGGTATACAAGCCCCAAAGTCACCTTTCCTTTGTTCTTGTGTTGGGCAAGGTAGAAGGGCTAGTAGGAGAACCTGGAGGAAGAGGCTGACAATAACAGTGACTCTTTCCATCTTCTAGCTTTCCAATTGGAGACTTCAGGCTCAAGCCATAATGTGGGAGAAGAGGTGATGTGGGAATTGTGGGCCACCTCAACCCTGGACCAGAGCTTCTTGATCTCATGTTGAACATGGTATCACCATGTCCTCTGCAACCAAGATACAACACCAGTTAATATTCACAGAAGCATTAAAGACGCATAATTAGAATTATCCATTAACATCTATTTTTGGCTTTTTAGATAGACAATAGAATAATTGATCTTACGGTATCTATTAAAAAAAAATCCTAATAATTATTATCTTTTGAGTTGAACACATACTTCCTCCCCTCTAAGGCTCTAACTATACTACCCAAATACTCAAATAAGACAATAAATTCACGTCAAATACCAGGTAAAGGTTATCTAAAATGAATAACGACTTATCTTAATATGATACATTTGTTGCTCATACAACACTTCATTGGTTGAAGTGGAAATACTTTTGAATCTCAATTCCTGGTATTTTAATTGAACAATTCCAATATCCTCCTAGTTCTCAATACTGCTTGCATTTAGCAAATACAAGAAATTTAAGTGACATGAATTTGGGGAAAGTAACAAATATTGTTTCTTTATAACTTGAACGAGAGAGAGAGAGATCACCTGATTCAATAATGTGCTTGATGTTTTTGGATCCAACCCTATGCAGTTCCTTGCATCCACCATTCCCATTGATTGTGGAAGCCTTGGAATTTCTTGAAGCTGCTTGTAGTTGTCAATGTCAAGAAGTTCTAATCTAGGGGATCTACTAATGCTTTCTGAGAGAGTAACAATATTGGAGTCACCTAGAAATAGAAATTCCAATACTTGGAAGTTATCGGGCTTCATGAATTCAATTATATTATTATCACAGCCAAGGAGTTCCAGACTAATCACGCTGAGAAACCCATATCCCTAAAACTGACTAAAGGAACTGTGTGCTAATAGAGTCCAGTACTCATTAGCATCTTGTGACTTCGCTTGCTTCACCCATTGTTCCACTGCTGTTCCACTTGCTTCCAGTTTACACTTATCCCTGCACATAAAAGTATGGAAGTGAAGTCAGTCATGTCACACAATTACAAAGCATGAATGAGGATAGAAAGGAAGGATGTTACCACCATGGGCTTTTAAAAGCTGTTGAACTGGGAACCACTAGCATTGTTGCATAATCTCTATCAATCAAAGTGATTTTTTTTCTACTTGAATTTTGGATGGAGTTCCAAAACTAGCTGCCCAGAAAGTTAAAGTAGGGATTAGCTTAAGTGCCAATTTCACTGACTAATAAAAATTAGCTGTGGATATAGATTTAAATCCTTCATATCTTATAGAAAAGTAAGTGAAACTAGATATTCAACCTTTGATATCATTAGTTTTCTAAAATGTCATCTGAATAGATGATTTTAATTCTTTTGCTGACAATTATCTAAGGTTTAAGACATTCTTTTTCATCTATATAATAATAATAATTCTTTTTCATCTATATAATATTAATAATAATAATAATTAGTGTGGTTGCGTTCTCTGTTTGTGTCTACCCGAAACTTTGATACTCCTTTGTTGTGTCCCCTTCTCCCCTTTGTGGTATCAAATCCATTCTTTTCTGGCTGGTGATAGTGTGGTTGTGTTCTCTATCTGTCTGTCTGTGTCTACCCAAAACTTTGATACTCCTTTGTTGTGTCCCCTTCTCCCTTTTATTATTATTAATAAAAAAATTTTAAAAAAGGTGAACAGTAATAGGAAACTTGAAAGATGCGAAGGGGGAAAACGAGGAGAATGTGCATATTGCATGTCAATGAGAAGCACAGAGTTGATGTGGTATACCTCAGGCACCATTCTGCAAGGACTTCCCTTGAAAGAAAGCATGGAGGAAGAAACTCTTATCTGGTTAAGAATAACAGAAAATCATAGGGTCCGGTTAATGTGTGCCCTTAGGGCACACATTAAGCTTTCTATTTTTGGAATCATTTTCTCGGGAATTGAAAAAGCTGTCATTATTTTTTCAATTCTCGAGAAAACTTTTTCCAAAAATGGAAATTAATATGTGCCCTAAAAGCACACATTAGTCAAATCCTTCTCAATTTTCATAGGTCAAGTATTTTTATGGGCTCCCCAATATGTCAAGCTAGCTTCATACTAGTAAATCATATGATATGCCCTTCATTCTAGTTGGCTTATAGAAAAATATGAGAGAGAGAGAGAGAGATAAAATCTTATGACTATTTGGGGTTCAAGTATATGGTAAAACTGTAAAAGACAAAAATTAATATCCATCACCAGTATTACGTAAACAGCATTTAATTCACTCTGTATTCTTGGGCACATTATTGTTCTAGAAAGTTGTATTCTTTTGAAATAAAAGTAAACTTCTATTTATGGGGTAAGATAAATGTACATGTTTAGCCATGTGGATGTCCCTGCCAGGAAAGCCACATTATTTAATAACCATAAAGAAATTAACAAAGTTGCAATTCATAGAACAAACAACTAAGGAACCATAATTGATACCCAAATAACCGTGCACTGTATTCCTTTCATGTAACTCTGACGGATCCAATATTTACATATTATATAGATTTGAACATGAGAAGTCCTCCGTTCTCTCCCTCCCTTTGTCCTGATTATCTATATTACGGTGTATGTTTGTGCGGTTGTATGTGCACGTGCATATCCACTGGCCTTTATGAGATCAACTTTTACCAATTCATTTCCAGTGTCAAATAATATTTGGATGTGAAAGCTGACTAAGAAAATTTATTTCCTGTTAACAAGAAAAGATTCAGCTAAAAACTTATATACCGCCAAATGATGCAATGCAATTTGACAGTGATAATTCAACTATTCAAGTAACAAAAATATAAAAAACTGAAGAGAATCTTATAAATAAAAATTACAAAGCCCAGCAACTTGATTTCTCTATAAATACTCATCCTATGATTGAGCCTATAAATTCAGAGAAAGAAAGTAACAAAGGCAGCCGAAGATTAATTTTGATAAAGGAGGCATACCTTGTAGAAAAACTCAAGAACAAGTAATCTAAGTTCTAACAATTATTGCCAATTGAAACAACAAAGAATCAAGAATCACAGAGAAATGAAAGCCCTAGAAAATGAAAGAAAGAACAAGAGAACAGTAGAGAAACAGAATTAAGAGAGAGAGAGAATGAATAGAAACTTTGTATTCAATTTCTATATTTTCTGCTTAATGATCCATCCGTGCTTACCCATCTATTTATACAATCTGGTTTAGCCTAAATGGTTAAGTTAACAGACCCAACTAACTAAGAACTAATTCCCTTAAAATTAGGAATTCTGTTAATACTAACTAACTGTATTTTGGTCCTTAACTGAAACTAATCCCGGAGCAAGGCAAAGCGCACTGTTTTATTTTGTTACTGATGAAGCCATCCTCATAAGTGAAACGGTGCGTTTGGTGCATGCGTTTTTTGGTGCTTCAGTTCTTAAATGAAACGCTGCGTTTAGTTTAGTCACAACGCAGTCGTTTCATGCTCCTTCTTCAGTCTTCTTCTAAACGCAGCCGTTTCATGCTTCTTCTTTAGTCTTCTTCTTCATTACTTCAACATACCTTGGCATAAAGGTTGTTTTTCAGATGGAATCATATTTCTTCGAAGTTCAATCTTGTCTTCTTTGAAGGTGGATACAGACTGGGGTTGGAATCATCATTGACACACGTCAATGTACCCAATATCATTTCCTTCGATAATTCGATATGTTGTGGCGGGTGCATAGTCAGCAGAGCTGGATGGTCAACGTACTGCCACATGGATAAATGTAGTGTATTCAAAAAAAATAAAAATAATAGTCTGCCCATGAAAAGTCTAATTGGCCTAGGGACCGGCTCCCCCCCCCCCCCCGGTTAAAAGGCCTCCCATTATCTCCCGTTTTTACACTGATGACGAACACGTGGCTAATAAAAAATCTGAAGGTCAAAAGGAAGCCACATCAAAACATAATTTAACTACCATAAAAAAAAATAAAAAATAAAAAAAAAACATAATTTTTCTCTCTTCTTCTCAAACCCAAATCGTTCAGCAGCCTCCCTGCCAAACCCACCACACATACACCACCACCCTTGGCCATGGACGGCGAGGAGCCATAAGAAAGGTGCCGGAGACGCCACCAAAGTATGAGAAGCGCTAATGGATTTTCTCATCATTATCTATCGAAGTTGCTAGGATTTTCTCACTTGGAAAAATTGCTTCAGGTACGAAGCTCATGAATTAAAAGTATACAAGTTTCGGTGAAAAGTTCTAATTCTAACATCAAAGTTTTTTTTTTTTTTTTTTTTTTTATAACCGTCTTTTTATCTCACAGATCTTCATCTCATTAGAAAGTTCACTTGGTAATTTTAATTCTTTGTTTCTATTCCAAATTCCACACTTTGCACTGTTTGGTCTTTGAGAAAGTGTAAGAAAAGATTGAAAATTTGAAATCTTGAAGCTTTTATCCTAAAATGGAAGTTAATTTTTATTTGGGTAGGTTTTTTTTTTTTCTTCATATGTTTACTTAAAACCTAGATGGAGCATCGAACAGGAATAGCCATGTTTTGTAATATTCATCTACTTAAGTTTTTTCTTTTAAATCTCACATTTTAAAAACTAAACCAAGGAAAATGCGGGAATTAGATTACATTTTCCTTTGTTTCTTGGAATCAATCGGTTGCTACTTTGACAGCTTTGACAGCATTCTGATGGATTCCCGCTGTCTGTTGCCAAGGGTGTTGTTGAATGGGCGGTGATTTCCAGGTTTAGCCAGGACTGTGGAGAAGGATTTGGGTTTGAGAAAAGGGAGAAAAATTATGTTTTGATTTGGCTTCGTTTTGACCCTTAGATTTTTTATTAGCCACGTGTTCCTCATCAATGTAAAAACAGGAGATAATGGGAGGCTTTTTAACGAGAGGGCAGCCGGTCCCATTGGGCTACAAATAGCATCACATTTTACCTTCTCTCATTTAAATTGTCTAAAACAGACACACACAAAAGTCACACAGTGCAGAGCAAATGCTGAAAAGCTTTTTTTTTTTTTTCAATCATCATCAATGATGGAGAAGGGCTTCTCGATCATTTTTTTTTTTTTTTTGACAAATTCATATACAATTAGATACTTTTATCCATGTGATTTTTATAGTTATTTATTTATTTATTATAGTTATAAGCTAGTATTTATTAAACTTGCCTTCAACCCTCTTGCTAATGGTAAGTATTTTTCCTCCAAAAAATAACTTGGACTAAAAACAAAAAATCATACATATAATAAAATCAAACATGTATAAACAAAAAAATCATACGTGTAATATGCAATATCCAACAATAAGTCAATTTTTAGAAAACCCAGATGAGCAAAATACAACACAAAGCCGTGATTAATTAGACTATCAAGGCACTGATTGGCATCAAAAACCGTGACAGTGAAAGTGAAAAATAGAGACAAACCTGAGGATTAAACAATCTCAAGTCCCACAAATAATGAAGCATCAAGCTGCACAAAACCCACAAAAATAAATAAATTAATAAAAACAAATGGGCATCTCTGGAAAAATGGAAGAAAGTGGAAAACAGAGACAAACCTGAGGATGGTGAGAGGAAATCCCATAGGAGTAGTGGTCTTTTGCGGGCATGATGAGTTAAGAAATGATGCCTCTTTCTCTTTGAAGAAAGAATCCACTAAGAATCAAAAATCCTTTGGGCACATCTATTGGCTTTTTCTTGTTACTATTTGTGTTGGGAGAAACGGGTTTCAGATAATGAACAATATTGTGAACACATTTTTCTTTGAGAGGGAAAAATGTGAATGCATTCACGTCAAATACCAGGTAAAGGTTATCAGAATAACAACTTATCTTAATCTAATACATTTGCTAACCAACAAGAGCATTACTTGTGGAGCTTCTAAAAAAGGTCTTGTATAATAAACTGTCTTTTTAATTTAACTGTTCTTCAACACGATTAGGTGACTCCAAATTTTTTAGTTTCATCTTAACAATCATTGCTCGACTTTTATAATAGAACTAGTCGCAATCCCACGCGTTGCGCGTGATAATTTTTTTAGGTTTTTTTTTTTAATTATTATTATTAATATTTGTCATGTTATTATGACTCAAACTGTGTTATATACATATCACCAATATATAGTAGGATTCATGCTGACAGGAGTTTTTGCTAATGGAACTATATTTTTTTTATTCGAGATTACTATTTGGAACAAAATGATGATAATTTATAGTAGAATTGATTTTTTTTGAAATATTAATTCTACCATACTCAGTTGACTAATGTATACATTTTCAAGTCAATTGAACATATTTTGCATGTTACATGTAATTCCTTGTTTTCATAAGGGCAAGGACATTCACAATTCCAATGATCCACTCCAATATTTTTGCATGCTTGGTTTTTTGGGATGCAAATGTGGTTGTTCTAAAAGTTGTATGTTGAAGGATTTGTCGATAGTCTTGGAGTAGTTGTTTTCCATCTGATTGATTTAGAATCGATAATAGTTATTGTATTCCCTCATCATTTGATTCACATAACAGTGCAATTGCTAGTACATATTTTGCATTTCGTCCCCTTCCATGTTGGCTTGAAGAAGGATTTCTTTTCCCCTTGTAATTTGATCTTGTACAAAATATTTGTGATCATGTTGTATGCTCATTTTGTGATTGTGTAGTTGTATGATTTTTTTAGTTTGTAATTTTTAAGTTGTTTAGGATTTTAATTTATAGTGTTGTGTGTGCTTTATGGACTACTGATTGCTCTAGTTATAACCAATAATTTTTCATTGTCTATTAAGCGAATAAAAACTTTTCATATACCCTCCACTATAAAGCCCAAGCCTTATAACATTTAATATGTATTTCAATTATAGCTGACGTTTAATGTTCTCATGAATAAAGCCCAAGACAAATAGTCTTTCACACTACAATACCTGTTCAATTGCCACATTACTTGAAAGATCAAAAGACAATATATATGAACTATCAAAAGTCTCTTATAATCAAATTATTAATAATATTGAAATATACAAAGAATGGAAGAGACAATAACAAATTTATACTAAAATGGTGAGAATAAGAAGAGACAAAATAAGGAAATATGAAGAGAAAGATGAAAAATGATATTAAAGTAAGGGGTAGTGGGGAGATGAAAATGTAAGAGGGGGAGAAATGTTGGACAAAATGTAAATATTAAAAAAAATTATAGAAAAATTGGGGAAAAAAAAACATGGACGCAAGTGGCCCAATTTTAACTTGTTACCCTAAGATTTTCCTTTAGCTTCTTTTTATCCAAGCAAAAAATAGTCCAAATCTAAACTTTTGGGATAATCTTCTCAAAAAAAAAAAAAAAAAAACTTTTGGGATAACAAAGAAAACGCTGTTAAAAATTAAACCTCATTTGTGAAGCCCAAAACCCAAATCTGTTTTGGGCCAGCTCCACCCAATCCAAACCAAACTTGTGTATTATGGAATTTTTAATTTGGGAAGCTTCTGCAAAGAAAAACGCAACTCAACCCCTAGCACCAGATTTCTTTGGTGTTCGTTGACATAAATATTTAAAACATTCATTAACGCTAATTTTTTTTTCCCTAGCAATTAATAAATTGACCCTTTAGGCAACCCAGAAGATATTAGAGGTTATTGAAACATTTAGCATTACATTAGAATACTTTGAAATTTTTCTATTTACTTTATAATGTTAAATGTAATTACTTTAGGACAAAATCACTGACTTCTGCAATAGGCATAATGGCTTGGCCGTCCGAGAAAACAGAATCCCAATGGCAATTGAATAGTCCACTAAGTTTTTATTGACAGTAAGAGATAGAATTTTATTGAAACAATAGTATTGTGTTACATCACATCATTTGGATGTTGGCTAAGCATGTATAGCCAATCCAATCAAAATACCCAGCATGGGCATGTGTGGAAGCTTAGTTTACAAATATACTTTTTGTAACCCCACTTTGTATTCCTCTATTAACATAGGCTCTCGTATTCCTGCAAAAGTGACAACACTCCTTGCAAAATGTCCAAAGGTTTAGATTGCTTTTTGGCAAACAGGTACCTGTTGCTTGCATTCCAGATAGACCAAGATAATGTAGCCCATACCTCCAATTCTTTTGTTGTATGGACCACCATCAGTTCTCTCACCAGGATATAAAAGTCCTCCACTTCAGAGATACGTTTTTGCATCTTACCCTTTACCAGCGCCCATACATTTCTAGCCAATGGATAGCCTCATAGAGCGTGGGCCGCGGTTTCGTCATGTTGCTGGCATATTCCACAAGCCGGGTTTAATGTATTATGAATATTTAAAGAAAATAATTGACTAAAGTAAATAAAAAATAAAAAAGAACAAAACAACTTAAAATACAGAATTATATCGCATCAATCAAAAATAGAATTCTAAATAATACAAAAATTTATCAACCGAAAGCAAAGATGCAAGAAAATTACAAAATCAACCAAAAAGTTGAGAGAGAGAGAGAGAGAGAGTTAACCTTTTTTTGTGAGAGAAAACTATGCAAAAAATGAAAGAGAGAATAACATATTTATAGCAAAAGAGGGTAAATAAGAAGAGATGAAATAATGGAAGATGAAAGGAAAGATGATGAGTGATATTAAAGTAGGAGGTAGTGGGGAGATGAAAAGGTAAAGGAGAAGAAGAAAGGTTAGACAAAGTGTAAATATTAAAAAAATAATAATAAAAAAATTTGAAAGAAATAGGATAATGACATGGATGCTGATGTGGCTCAACTGGAGCGTAGCAACAATAAATGCTACGCTTCAGCTTTTAGATATATATAGATTAAATCCATGACAGAGTTGACTAGCCAACATGATCTTCAAATTATGTGCATGGTATCTACTGTGTGCCCTATCTTGTCAAGCATGATCATCAGATTACATTTGTTATTGAAAATTAGGCAAACATAGCATTGTTATGTGATTTACATTGATATGGCCAAATCAATCATCCCTCTATTTTATGAGCTCAAGCTTTGAAGAAAAATATTTTGATGAAGAATTGGAAGCAAGTGAAAAATAATTCTTATTGTTTGTAGAAAATTATTTTGCATCTACAAATAAAGTTGGTAGTTAATTTTCCGAGCATAATATCAATAGATTTAATACACTAATACAAGATTGTAGGAAATTATTTATGCTACTCACGCATATAAAAGGAACATATATATAGGAGACAAGGTATATGAAACATGCAGAATACTTCTTATTCAATGAATAACCATAAGCAAGCTTATCTAGAATGCCAGAAAAAGTCTTTCCATCCAATGTAATACTTTGAAGGAGCACAAGACTTTTTGGACCTGCGAAAAGTTAGTAGAAAAAAAGATTAAGAGAAAAGATCAAAATAAGTAAATAACTCAATACCAACATTAAGATGGTGAGAAGTTTGATTTTTACCTTCCATATAGCCAAGCATGTTGTGCTAAATCCTAGCACCAAGAATAATGTCCCTAACCAAATGCAACTCAGAGATGGCCTTGCTAATGTCCCATCGTTCTTGTGGCAACTCCATAGAGCATGCCACTCCGACCTTGACCATGGATATCAAACACTCCTTTATTTTATTTGCAAGGCTACCATTGTGATTTCCAAGAACTTCATCAACATTATTTAAAAGTTTTGGATCCACAACTTCCATTACACCGTCAAGTAAGGCCATGCTAGCATAATTGTGAATGTTTAGGCCTCCCTCAAACACACTATTTGTGGGTCTCTTTCCTGTTATCATCTCCAACAATAGGATTCCATAGCTGTACACATCTCCTTTAGTTGACACGTCACTTCCTAGACCGTACTCTGTCATTAAGAATATTATATATATATATATATATACACACATAGATAATGTATTCACATTACAATTTGGGAGCTCAAAAATAATCACGGTAAATATGGGAAAGCATATGCTAACATTTTAAAAGTCTAGTAAATTATTGTTACCTGGTGGAGTGTATCCAATTGTTCCCCTTATTCCAATTGAACTACTTTCTTTTGGATTTGTAAGTCTTAAAAGAAACTTCGCAAGCCCAAAATCTCCTACATGAGCAACCATATCACAATCGAAAAGAATGTTACTTGGCTTTAGATCACAGTGAACAACTGGCATTTGGCAATGGTGATGTAGGTAATCAAGTGCATAAGCAACATCAATGGCAATGTTTGTTCTTTGAAGAAGGTTCAAGTTTCGTATCCCTTCCTGCCCGTTATTTATTTCCAAATCCATATGCAACCAATTTTCTAGACTCCCATTCGGCATGAACTCATAAACTAGAGCCTTAAAATCATTTCCACGAAAATCCACACTTGAGCAACAACTTATGATTTTCAAAAGATTTCGATGACGAATATTTTTCAAGACTTCACACTCAGAGATGAAGCTCCTGGAAGCTCCTTGACGTTGAATATTTAGTACCTTAATTGCAACAATTGATCTATCTTCACCGAGGATGCCTTTATACACTGAACCAAAACTACCGACACCAACCAAATTTGCTAATGAAAATCCATCAGTTGCTTGAAGTAGCATTTGGTAAGACACTTTCATAAATGATTGCTTCAAGGAAAATTCTAAAGAGATATTATTTCCTTCTTTTTTACGCCAAACAAATAAGAAAAATGACACTATGGTTATTACAAAAATCACACATGCCATTGAGATTACCACTTTGAGTGCAAAATGCCACTTCATTTTATTCTCCTCTTTTGTTAAGCACCTTGGGAACTTTAGTTCTGAAATGCCCCCACACACCCTACTATTTCCAATGAGTGATATTGTGCTAGCATTTGCAAACACTCCTTTTGTTGGAACCTCTCCCTGAAAATCATTGAACGATAAATTCAAATTCTTAAGGGAAAGTTTCTCCAAGAATTTTGGAATTTGACCAGAGAAGTTGTTACGAGAAAGATCCATGACTTGAATAGCTCTCAAAGAACTCAAGGAGATTGGAATTTCTCCTTGAAATAAGTTACTCCCCACATAAAGGTACTCAAGGCTTGTGCAAGAGCCTAAGTTGCTTGGAATTTTACCAGACAACTTGTTTTTAGATAAGTCCAACAACCCTAAATGGACAAGATTGCCGACCTCAAAAGGTAGTGATCCTATAAAAAAGTTTTGAGCTAAATAAAGTCCAATTGTCAGCGTGGAAATTGCAAAGAGTTGCCTTGGAATGATGCCGGTGAGATTGTTTTGAGAAAGATTTAATAACAACAAATTTTGGCACTTTTCTATACTTGATGGGATAGTTCCTTGCAATTTGTTATTATCTAAGTACAATTCATTTAATGATGTTAGGTTTCCGAGGGTAATTGGTAACATTCCCGAGAGCCTATTGTCAAATAAATATAATCGTTGTAACTTTTTAAGATTGCTAATATCATCTGGGATTGTGCCTGAAAATTTGTTACCACTCATCCCTACAATTGTCAAGTTGACCAAATTACCCATCCCTATAGGGATCTCTCCAAAAATATGATTTTGGCTAATTTTAAAATAAGTAAGCTGGGTTGAAAGATTACCCAAAACATTAGGCAACGTACCTTTGATTTGATTCGTCGAAAGATCTATTTTCTGTAAACGGCTACAGTTGACTAGAGATTGAAAGAAATTCATTTCATCATCATCTCCACTTCCTAAATTATTTTCACTAATATATAATTGCTCCAAACGGTGTAGGCCTCCAAAATTGACTGAAGTTTTTCCCGTAAAATTGTTCATGTGAGCTTGGAATATTTGTAGCTCTGAAGCATTAGATAATGAGACTGGAAGAGATCCGGTAAATTGGTTTTCAAAGATTAGAACCCATTGGAGATGCGGAAGGGTGAGGAATAAGTTTGTAGGAAGACTTCCACTAAGCTTATTTTCAGACAGTTCCAATTTAATAATAGACGAAAGATTATATAAAGATGGAGGGATCAAACCAGAGAGTTGATTTCCAATCAGTGAAAGGCCTTGTAAGCTTTGTAATTGACCCAAGGCATCCGGAATGTGTCCTCCCAAGACATTGTAGCCTATAGATAAAATTTGGAGAGAGCTAATGTTCCCAATGAAAGGTGGGATTCCTCCCCTGAGATTGTTAGTGCGAAGAGCTAGAAACTCCAGCTTCGATAAAGAAGCAAGCTCCTTTGGGATTGAACCCGAAAGGTCATTGATTCCAACTCTAAGAATCTTAATGTTGGAGCAATGGGAAAGGTTTGCAGGAATTTCCCCTTGGAAGGAGTTATTAGACAACCACAATACTTGCAACCTGAATAGACGGCCAACTTCATCAGGGATTTTGCCTCCAATGGTGTTGTTTGCCAGCACTATTTCCCTAATGAAGCTAAGGTTACCTATGTATGGAGACAAGGAACCCACCAAACCTCTGGTACTCAGATCTAATACAGTGACTCTTCTATGCTTGCGGCCGCAAGTAACACCTTCCCACTCGCAGAAATGGAGGGAATCATTCCACGAGCTGAAAACGTCTTCAGGGGCGCGTGTTATCTGCCTCTTGAAGGCCAACAAAGCTTGATGATCAGTCTCATTCCCACCGAAATAAGTTGAGGTGGCAATACTAATACCAGAAACAGAAAGAGTTTTAATATGTAGAAGTACAACCAACAAGAGAAGGATGGTTTGGAATTGAATTGAGCACAATAATCTCAGATTCATTGCTTGCATTTTCATTTCCAATATGCAAAATTTACGTTTGCCTAACAAAATAAGGTGTATGTACAGTAGAAATATGGGTGCACCAGCCTCTTGATGACGACAAAATAGCGTCAATCCTGCAAAGACCTAGACTTTTTTTTTTTTTTTTTTTTTTGTGTGGGTCTGGTTGATGCCTTACTTGTGACGACATACAAGATAGTCTCGTCCTTGGGCCGTTGATAATGATCTTGAAGCCAACTTTTGAGGCTGAGCTGCAATTATTCTTTGTGAGTAACCAATTAATTATACATTTTTTCCCCTAATGAGACAAAGACCAAGACTTCTTTTGGCGGTATTTGGTTGATGACTAACTTTGTTATCCATGTGCCGTGATTACCGACCTTGAAGGTAGCTGTTGAGGTTGAGCTGCAATCACCATTTTTATTAAAATTTTCTTCCAATCTTAGTAGGTAACCAGTTTTATTGATGATAATTAACTAATTAATTCATTAGGAATGGGGTGCACTAAGATTCCCATGGAAATAAAACTAATTCATTGTTTGTGCATTCAGAACATTTGGATTTTGGAAGTACACAATTGCATAGTACAGAATTCAAAATTTAGAGTTGCATCAGAAAAATAAATAATTGGCCTGCGTCAAAGTAATAGTATATCAGCTAATCATATGAGTAGGTAATTGTTCAATATCATTTTCTGGAATCACTAGGTTATGAGAATATGCATGGCCTTTGAATGGATTTTGTGGTATGTCTTTTTGTTAGAATTCATGTCCTTCTTCTTGTGTGTGCGTGAGTTTATTTCTCAAAAAAAAAAAAAAAAAAGTTAAAAGAATATGCAACTCTTTTCAATGCTTTCTACAATAGTGAATTAGTTGTATTTTCAAGGGAGTTCAACATAGAGTCAATAATAATATAATCTAATCCTCCTCAAATCTTGTATAGAAACCATGATCCTTCTTGTACTGGAGTGAAGGTGTAGGTGACTAGAAAGTAGATAATGGTATGAAAGTTAGTAGATTATATATTATTATTATTAACTGTCTACTGTTTGATTCAGATTCTACAAAGAATAAAGATTTAATTATATGTGATTTTGTTTTTCTATTCAGGTTTGGACCTATTAGAGCTTCATGGTTTGTTTCATTTTTTTACCCTAAGTTTAGATAGAAAGAAATAATTGAAAAGGAGTGAAGATTGTAGAACTTATCCAATCAAACAGACCGTTAGCAGTAACTTGATTTTGAGTTGGGAACCCAACCCATGCAATCGGTAAAAGCATCAGTCTTAAATCTTTCAAAGTCACATATTCACTTTGGTAAAGAATTCATTTTGGTTGATACAGTAAACGTCATAACATAAGGAACTTGGACTTTCAATGCAAATATTGCAGCTTCTGTATAGAAAGTAAAAAGCTTTAAAAATAATAATGTCAAACTAGTTCAAAAACTTAAATACGCAGCATACTAATTGTGGGTTATGCCTTGCTTGACATAAGTTTCAGAAAGCCTCTCTTATATAACCAGAAATATTTGCAAGCTATTTAATAAGACAATTATTGAACATATTTGGCCAAAGGATTTTAGGCTCTAAAAGTGAAAGAACAGCAATGTGTAAATAATACTTTTGAAAATAAGTTTTATGTTTACACCTCATAAACTATGGCTTTTAAAATGTAATTTTCCCTAGAAACGTTGGAAAATTATTTGCCTAGTTATTTATAAATTTTCTGCAATCAAGCACAATTTTTTTCTTCGGCCATTTTTCTCTAAATTAAATTGTTTGTCTTCATATATATTGTCTAAAGATTTTGAAAGAACCATCTGAAAAATCCATTATGCTTATCTAACAATCACTTTCATTCGAATTTTATCGGAAGGTATCGTCAGGGAAAAGATGAATAAATGTTTTCCCACAAAAGGTATCACTTCAAGAGTTAACTTCACGTTCAATATAAAAGGAGAAGACTATCTTCTGTTTGGTCACAAGGAAGTCATCAACTATGCCCAGAATCATATTTAGTCATCATCATCAAATTGAATTTATTAGACCAAAGGTGGGGAACCATGATGACAACTTGAATTTATTAGAAAAATTATTAAATGCCCATTGAACAAAGTCGGAAGTGGGAACCATTAAAAATTCATCAAAATCAATAGCAAAAGATCATTTTGGACCATTTAGGAGCATTCGATGTATAAAACTGATGCAAAATTTAAATCTAGACCAAAATTGAGTAAGACAGACCAGTTTCGTCAATTGGTTTAGCATTAGTTCGTGGTGTATGATTTGCATATACCAGCACTAGCAAGTTATTGAATGAAATCATTGTTAATACCAATATTTCAAGCTAGACTTTGAAAATTTCCCGACTGAGACTTTTAGAAGTGGATCTCTACCCAATTCACTATCCCCGCTTAGACTTCGAAAATTTTCCCAAGACTTTTAGAAGTGGATCTCTACCCACTTCACTATCCCCGAGTAGACTCTGAAAATTTTCCCCACTTAGACGAATTCAAGTCTTCAAGATACTAAGAATCTAAGATGCTACAATATTGAAAAACTAGACTTTTTTTTTTCAAAAAAAAAAAAAAAAAAAGGTATTTGGTATGGACTCATTGACCCTATGTCATGTGATGGTAAATGTAGAATCACAAGTACCACCAAGGCCTTGATGTGGCTACTGTTGTGGGCATATCACATTTATTGAAGTGCCGCAACTCAAACCACTTAACTCCTGCCAAGAAACATACAAAACGATATGAGAACTTATACTACTAAGCTACACACTATGGTGTTATTGAAAAACTAGACAATATATAATAGAGGGGTTTTACTAATGTATGCCTTAAGACACGTTAGCAAACTATTTTAGGAAAAATTTTATGAAAAAGTGACTAATTTTTTTGACATTTTTTTCAATTTTTCATAAAAAGTTTTCTAAAATGGTATATTAGGTATATTTTATATTATCTTATGTTTTGCGGGCCCATTAGCTATGAGAGGAAAGACTTATATACTCGTAACAAGGTATATTTTTCCCTAGAGTACAGGCAACATAAACATAAAGTGATATAAAAAAGTGAGGAAGAAAGAGACTTCAAAAGTTCTACATATAGGGTCCATAACCCTGAATGGCCTTTGGACCCATCCTGAACTTCCAGAATCCAAAAAATGACTTGTCCCAAAAATCTATGTGTGTGTGTGTATATATATATATAAGTAGAGACCTCATGTGGGAAAGCATGAGGTCTTGCCAAGTGGCGCTCTAATTTTGCATTTAACATTTTTTTTACCTCTTTCATTAAGTTTTTTTTTTATTGTTGCTCAAAAATTCATATTAATTTATTTTACTGTTATCTTATTAATATATCATTAATTGCTTAAGTTTACACTACACCTTTCTCTATTCATCATGTCTTTTGACATATCTACCATTTTAGTATTTTAAAAAAAGCAAAAATAATAATAATAATAATAATAATTAAGGACTAATAGTTATAACTAACCACATAAGGCCTTGAAAAGAGATAGAGAGACACAAAAATGTTATAGATTGTTAAATAAAATGCATTGTTTCACTATATATTACCAAAATAAAAGACTTGAGACTGACAAAACATTTGAAAGAGAGAGAAAGAGGAATTTGAGGGGTTATCACCTCCGTTATACTGACCTCCCACCACCATAAAGACGCTGAAACCCCTATGGATAAATTTTTTTTTTCTTTTTTCTTTTTTCTTTTAAAAATTAGGGGCTTAAGTATGATTTAAGTTTGGGTAATTTGGTTGGATAGTTTTTGTTTTGGGTATATAAGTAAAGAGAATATATGGTGCACAATATAAAGCCATATTCTACTATAGTTTAATTTTAAATCATCTATAAGACACCTAAATACACACTTATCCACATCATGTCTTAATGTTGCACTATCGATGAGTAAAAGACTGTGAAAGAGTTGAACATACTTTCATTTCATTATATGAAATATGTGAACACAACACAAATTAGTTGATTTTTATGGTCTTGTTACTTTTTGCATTTATCTTTAGTTTCATGATTTAAAATATAATAATAATCGTACCTTAAGAAGACTACAAATGTACAATGATGCTACTATACTAATTTTTAATATCTCAAAATGCATATGTTTCTTTACTCTAATTTAGTTTACCTTTTTTTTATATAATATATATATATATATATATATATAACATTATCTAAAACCGTCTTACATAAAATATCACAAAATTATCCGTGCATCGCACGGGCAACTTACTAGTATTAAATAAAGGAAAACGTCTTCTCATCCAATTAATTTCTTACATTTTATATGTTTAAAACCATAAGGGGTGTTGAACTAATTGAGAGGTTAATGAAAAACTATAAAATTAATTCTGAAGCATCCCTAAAATAAAAACTACTTTCTTTCTGAACAGATAGGAAAATAAGAAGAAAGTAAATGTTATTGTTTTCTTTCTTGTTTGTTTGGTGAAGATGATAGAAAAGTGGAAGAGTAAAAATTAAACACAATTTTTCTTTATTTGATTAAGAGGATGAGTGAGAATGTGGAAAATGTAATTTATGGGAATTTACCATTATACTCTTGTAAAATAAGTAATCTTTTTATTATTATATAAAGAAAAAAAATATCATGAGCTATATAAATTAGTAAAGGTTACGCATTATAAAAGTGAATGCATGACATTCATTTTATTATTTTTTTCTCTTTTTTCACCAATCCATTTTATATGTAAAAAATAATTAATTTCTAAATTAGTTAAAATAACATCTTATACAAGTGAACACATCATTTCCCCTCTTTCTCCACGTATCCAAATTTTAATAATTTTTTATAATCAACTTTCAATAAATTAGTAAAGATAAATATAAGTGAACACATCACATTTAATATATGGAAAATATTTTTATGGAACTTGGAATGCAGGAATTTTTATGCAACCCACTACATGGTGGTTAAAAAAACCATCCACATGTATTATTTGAGCAAGTCACATCACTCATTAAAAATGTCACACGACTGTAAGTCTTTTGTGTGTGTGTGTGTGTGTGTGTGAAGGAATGTGACTACAACTCTATCATTATATGTGGATGGTTTTTTTAACTACCACATAGTAGGTTGCATAAAAATTCCTGCAACCCAAGTTGCATAAAAAAAATTAAAAAAAAAAAAAAAATTCTATATATATGATTTTAGTTTTTCCTCTATCCATCCTATCTATAAAGGAAAAAAATAATGAATAAATGGTAGAATTAAGAATTTAAGATGAATTGGTCAGAATCGGATTTGGGAGAGATAGAAGGTGTGGGGTGTTGAAGAGGTGTGCACTCAGGCCTTTGAGTTACTGAAGGAGTTCCATGATGTGCATAGAAAGATTCCTAGGTTGGCTGTTTGTAGTGGGGATATTCGGTGGAAACCTCCTGCATCTAGTTTGTTCAAAGCCAATTTCAATGGAGCATTCTTTGAAGAGCAGGCGTGTGCAGGTCTTGGGGTGGTCATCAGGGATTCGGTGGGGTTAGTTATTGGTGCGTTGAGCCAGAAAATTAGGCATCCGGGGTCTGTGGACATGGTGGAAGCCTTGGCTGCCCAAAGAGCTATTGTATTTGCCCCAAAGCTGTGTCTTCAAGCTATGGAGGTGGAGGGTGATTCCTTGAAGGTTATCCAAGCTCTTGTTGCTACCAAGCCTTCAAGGACTTTGTTTGGAAATGTCATTGTTGATATTCATTGTTTAGTAGCTAATTTTAATTGTAGTTTTTGTCATGTCAAGAGGGAGGGTAATAAGCTTGCACATGCCCTTGCCCATAGAGTAGTTGTATATGTAGATTTTGATGTGTAGTTAGAAGATCTACCATGTGACTTGGAGGATGTTTTTAAGTTTGATTTGCCTTAAATAAAATTTCTTACCTGATTCTCAATATATATATATATATATATATATATATATATATTTAAGATGATGTCTAATAAAAATGAATATATCATAATTATGGACAAAGTTTGGCTACAAACTTGGTTGTAACCTAATGTTACAACTTCCTTCAAAAACATTAATATTGCTACATATTTTGAAAATCTAATTATTGGATTGCATGTTCTTTATACTTTTACTATACATGTCAAATTTTGTGCCAATTGGATGTTATTTATTATATGATTCATAAACTTATTTTCTAAGCATAATTTTTTATTACAAAAACTTGCAATTTAAAAAATTAATTGATGACATATTTATTGATCTTTCATCTTATGAAAATTTTGCAAGCATGGAGGATATAAGAAGAAAATGTAATTCAATGATGAATTTTGCAAGCATAGAAGATATAAGAAGAAAATGTAATCCAATGATGAATTTCTCTTCCTCTTATAGTTTTGGGTTTGATTTTTGTTTGGGTTAATACTTAATTATTTCGGAAGTGAGAATTTGAATTTATATCAAAACATAATATTGGCTACGCATTTGAATGTGCCTATTAGTTATTTGAGTAATATTAGAAAGTAATTTTGTTATAAGCTATGATTATCATGATAATCTCCTTTAAGAAAATAAGAATTTGAATAATTTATTTGAAACTTAAAAGGTATAGTTGTACAGGGAAAAAAAAATTAGAGAAACATAGCATGCTATAACATAATTTCAAAGAATATGGACTAGCTCATAAAATATATATATATATATACATATCAATCAAACACACCAAAAATAATAGAATGATATTGTTAGGTTCTAAATATTTAGTCATAAATGTTTAGGTTCTAATATGTTGTATGTTGGCAAACCAAGAACAAAAACTTGTCTAGGATTAGATCTTAGGGTTTTTGAAGTGTTTTAGATCTTCTAACTCTATCAAGCACCTACCAAAGATCAAATCCATATTGCTAGTGCCGGTGGATTTAAGTTGCAACCAAGCCTTCAGCTATCAATACAATGAAGATCAAGGCATGAACTGTAGGTTCATGTGAGAGTAGATCTAGATCAAAGCCTTCAGCTATATTTGTAAGTAATTGTTATAATTTGATTTCAAGAAAAAAAGATATTATAATGTATGGGTTTACCAAATTTAAAAATTGGGTAAAATTACTAATTTGGTCTTCTTCTTCTTCTTTTCTTTTTTTTCTTTTTTTTAAATTCAATAATTACAACAATCGCGGAAAATATATTTGAACATTGGTTCTCCCAAAAAAAAAAAAAATGAGAATGTTACTAATTTATTCTATCTCTGGTGAAGAGGTCTATATAGGTCAAGCAAGTCTATGGAAATCCTAATTATTTCATAGATTCTAAAATAAACTCACATGTAGGTATATATAATGTTAGAATAATTTTTCACAACATGATATCTTATGATGTCTCTATTATCAATAATTAATTATTCAAAATTTCTTGTGAAATTATGCAATATTTTTATGATGTAAAATACTGGTATGTTGAAATATGTCTTCTTGATTTTGTAGGCTAAAATTATGAATACATTCATTATAGTTCTTGACTTGACCATATCCATTATGATGCAACCCATTCTTATGATGGAAAGGAAGTGCAAGTTAAAATTACTCAAACTATAAAGGACAACAAGGGCTAGTCTTTGGATGGTTAGTGCATACTAATCTTGGCAGTCCTCCCGTAATGAGATTCATGCACGTTGAGCATTGGCCTTAATAAATCTATCGTGTCATTGCCAGTAACTTGGCCTCCTATAAGAGGTGCTGTCATTATAGTGATTCTGGATATGAACGATAGATGAATCCATGCGTTAGTATGGAGTTACAAAAATAATGACACATTAATCAACTTCTTCATTAATGAATCTAATTAATGAAGTTATTTATTAATGAATGTAACATATCTATTACTGTTAGGACATATGTGAGATTGTTAGGGACATATGTTATGTAAATTGGTTAATCCTTTGACAAGTTTAATATTTCAAGAAACAAGTGTTCAAGTTTAGTATCGAAACCATGCAAATCTGACCAAGAAACAAGTGAAGAATGTGCGGCTCATTAAAGCTCGACAAAAGTCTCAACAAAATCCTTTCTATCAAGCATTACTGCTGAAACTCAATAGATGCTGTATCTGTCGAGAATTATGAAATTAGGTTTTCCAGATCTGATTACACGCATATCCTTTAGTATTTGTGTAGAGTTTCTTTTCTAGCAATCCTAGACATATATAAGGATTATTTTAGGGATTGTCACAAAGTTGTTGCAATTGTTGTTACATGCATTGTGTGATTGGAGACAAAAATTGCTCTAATTCATCATATTCTCTGTAAAAACTATTGCATCTTTACACCAAGGGTTTTGTGACGAAGGAGCTTCCTGATCCTCATTATTGAATGAACTAAAGAACTTTGCAGCCAACATCTTCCTCAAGTTGGTGTGTTAGTCACATATTGGGATTTGTGCATTGAACGGAAAGATTGCCGCTACAATACAAGTCCAATTGGATATTGGGGTAAAGGTTCAACTGTAGGTTGGTATTAGGTACTGGGATTCCTTTTACTTATAACTGCTTATTTTGAAAATAGTGAATTTTCAGGATTGGTAACCTTAAATTCACCTAGTGGGGTTTTGCTTCTGTGGTGTTCCCCATTCGTAAACAAATCACTTATGTCAAATTTATTTTTCGTTGCATTTAACTTAGTTGGTGATTTGTTTATGCTACCACGCCATTGCATGTTAAATTGACTTAATTAATTAACTTGGATTAATTAAGACCAAGACTTCTTTTGGCAGTATTTGGTTGATGACTAACTTTGTTACCCATGTGCCGTTGATTACCGACCTTGAAGGTAGCTGTTGAGGTTGAACTGCAATCACCATTTTTATTAAAATTTTCTTCCAAGGTAGGTAACTAGTTTTATTGATGATAATTAACTAATTAATTCATTAGGAATTGGGTGCACTAGGATTCTTGTGGAAATAAAACTAATTCATTGTTTGTGCATTCATGACATTTGCATTTTGGAAGTACACAATTACATGTACAGAATTCAAAATTCAGAGTTGCACTAGAAAAATAAATAATTGGCCTGTGTCAAAGTAATAGTATATTAGCTAATCATATGAGTAGGTAATTGTTCAATATATAATGTCATTTTCTGAAATCACTAGGTTATGAGAATATGCATGACTTTTGAATGGATTTTGTGGTGTGTTTTTTTGTTAGAATTCATGTCCTTCTTCTTGTGTGTGCGTGAGTTTATTTCTCAAAAAAAAAAAAAAATAAAAGAATATGCAACTCTTTTTAATGCTTTCTACAATAGTGAATTAGTTCTATTTTCAAGGGAGTTCAACATAGAGTTGATAATAATATAATCTAATCCCCCTCAAATCTTGTATAGAAACCATGATCCTTCTTGTACTGGAGTGGAGGTGTAGGACTATAGGTGACTAGAAAGTAGATAATGGTATGAAAGTGAGTAGATTATATATTATTATTATTAACTGTCTACTATTTGATTAAGATTCTACAAAGAATAAAGATGTAATTATATGCAACTTTGTTTTTCTATTCAAGTTTGGACCTATTAAAGCTTCATGGTTTGTTTCGTTTTTACCTTATGTTTAGATAGAAAGAGATTATTGAAAAGGAGCGAAGATTGTAGAACTTATCACCATAAATATACTGATGGAGGAAGTTATTCACAGAATGCCTAAACAAGATGAAACAATTTATTAGCACAGGATTGATCACCTTGACAACCAGGATTTGAAATTTTCTTGAAGGATTCCTATTAAGCAGCTCTCTTACATTTCAATTGAAAAATGACGTTGCAAATTTTATTCAACAGGTTCCAAATTTTCAAGAAAATTTATTTATTTTAAAAAATTAAAAGACATGGATGTTATTTTTATTCATTGCTTTTAATAAAAAAATAAAAATAAATTGGGGCAATGAAAAAAGGTCAGATTGTGAGAGTGAAGAGGAATAAATGACTCAATGGTATTTTTTTTATTTTTTTTTTTTTTGACAGTGACTCAGTGGTATTAATTTAAGTATAAGTGGGTTTTTTTTCCCCTTACCAAATAAAAAAAAGTTTTTCTATATGGCTAATCCAGCTTTGCCATGGAGTCAATTTAATGCTACTAGATTGGTCTTGCTTCAAACTTCTTTTATACTTCAAAAGACTTGTTAACAGGTCTTTTGAAGTATAAAAGAAGTTTGTGCCCCATGATAGAGAGAGTGGTTGAGTAGTAACATCTTGCATGTGGCCATTTGACTTGGAATATTTTTGGTATTCTTGGGAAATTTCTCTCATCATTTCCCACAAAAAAGAGAGTTGAACAATAATAAATTGAACCAAGCTATATGAATGTGTCATTGTCTTTCATTAGAAAAAAAAAATTAAAAAAAATTAAAAATTTTAAAAAAAATTTAAAAAAATAAGTGTCATTACCTAGAAAATATTTATGTCTTAACTCTTGATTGCATCTCCTTTTTTAAGATTAAGTGAGTCATATGCACATAACAAGAACTAATGTCATATTCTTATTGGTAGTTAGAGCCCAAAGTTGCAAACATATTTAGAGCCAAACTGTCCTTTTTTTCCATTTGAATTTGACTTATTTGAATTAGCTTTGGCATAAGCTGAAAAACTTACTTGGACGTTTGATTCGAAATTTCAGTATTTATATGTTGGGCCCTCACCATACTCCAAAGGGACTACGTTTATGAAGACCATGATGCACCGACGAAGGAAGGCCTAATCATGATTAGTAAAAAAAATTTAGGTTAAATATTATTGTTCTTTTTCATCAAACTTCTAAAAATGAAAAAGCACCTCAAAAGCAAATCCATAGATCTAACTACATCTAGCAATCTCTCTTTCCCTTTAACAATTCTTACAATATCGCGCAAACTTTACCAACTTTTCAAAATTTTGAAATATTTTGTTTCTGTTATTAATGAAAGTGAATATGTTAATTTTCTCCAAATCTCAAGGGAAAGTGTCATTCTCTTGAACTTTTGGGGTGGAGAAACATTCCACAAAAGTTTTTGTAATTGACCCTATTAAGTTTCTATATTCTTCCAATTTTTCTATTCCCTTTCCAAACACACAAAAGTAAAACGATTATCTTTTCTTTCCTTTTCCTTTTATATTCTTCATATATTTACCATCCATCCTTTTACTTTTCTATTCTTCATATATTTACCATCAATTGCAAATTTACACAAACCAAAAATAGTTCAAAATGAAAGTAATTTTTATTTTAGGGTCATACTAAACTAATTTTACAGTTTTTCATGCACCTCCTAATTAGTTGGACACCCCTTATGGTTTTAAACATCTAAATGACACAAATTAATTCGATAAGAAGGATATGCTTTACCACTATTTAATATTTTTGGGACAAATCATTTTGTGAATTCCGAAAGTTCAAGAAGGGTCCAAAGGCCAAAAAGACCCAATAAAACTCCAGCTTACAAGCAACACATAGTGATGTCAAAGATGTGAGGAAGAAAGAGACTTTGAAAGTTCTACATATTTGGACAAGGTACTTTAACTCATAAATTCTTAACCATACTATACTTTTTTTTTTTTATTGGAAAACCAATTTAGTGTTGAAGTGGGACATATGACACATCTATAGGAGTTAGGCTATAGAAAACTTCCAAATGTACATGGAATCAGGTGAACTACTTAAAACTTACCGATTCATACAACTACAGGTTTAGACATCTTCACAAGGAATGTATGTGCTTCACCCTCTGAATCACTTGCTTAACCTTGGTTGATGGTTCATCATACAAAATGGCAGGGTTGTCAAACTCAGATGCCAAACTCCTCTCCCCAAGAAAAGCACGAAATGAATCTGCCACTGAGTATGAAAGAGAATCAAGATTGTATCCCCCTTCTAAGAAAAATACACATCGACCCCCACACAGATCTTTAGCAAGTTGTTTAATATTGGACGCTAGCGTGTAGTATGTTCCCGTTGTGAACTGCAGACTGGCTAGTGGATCCAATACATGACCATCATACCTAACACATTCATTTGCAAGATATGAAAGTATGAGAGAGAGAGAGAGAGAGAGAGAGAGAGATATGCAAGTGGGTGAATGACTAGATTGGCAATGATAATTAGTTATAAGCTACTTAAAGATCAACACAATCTAAACCCAGGGGCAGGGGCAGGGGCAGGGGCAGGGGCAGAATTGCCCTCAGACACATAGAGGATGTCTTTGTGCCATAGTCATTTGGCAGCAGATGATGTTGCCACTTCTGGTTGTTGAAATTTGGAAGCATTACCAAATATTGACAGGAGCCTATCTTAAGGTCAAAGACTATGAAAGTTAAATATAAAATGTTTATTTACATTTGAATGACTAGACTGACAATGATAATTTGTTTTAGGCCACTGAGAGAGAGAGAGAGATGCAAGTGGGTGAATGACTAGATTGATAAATGATAATTTTTTTTAAGCTACATAAAGATGAAGGCAATCTAAATCCAGGGGTGGGAGGCAGAATTGCCCTCGGTCCCACAGAGGATGTCTTTATGCCATAGTTTCATTTGGCAGCAGATGGTACTGTCCCTTCTGGTTAAATATTCAAAATTTTGTTTACATATAAAGTAATATCTAAATTATTGAAATCATGTGATAGATAAGTCTGTTAATTTGATTAATTCAGATTCAAATTTCAATACTGGAGAAACACTAAAATGTCTATCCATGTTGAACCTTTGCATTCATTTCTCCCTCCCAAAAATAGCAAACTCAAAAGAAAGAAAAGGGAAAGAAAATGCTATATTTTGAAAAATAAGCTAATAAATGACAGGTGTACTTATTGAAAGAAAAATTTGCAGTTAAATTGCAAATGCAACACAACCATACAACTTGGAATTGGATGACCCCATACAACAACTGAGCTGCAACCCTTATAAAATAACTTTCCAGTTTCATTATTTTCCTCCTTTTTCATGAAAGAAAACTTATATTTAAAAGCTCTATTCAGTCATGGTAAAATCATTTTCCTTTAACCTTTTCTTAATTAGTAGTATTCTCGGTATTTTATGTCATGGTTAGTATTCTTAATATTGCATCTATACATTGTAATTATAGGTTGGGCAATGATCTGTTGCTATTTATATACAACCCCCTCCCCTTTTTTTTCTCTCTCTCTCTCTCTCTTCCAATAAAAATTCTAGCTCCACCTACAGGAGCCTCACTTGGGATTACTCCTCGTCCTATATATACCTACATGTGATTTTATTTTACAATCTATGAAATAATTAAGATATTCAGACTTACAAATAGAATTCTACAACTCTTCACAAGAGACAGAAATAAATTGCACAGTGAAGCTAATTAATTCAGCAAACATCGTTTTTCATGGGAAGCATGTATGCAATGCCATTTATAGAAATGGGATACTCACCCAGCAGAAACAAGAATTATATCCGGCTTAAACCTTTGAGCACAGGGTACAATAACTTCATCAAACACAGTTGTCATAGCAATATCACCTGATCCTCCAGGTAGAGGCAAATTTAATGTTGTTCCTTCACCAACTCCATGACCTATCTCATCAACTTTACCAGTACCAGGGTAGCTTCCATCCTATTTCAAAAGAAGACTAAGCAGCATTAGATTGGTTGCTGCAAAATGAACTTCTAAGATGAACATTCATGCAGTGATCAAAAACAATAATACCGGAAAAATCAGTTGGACAAATCAGTTATTAAAGAAAAAGATACTGGACTATTGCTAATAAAACATCTATTACGCCTACTTATTGGCATCTAGATTCTAGACACTACAACAGCTAGAATACACCATAAGATCACATACAATTGCACATCTTCTTGCCTCCACCACATAATTTTTTATTTTTTTTTTAAATAATTTGAAAAGTGCAGGTATGTTCCTTTTCAATATAGGTCAAACAAGAACATGACACTGAATTCCTGATTCTCACCTATACATACGTACATACACACATACATATATATGGGTCATTACTTAGTGACAGCATTTGGTTCCACCTATATAAGGTCCTAGAAGAGGTGGCTTAGATATGGTCCTTTTCCAACACATTTGCACTTGACAACCCAAGACTTTACCATTGCTACAAAGTACCAGACAATGATCCCTTAATACACATATGTATGTATGTATATTCACACTTTAAGTCATATCTATATAACGTTCTTTAAATGCTGGAGAAGATAAAATTCATACAATTGCTGAGAGAGATTAAGGCCTTGAATATTAAGCAGGATAAAAAGTTTGTGATTAAATTGCAAGGTAAAACATATAAGACAGGTCTGGACCAAATTAATGCTTACTTGGTGAGTTGAAAGGAAAAATATATCTGGATCATCATAAAAAGCGTCATTTGTCCCATTTCCATGGTGAACATCAAAATCAATGATAAACACACGCTTCAACCCATGTACACGTTGGGCATAACGAGCTGCAATGGCCACATTTCCAAAAACACAGAACCCCATAGGCCCCTTTGGAATAGCATGATGTCCTGGAGGTCTTATCAAAGCAAAGCCCACAGGTGGATCCAGGCAATTTTTTGATGATGCAACCTGAAATACAAAATAGAAAATGTTGGATAATATAAACTAGAATCTACTTCTACCAACTTCAGTGCAATTATGAACATTTAGCAGTGTCAAAAAAAGAAATGAAATTGTTTCATCACTGCACAGAAAATATAACAAATAAGAATAATCATAAGAGACTGACGTGCCAGGTCAAGACATCACCACTGAATCAACTAAGGTGATTCCTGCTCCAGCTGCAACTAGTGACTCATGAAATGTCTGCATCAATACACCATGATAAGAAAGAGTGGAATGTACAAGATATAGCTTGCAAATTAAAGCGTCAAGATCCAACTCAAACATACACTATATGGTAAGATAAAAATCACATAAAACCATTGATATCACATTTCAAATTCAATAAAAGGACAATAAAAATGAGAGACATGCCCCATATTTACATTCAGATCAACTGGAAAACCTTTCTTTACCAGTCAGTTAAACTAATACATATATGACTCAACTAGTTGTAGAAACATTGACATTAAAAATGTTCTCAATTAGAATGTAGGAATTAAAAAATAAAAAAAAAATGTTTTCTGGGTCACATATGAACCCCTTCTTTGCAAAGGTTTAACAATATGTGCGTTTCATTTCATCAGCTGAATATATATCCATTGGAGCATGCTAAGACAGTTATCCAAAGTACCCAAATTTTAATGAAATTTTTGAACTGCAAGAATTTCTTTTGATCTAAATAAGTTATCAATGTGAATATACCTACATTAAGCATACTAAAATGAAATTTAAGTGTCATTGAATCCACCTATTAAGCACATAGACATTTCACAAAATATGAGAGGAGTCTGCAATTGATTTTTTGAAGGCTTGGACTTCCAAAAATAGTCATGATATACAATTTCAATACGATCACTTCTGCTAACTCATCTAATGGACACCTTCCCAATGAGAAGACCACTGTCACTGATCTTGTTAGGAAACATGAAACCTAACCCAGATCCATGGAATGCAAACAATAGAAAAGAGAGAGTAGAAAAGATCAACAAACACACAGATTTACATGGTTCACCCAAAAAGTAAGGCTATGTCCACGGGGTTGCTGCAATTTTATTATGACAGGGCTATAACAGGAGTTACAAAGATCATTAGAATATATCGCTTATTATTTAGTCTACACGTGTGTGAAATTACGATAAAAAGGCCTAGAGCATCTAAAGTGTACTCATGTACTGGAGATACCCCCAATAATTATACAGACACCAATATTCAATTCAAGGTGGGCCGCTAGCACCTGAACTCCCGGCATAACCAACACAATAAATTAAGTTCCACCTATATAGCATTTGATCTCTCTTTCTCGGTAAAAAGACAAAGTTAAAAAAACTAAATAACACAGATTCACATAAAATGGTTCACCAGTGTAATATGCAAGCTAACCACTATGCTGGAGATGCCACTTCTCTCTCTCTCTCTCTCTCACACACACACACACATCTCTCTCTACTGTAATGAAAATGCTCCACCATATCAGGAGAGCTCAAAGTGGAATCCAGTTGAAAAATAAAAATTAGGATCAAGTTTCAAACAAACTGATTTCAAGAGATCGTCATTTTAATTTTTCTAACAGTTATCCATTTTCTTACCTTATCTTGATAGTTATATTGATTTGCTTATGTAACTATTAATTAATTAATCTTATTTGATGATGCAAAGAAATTATAGGCATCATTATGACAAGTCCAGTGAAAAATATCTAGAAGCAAATGACTTTTAGTACTTTAAACAGAATGAGTGTCTGTAAATATCCACAAGCTCAAGAAAGAAAGCAGATTCATCTAAAGTGTTGAACTTACAGTGGGAGTAGCATATGTTGGCCCAGAACCATCAATGAATATAATGCCCTCTTGTAAAGCCTGAACCATTGCCTACAAAAATAAACCAAATAAGCCTGATTGGTTCCATGCAAGACTAAGAACAATAAAATTATATAATATAAAAATAAAACGCCAGCATAATGTAAAAAAATTAACCATTCAAGGAAAATGGATACTTGAAACCTCAAAAAATCACCAACACATTGACTAACTAATAAGGATATACATATACATATCCCTCCAAATGTATTGTAGCATCTTGAAGGTATAAACCCTACATGCAATGCATCCTAAACTTGCCATTGCATTGAGGTTAAAACTCATTGCTAAGTCTCTAGCATCAGTCATCACAAACCAGATATAAAAAGAAAGCAAAAAAATTGCAAGCAAAGCCAAAGAGTGGGATCACGTACTAATTTGTGGTACTCTTTATATTTTTTCTCAAAGGACCTGCATATTAAGGTATCAAGTCATATTCAAATCATTCCCTCAATCTAAATTCTTATGCTTCTCACATTAGCTGTATATGTCAAAAAGGGTGGAGAAGGGGGAGGGTGCCACCCATTTGTACCTATTTATCAATTTGCCTTACCTATGATTCTCCTGCGGACTGTCATTCTCATTTTTCTTTTCAGTATTATGGATCTTGGTTCGCAATGGTACTTGTGGTAAAGATTTATGCATCAGTGAGGTCAATGTTGTACTTTTACATTTCAAAAAAAAAAAAAATTTGATAAGTTGTAGATTGGTGCTATGTGTGTAAAAAGAGTAGGGAATTGGTGAATCATCTTCTTCTTCATTGTCCTATTACTTCTAAGTATGGTCTATCACGTGGGCTTTGTTTGGTCTCCTATGGGTTATGTTGCAAAGTGTTACTAATTTATTTTCAAGTTGGCAAGGTTCCTTCAGTAGACATCGAAGCATAGATATGTGGAGGGCTGTACCACATTGTGTCTTATGGTGTATTTGGCGAGAATGGAACTCAATATGTTTTGAGGGGAAGGAACGGTCTATTCCGGAAATTAAATCTCACCTTCGCCACACCTTGCAGGATTGGAGTATGGTTTTTAATCTTTTTCCATGTTCTAATTTTTTAGAAATGCTTGATCTTTGTAATTTAAGAGTTTGATGTACTGCTACCCATGTAAACCCCTAGCATACCTGGTTTTTGATTAATACAACTCCGTTATTTATAATAAAAAATAAAAACAAAACTTTTCTTTTTATAAGTAATAAAGCTTCATTAATAAGACATCTCAAATACAAAGACCAAAGTACACAAGGAGTGGGCTGAGGAAAACATAAATAAAGTCTTGCTACCTTCTTCACGTGTCTTTTCCTTGGAAAACTGTGTGAAAATCAAAAGTGCCAGCAAAGATCAATTTCTTTATATAGATGGCGATGTTGGGTCGGATCTTAACTAATGATAATTTATGGAAGCGTCGGCTCTTTGTTATTGATTGGTGTTGTATGTGTAAGCGGGATGGGGAGACTAGTAATCACTTATTCTTACACTGGTCTCTTGCCAAAGAGTTATGGAGCACGGTGTTTTCATGCTTTGGGGTTGCTTGGGTTATGCCTAGTGGTGTGGTGGAGCTTCTAGCCTGTTGGTTGGGCAAGTTTAACTAGCATAGAAATCGGGCAATTTGGAATATGATCTCTCATTGTCTAATGTAGAGCATTTGGCTAGAAAGGAACTCTCGAATCTTTGAAGGAACCAAAAAATCAACTCACGACTTGATCTTGCTCTTCTTTCAGACCTTGCTTGGGTGGAAAAATGCTTTAGGTGTTTTCAATTTTACTTCTTTGTTTGATTTACTTGATAGTTGTACTTTCTCTACTACTTAGTTTTGTCTAAGATCCATTTGGTTGGAGAGATGGAAAAGTGGGAAGATAGAAAATGGGAAGAGGATAGAAAAGTGGAGGTATAGAAGAGATTTTAGTTTTCCCTCATGGTGTTAGGTTTGGGGTGTCAAGAAGTGGAGGGATGGAAAACTCTTTTGTTTGATTAAGAAGAAAAATGAAAGGATAGAAAATATTGTTTATAGAAATTTACTTGCATGCCCCTATTAAATATTTTTATATATATAAATATTTTACTAGGAAAAAAAAGTGGGGGAAAAAAGGAGAAACAATTTGAAAACAATGGGGGAAGGAGTGGGGAGTAAAATGGTAAATACCATCAACCCCCTCTCTTCTCTCCTATTTTCTCTCCATTTTGGGGGGAATGAATTTTGGTGGTCGTGGAGAGAAAACTGCCGGGCCCCACAATTTTCTCCCCCCCCCCCCCCCCATCCCATCCCAACCACATTCATTATCCATTTTCTATCCACCCGGTTTTCACACCAACCAAACACGTCCTATAGTAAGTTTGAACTTCAAAAACTCCCTAGGATGAAGGTTTCCAACACAATTTATCCATGCTATCTCACAGCCTTGTACTAATGATTTATATAAGTAGTCAACCATTCTCTATAGTAGTCTCTACTTCTAAATGAGATGAAGAATATGCATCTAGTGAGTAAATTCCATCCACTTAAAGCATATAGGTGACCTAGTTTCTAAGCCTTTTCGGCATGCCCAGTGACTGCAGTAAGCTGCTTCCCTGTAGTCATCACCCCGTTCTTGACAGAGTTAATCAGGTATTTATAATAATCTGGAGTAAAAGGATTTGAGGTGGCAAGGATTTTCTGGGAATTCTGAATCAAGGAAGAGGCAGATCAAAATATGGTGCGGAAAAACCCAAGTCTATATGAATGAAAGATGCCTCTGAAACTTCTTATTCTCAGACAGTTGAGGCAACAACCACAATGTGACACCCCAAAATGTGACACCCCAAAATAGAACTATAAGGATCCCCCTTGTCCCAATCAGCAAAAGCTAGTTTCCTGATATATGAACTCTCATCTGGCCAATTAATTAGGGGTCCAGAACCTCAAACGGATTTAGCCTGGCCAAGTTGTGTAAAACAGAACCTTTTTAAAAAGTGTTTCTAGAGGTGGATTTAGCCAGGCAAGATCTACATTGACTACTGAGACCTCAACAAGGCATGCCTGTGCTTTTTAACTAAGAAAATATCCCGTCTCTAAAGCAATGGTATACGAATCCACTGAAGCAAAACAAACTTCTTTCACAAATTCCAAAACTACATACCAATATATACAAGATTCAACATTCTCATGAAAAAATATGAAAGTAAAAAATAAATAAAATAAATAAATAAAACATTGGAAGCTACACATACAAACTAACGGAAAAAAAAAAAAAAAAAAAAAAAAAAAAAGGCACCAGCCACATGCTTCCATTCCTTGTATCCATGTAAATTTCAGCCAGTTTTTAGCACTTATTATGATGCAAGGAACACCAAACACAAGAAGAAAAACTACAATAGTTAATTTTGAGGCTACCTTCTCAAGGCCTGATACATAGGCTCTTGCATGAACACTTGCAATGTCATCTACTGAAGCAGGCTTGAAATTTTGAAGTTCAATGATCTCTGAGCCACGGATCTATATAATAGAAAACATGATTAAGTGAATTGGAACAAGAAATTTCCTTATTAATAATATCAAAATAATATCACTTCTATCACTTCTGTCAAAAAAAAATAATAATAATATCAAAATAAATATGCAATCTCAATTAAAAAAAGGACTGGTCATTTTTCTAGTCATATGGGTCACACAATGGAAGGTTGGTGCAGGGAGTGAAAGACAATTTTATTTTATGTAATTTAAGAAATCAATTGTATTTTTTAAGATTTACATTGAATTTTATTATAGATCTTATACTCTTACTAGTTAATTAGGCTATTAGTATTTAATTAATTTCCTAAATTCAAGAGTACTTTTATAATTCAATAATTAGGCTTTCCTAAGTCAATTAGAATTAGGCTTAAGTCATACTAGTTTATATAAGCACACTATTGTACTCCAATGGTGATAGTTAGGTTGAGTAGTAAAATTTATTGTTGCAGTTTTTCCTTCAATAGCTTGGTGCTAATTCCAGACAACTCTATGTACTAATTCCTAGATTTTGCTTTCTCTTGCTTGGAGCTGATTCCTAGAGTGTGGGTGTGGGTGTGTGTGTGTGTGTGTGTGTGTGTGTTTTTTTTTTTTTTTTTCAGTTTTTGTGAATGAAATTTTTTTTTTTGATAAGTATGAAATGTATATTCAAAAAACTGTTTTATGCAGAAAAAGCATAAAGCAAACCAGAAGTACAAAAAGGAGAAAAAAACAAAAAAAACAAAAAAAAAAAATTATTACAAAGGAGAGAGAGCTAAGGAACATAGGGACAGAATCACTAGATGTGAGTCCCCAAGTCTTAGACCAATCAAAAAGAGAGCCACAAAAAGAGGCAAGCAGCTGGTCATCAAATTTATCCATGTCCTCGAAAGTCCACTAACAACGTTCCTTCCAAATACATCACATTAGACGCAAAGGGACTAAATTCCAAATGTTAGATGAGTACTTCCCCAAGCAATTCCACCAGTCAAAAAGTAAATCTAAAACTGAACCTATTAAAACCCAAGAAATCCCAAAGGATCTAAAGACAAAACTCCACAATCGATGAGCCCTCTCACAATGAAGGAGCAAATGATCTACTGTCTCCCCAAAACAGCGACACATAATGCACCAATCAACAAAATCAAAACCCCTATTCTGCAAATTATCACCCTTAAGAATCTTATCCCAAGTTGCAGTCTACATAAAGAAAGAAACACGCCGAGATGCCTTGACCTTCCAAATACCTTTCCAAGGAAAGCTAACGAAAGAAGAAACTTGCAGCTTATTGTAAAACAAACGAATATCAAAGTCCCCATTCTTCATCAACTTCCACCTCATACAATCTCCCTCATCCGAAGAAGGTATATAAGATTCCAATATACAAAGGAAATCCTCCACTACACCCGCCTCCCAATCATATGGACCCCAAATAAAATGAACATCCCAACTTCTCCTATTCCCCGCCCCTGCCATATCAAAGAAGAGTCTACAGAAGCCTCTCTATCAATAGCAGTACCGTACAAAATCGGGAAGGCTAGTTTGAGAGGAAGATCCCCACACCACTGGTCTGACCAAAGTTTCACTCAACTTCCCACTCCAACCTTAAAGTGGATATTTTTACTAAAAGCCTCCCATCCCATCTAGATACTCCTCTATAAGCCACACCCATGAGCACCCCTAGCCAACTTAGAGGTCCATTCCCCCATTCTTCCCCATATTTCGAAACTATCACCCTCCTCCAAAGCCGAGTCTCCTCAACCCCAAACCACCATAGCCATTTCCTTAGTAAAGCTTTATTGAAGGTGGTCAATTTTCTTAAACCTAAGCCACCATTGGCCGTAGGTGCACACACCATTGGTCAATTTTTCATATAATTATTTGGAATTACAAGCAATATTAATGATTTTCCATGTGAACTATTTAAAAAAATGTTTTTTTGCTCATTTTCACGGTCAGTTTCCTAAAAATATTTTCCAGAAAATACATCATTTTCAAGAAAAAGTTTTTGGTCAAAACAAATGGAGCATTAGTGGCAAACCCTATTACTGCAACTACTACTACGAGTGTAATCAGCATCATCATGTTATAGGTAACTCCTTGAGCTAAAAGTTCTCCAGAAAATTATATGTAATCCTATACACTTTCTACATTTTCTTTTCCTCTCGGTTGCTAATGATTTGGGGCACCAGTTGTTCAATGCTACCATTTCATTCTGAAAATATAATCTTGCTTGTAGCAGTTTGTAATGCCAAGAGAGAATTGTTAAAATAAGAAAAATGAAGAAAAATATTCAAGTATTAGACTCAAATATAAGGTTTTTTTTTTATAAGTAAGTTTTGGCCTCGAGGGGTAAGGGGGAATGGTGGTTCACAGCCATTTGTGCTACCCTTTTTGTGGTTATTAACAAGGAAAATATCAAATTTCGTGCAGAATAAGAGTCTCAAAAATATAGAATGAAGCAGATTGTACATTTCATTTAATACCTTTGGAGTCAGTTCCATCTTTTCAAGAGCATTAACAATTGCAGGAACTCTAAAATTAGATTCTGGATGGGACTCCTGTACACGGCAATAAATCCAGAGTTCAATTAATGGCATATACACAACTTCAAACACATTGGTAAGACCATGACTGAAAATAACACGGAATACACTTGGTATGCTAAAAAAATCATAGATTAAAAATGTAACTTCTGATTAGTAAATGACGTGATGGATATCTTGAGAGCCATTGAATCAAAAGATCTCTTCCCTCCTCTGTTCTCTTGCACACAAAAAAGAATAATAAAAAATGAAGAAAAAAAAATCTGGAATTTTTGATTACCAATTGAAGTGATTGACCACTTTAGCTTGAAAGACAAATGCATTTTTTTTTCCTCTATTCCTTTCTTCATCCTAATTTTTCACCTTTAAAGAAGTACAAATAAGGATATGACACTCTATTCTAATTAAATTCTTTCAATGCTGATATTATTTGAAAGATCTTTCAACATGGAGTGGAGACTGGAGGGTCCATAATCTACACAGCATAGTCCTAGTTTAGGTCCTATTCCACACTAAAACAAATAACTCAAACCTTTACCTTGACCAGTTGGTAGTTAAAAAACTCAATGATTTAATCATCTATAGTCACTCACTGGAAGTTTGGAACCCTGAGTACAGTGTCCCAACCATCCAATTGTAGCAAAAAAAGGAACTTTATGCAAAATGGTGCTCAGACGAAAAAAGTACTTTTTCAGCCATTGGATCAGCAACGGTGTGATGGATCAACCGATCAAGAGATGAACAGGTCTATTGTTGACTAGGAAAGGCATTATGGAACTTCAGAAATGAAGAAAAAAAATCATCCAGTTTCACGAAGTGATTTATAACTATTAGAGGACTGAGGACTTAAGGACAATTCAAAATTCAGAAAAACTGCATAAGGGGGCCATTTGAAGGTAGTATATGATGGAAAAAGAGGAGCACTTGTCTACTTATAAACATTTTACAAATAAACTATAGGATAACTAAAATAACCTCAGGAGTTAAATAGTTTCTTAAATGAGTACGTAGAATAAGGTACTTTCCAGAAATTCTTGTGACATAATTGCCAATTCAAACTACCCATACGTTATCTTTATTAGTCAGTAAAAATAATAGCTGTCAACCTGATCCACCAAATAATAACAAAAATAAGTCCTGTCATATTTTAATGTTATAAGCCAAATTCAGCACAGAAAGAACTAAAAATTCAGATCATATATATTCAAGACCCAAGAATTATAATAACAAAACAAAAATATAACCATATAAATATCAACCAGATCTTTCCCTGTTATGATATTATCCAGCATCTTAAGGTATGATACAAATTTGAAGTCATTTTACATTATTCAAAATGATTGCACTACAAAGTTGGGAAACCAGGAATTATGTATGTTACATATCAATTCTTTTTGGTTATATATCAAAACTAGACCATCAAAATAATCCCCATGTTTAAAATTGCAACCAAGACAATTAGCCCCAGAAATCCATACTTAGAGGACCTCATAACAAGCTTAAACAAAACTCATGACATTTTAAGAGTATAAAAGTGAACTAGTCAGCTAAATAACCTGGTTGTGACCCATGGCAGGAGCAACAGCATAAATCAGCCTTGCATTCGTGATCTTTTCATTAGAAGGAACATACAGATCCTTCCCCATACTATTTGAACAAGAAATGGAAGCTCCTCCAATACTTCTTGAGAAACATCTCCTTCCACTTCTCAATTTCTTTGGGGAAAATTGACCCCCCACAAATTTCCCATCCACATCAATTCTAATGGGACTTTTCCACTTGTATAGATGATGCCGGACAAAAAATAACACATTCCCTAACACAAACACAATTATTTGATCTTAAAAACACCAGAGGCCAGACCATATTTGTAGGACATTACAAAATTATTATTATTATTAGTATTATTATTATTATTATATATTAATCAAGACAGTTACCATATGGCGAATCTAGCAAGCCAAATATGAGCATAAGTCTTATCCATGTTAAAGTACAGAGAAATTGATTCTGGATATCTGTAAATCTCTTCTCTAGGGCAGGTACTCAACAAGCAAACATTAATAGCTCTAACCTGTGATGGAGACTTGGAGTTCTTGAGAGCTGGAGCATAACATGATGGAAAAGAAGTACTAAAGTAGTTAGGGAACCAATATATTTCTATTTAATATGGTTCATTTGGGAGGTGGAGCTCCAATTAGATAGACTAAAGCAAATGTTTCTGAGATCATAAAGTTATTGGTCAATGGTTCAATGAGACTTGATTCTTCCTTTTTTCTTTAATCACAAAGAATTCTAAAAAACAAAGAACTTTTACAATCCCCTCAATTGTTATTTCTCACTTCTTAAAGCTCTTTATCAATTTGATTACTAAACCAATGTAACAACTTTAAAAACACATTATAACTGTAGTTTACTAAATTCTAATAGCATTTTACTATGAGATGTTTTTTGCAAAAGATTTATAGCTAAAAGCCTAAAACTATGCATCCCACCACAATTCCAAATGGGCGCCAACTAAGCCAGGCTCAAGCTTGACTCTCATGCCAATTGTTTTGCAACCCAACAAGACATAAGAACAATGAGTAAAATACAATGACACATGAGTCCAACTTATCTTTTGGAATCCTTTTCTATTTCGTTCTAGTAGTTTCTACTTGGTTTAGTAAGGGTCTTTTTTCTTTTTTTTAATCTTAAGTCTGTTTAGGAAAAAGATTTTAAACCAATAATCCAGTCGGAATTCCTTTGCAGATATGATTGTTAAGAAACTGAAGAATGATTTCCTGGGTTTCATCATTTCTTTTCTCCTTTCACTCACAATTTTAAATTTTTAATATCAAACAAACATCAATTTCCTTCAAAATCTTTTGGTAAGTGGCCAACCTTCATTAGTCTATTGAGGATTCATAGCCAACCCCAAAGGTTTAAGATTAAGGTTTGGTTGTTGTTGATCCATTTTATAATATAATCATCCTAAAATTCCTTAAACAAAAAAACCCCACCAAGAAACCTCAATTAGTGCTAAATTTCTAAAGTTGGTCCATCAAAAGACTCAGCATAATAGCTCACTCCAGTACTCCTTACTTTCCTACATCACAAAAGCGTATCAAAGTGCAATATTTTTTTATTGGCAAGTTAGCCAAGAACTTTGTAACTCAACTAGCACCTCTTAATGTTTTCAATAGAGACGTCTAGACTTCAAATCCCCCATCCCCCATCGTAACTATCAAACATCAAAAAAATATTTATTTGTAAGTTACAATGGTTCTTGAATGAACCCATGACCTCACCCTCTACCTTATGCTTACAAGAGGAATATATGTGACTAGAGCTAAAGCTCACTGACAAAGCCTAAAACTTTTCTCCTCCTAAGATAGTGAATGACCAAAAATAATTTTTGTGTCCACTTTGAAAATAAACTAGAACTACCCAGCAATTCAAGAAAGACTCAATAAGTAATACTAACTTGTTAAAATGAAAAACCCAACTGAAACACCAAACTATTAAAGAATTTAAAAGACACCCAAATCAAATTTCGTAGCTGTCAATTTAACAGGCATATATGAATACATAATATACTACAACCCAGATAAACGATTTTTTATTTATTAAAGAAATACATAAATTCAAGGAAACAAGGTCTAGTGGTTTATAAGTGCATGTCAATGCAAGAGAGAGAGGTACCTGCAGAAGATGGAAATGGAGGAAATGCTTGGAGATGCATATTGATGTGAGAGAGAGAGAGAGACAGAGAGCAGTTTGGAGTTTGGATGGTGCGTGAGCGCGCTCAGTCAAGCCTTTTTCTCTCAAGTCTAACATTTTGGCAACATTGCATTTTAACCACAAATTAATAAATCCTTAAATTTTCAAAAATACTAAATTAAATTCTATTTAAAAAAAAAACAATAATGAATTCTATAATTTCAAGAGTAAAATATTATATGATTAAATGTGAAAAAAAAAAATTAACTTCAAGACAATTAAATTAAAGTATTGTGTTTGGAATTTAATATAAATCAAAAGTTTAATTTGTTATTTTACCTATTTCCTCACCAAAAAAAACATTTTTAATTTTTTGAAACAGTTGAATTTAATTTATTACTTTAAAATCCAAAAAGTTTAATTTTATTTATTTTTTAAAACTTCGGGTTTAATTTATTATTTTTTAAAACTACAAAACTTAATGTGTCACGCTCACGCACCCTAAATTCTAAAATGTAAATGTAATTTTTCTTAAAAAATTTCTCCAAAATTTTGAATAGACAACATTCCAATTGGAAAATTATTGAATATTCTCAAAGTACAATAATGTTATACTCACTCCTCTCACTATTACTTAAGAAGAGAGATTATGACATAATATAATCCCAAAGTATTGTATATGTAAAATTACCTATTGAAAACCTCTTTGATCCATCATGTTATACACTCTTTATTTTAACTCATATCTGTTATATGATATACATATTAGTTGATTAAATGATTAAATAGATTATTGTACACTAAACTATTCACCGACATATTTGATGGTCATATGATTTAATTAAAAATTTTAATAGATCCTTGTACACATAAATAATTATCTTACAGATTGAAAATTATTCGAATTATTTAGAATTATCTAAATAAAATAAAATTAAAGATAGAGTGATTTTAGTCATCCATGTATATTCTTTTTGTTACATGACATTTAAAATTTATATGATTTGTTTATAACTAATGAAAAAGATGAGTTTTAAACCGAGATTCTTTGCTACTAGAGACCCAAACACAGTTATTGATACATAATTCATGACAATTACGTGACTAATTTAGATAACTGTGTGGGTTAAAAATGGAAAATCAACTTAACTTGAGACAATTAATTTGTATTATGGGCTAATGATAATCCACAATGGGAGAATTAAACAAGAACAAACATATACGTAAAAAGTTATATTACTCAAGTATGTGAAAGGTGTTACAATTTTCCTATCAAGAACAAGCTCTTGAAGGTGTTGTAAAGCTCTCTTTTTTCTCTCTATGATTCTCACTCTAAGTTTTTCAGTTTCTTTTTACGTGTCCCCCCACTTCTACCCTTATCCTCCCTTATATTTGCCCTACTTCCAACACAAGGATATGTTGTCCTTGTACAATTGGAGATCTTTATGTCCTACTGGGCTCTTCCTTCCTTACTTTTATAATGAATGGAGACTTTTAAGGCTCTTTGCACTGCTCAGACTAGTCTCTCAGTAATAAATGTGATTGTGCTAGGCAAGTGAGCCTTATTAATGCGGAAGTGACTATAAATTCATCAAGAAGTCTCAACAAGCTTCCTCGCTCGTACATTCCAGAATTTTTCCTTAGAAGCTCGATAGGTACTTCGTCTTTGTCAGCTCAACAAGAGTCCTGTCTTCAGATGAGGTTCTCACTGAGGTTCTCAGTGAGTTTTGTCCTCAGATCCAACGTGACATATTGTCTTATATGAGGTTTGGCTCTTTTAGTGAGGTTTATCCTTAAAGTGAGCTAGCTTGTATTGGGCTTATTTTCACCCATGACCCAATGTTATGTGGGCCCAAAAAATCGTGTCCCTACAATAACTTAATTTGTCATCTAAACAAAAATTGAGTAGATGGTCATTTTAGTTCAACCACTGGGTAATGGTTTGGACAAAGATTCTTCCAATTGGGTTGGAAGATAAACTATATCATTTTATTTATATGCTTAAATCCAAAGAGCTTGTCACAACGGATTGATCCCAAGATTATTGCTATTTTTCCAACATTTTCATCTATGCTAGGCAAAACGGCCAGCATGGAAAATAGGCTCAGGCCAATTAGTATGGATACATACAACTTTTACGAGTTCTTGGTCATTGAACAAGTTGTCCAATTTTCTTTTTATTAACTATTAAGCAATACTAGTCACAGTCACGTACCCGCGAGATGTGCGAAAAAATTTCACTATTTTTTTTTTATTAAGTGAAAAATGAGAATAGTAAACAATATTTATAAGTGTTAGTCTCAAATTCTTTTTAAAATAATGTGATTAGTTTCTAACAAAGTATAGTTCATACAATATATTAAAATTTCTAAATTAAGCTATCTATATTTGGTATTTGAAAGTGTTTTAAATTTAATAAAGTCTTTTTTTTTTTTTGAAGAAATGTAATGCATTTTACATTCAATTATTATATAAGGTTTAGATATTTTATAAATAATGTAATGTGTGGTTATAATTTGTTTGTTATGCTCCTTTCAAACGATTCATCCTCTAAATATCTTAAATGGCCAAAAAATGAAGCATTTATAATTAAATATCATCAATTTTATTACCCAAAAAAAAAAAATTACAAGAGTTTAATAATATAAGAAAAATGTAATTTTATTAAGAACTTACTAACATTATGCTGAAAATGTGTCATAATTGTCAATGAAACAACTCATCTTTCTATACAAACTTGTCTCCCAAAGCATCATCACAGTGGTCTAAAATGGACAAAAGGAGCGAATTGGTTTGAAATGGACCGAAAATGGTCCGAAGTGGACCGAACTAGTTTGAAGTGGACCATAATGGACCAAACTAGACTGAAGTGGACTGAAGTAAACCAAAATAGACAAAATCTAAGTAGACCGAAATAGTAGGCTAATGTGGTTCAACATGAGTGTGACAACAAAAAATGTTATGCTTTAATTATTAAATATTAAATAGATGCAGCAACGTATTTCTAGTTTGCAACTGCTGGAAAAGAAATAAGAGATGCATTTCTGCTTTCTTTTCAGTTCACTTTCACAGAAAAACTTATTTAGGATTAGGACCCTTTTCCAATTGTTATATTGATAGTTTTGAATTATTATTATTATTATTTAGCAAACATGTTTGATTCTGGCGCCAAAGATCCAATCAAGATCAGTGTTTCTAATTTTAATTTTAGGATATGGTCCAAACGGTCAACCACGTTTCAATATATATATATATATAGAACTGACTGCACAAGTACATTCTCCAGTCACACCCATCTTTGTAACCAATATTATCATAGACATGACTAACGCAACTTGATGATTGAAGAAAATGTATTGAAGTCTATGTAAATGGTGTCAATGTCCTTGAAAGATTAATGACTGCTGTTTTTTCATTGAGGCCCATCTGGACTCCTTTATAATAAGGACAATCCTAACCTAATATAAGGCTAAGGTGGTGAAGTAGGACGACCATAGTTTTCTAAAGTTTAATAATTGTTGTCTCACAAAAGATGAGTCGTGGAAGATTCTTTGTTGTGGTGTGTAACTGTATTTAAGAGGAGGCATTACGTATTGCTGAGAATCAGAGAGTATTAGAAGATTAAATAAAGCTCAATTGCCAACCTTGTTTCAATTAAATTGAATACTCAAATCAAATCTCCATAAGCTCTCGTGTGAGAGAGAGATGAGTAGGAAAGATGGAGTTACCAGTTTTGAGTGTCTGATACAATTACAGTGGGCTGGACTAGCAGCAATTCGCATTGTCAATTTGACATTGCACAATGTTGAACTTGAACACACTTCAACCAAACTTTTGTTGGTTCATTGAAACTAAAGTTGATACATTTTTGGTATTTTCTACAATGAGAAAAATAAAATTTTGGGAAGCTTCACTGTCTTGCATAGCTTGGCGTTTGGCCTAATATTACTGTCTGGATTTAGAAAAAAGAGAGGGATGGGATAAGTCACTCAGTTTTTAGACTACTGGAAAGGTCTAGAAAGCAAAAATTACAAGATATCTTTCATCAAGATCCATTAGGGTCTTATCTTATGAGTGACCTACCACTTGTTTCATTGGTGCATGCCCCTTTGGAGAGGTTGAGGCCTTGAGCAATGAGTGTTGAGCAGCTGAAGGGCCACACACAAACAAAGGGGGTGGGGTACTTGCTATACTCTTTTGCTTGCATGCTAAATAGCAAGAGTTTACATGCTGCTTACTTGTTTGATGCTTAATATTACATACTTGTTTTCATGAGAGAGAAAAAAGACATAGATTGGAGTCTTAGAAAAGTTCAAACAGAGATAGGAAATAGAACAGAAAAATGTCCTTCCCATTGATTGTAGAAGTGGCACCATGTTATACCTTTCAGTGGTCCCATTCTTAAATTGGAATAGGGTGTTAGGATTTGTTAGCAAAATGTAGATACAACTAGAACTATTAAGAGATTGAAGAAGAAAAAAATGAAAAGAATAATCCTTAATTTATTGCATTACATTTTGTCTTCAATTAATATACTGTTCAAGATTATCATTTCTTTGTTGTTGCATCTTTCAGTGCAGTACTAAGCAACATTCATCTGAAGAAGTAAAAAAAAAAAAAAAACACAATTAAAAAGTTTTTATTTATTTATAATAATTAAGCAGTATTAGTAATACAGTTGGTGGCCTTAGGACAAGTACTAAAAATATCAAAATACATTAATGAATAAAGCAAATGCCTACAGTTTTAGTGGTTAAAGAATAGAGATAATCTTTTTTTTTTTGTGTGTTAATTTCAGTTTGAATTGCCACCACAACAACCAGAATGGCTTATTTGAATTGGTTGGTGCTCAAACAAATCAAGTTCAATTTGTTTAAAACTTGAATTCATTTACATACCATATGATACTTTGACTCACTTTTTTTGTCGTCTCTTTATTCAGATTACAAGAAATTAAGCCTTTCTCTATTCCATTTTTGGAATAAATAAGAAGGTTAAGCTTAATTAACACAAGTTTACAACTGTACAGAACATGAATTTCAGCACATGTTCAGTGACTGAGGACAAACCAGTGTGCTAATTAACCAAAGACGACCCATTCCCAAGGAACAAGGAATGGAATCCAGTGTGAATTATCTGTTAATTAATTCATATTTTAATTGTAAATCATCATGCAACTTGCATATGTATTTATTTGTAGGGAAATGTATTATTAATTCGTCTCTTAGTCAATCCTAATATATATAAGGCTAATGTGTAGAATGACTAATGATGGCATAAATGTAATGTTTTTTATACATGTTACAGAACGAGTTTTTATTCTATTTTTTAAATAAATAAAAAAAATTTAAAGAGGAAGAAGAAGAACGTAATTTCCGTATAATCTTGTACTCTTCTTCCCAATTTAGATATTCTTGTTGGGTTCCTAAGATATTGTGCATAAACTGTTGGATCGATGAGACTTTAGGAAATTTTAATTTCCAAAAATAATACTTTACAAGATTGATTAAAAATATATTTTTAGGGTCAATTGGATTCTTACAGCAAACCAACTATTAACATAACACGTATTTGGACTTTAGAGATTTAGATAATATCGTATATTGTATTTTATATGAATTCGGAGTTATCATTCAATTTCAAATGCCCAATGCCATGGATCCAAATTTCTCCAAAGAGTAAAGATTTGAAATTCACAAGAACCCATCACATGTTAATTTAAACGTTAAATTCTAATTCAAGGATTCTAGATATATAATCACTAAACAATCAGTAAATAATTTATTTTCTCTCTCTTGCTAGGATCGTGCATAATATTTTTTTTCCTTGTGATTTAGAGAATCCTTAGTGACAAAAGAAGTGTTGTGAGGTTCAAGAATCAATTAATCAGGCATCATTATGCTAAGCAGGGACAGAACTACCTTGGGGCTGAGGGGGGCCCCCCAATCTTTTGAAAAAAAATTCCCTAGTATATATATTAGCATAAAAATTTTACTTTTGGCTCTAAAATTAATATACTTGGCCCCTCTCTCCTAAAAAATTTACAAGCTAACCCATGAAACCAAAAATGAAAAAAATTATCAAATCATCCCTTGTCTAGTTGTCCCAAGAATATCAAGAAAAACATTTAGCTAAACATTTGGGCAAATTACAAATCTAGACAAAAAGGAAAATCTTCAAAACAATTCACATATTCAAATAAAAATATATATATATATATATATATTTGGACGCGGTCTAAGTAAAAAAAAAAAATTATAAAAAATCAATTATAAATCCTACCAAAACAAATCACAAAAACCCAATAATTTTTATCCAATTTCTACCTCTCATTTGAGAGCTCTTTGTCTCTCTAAAATGACTCCACTCCATAGTAACAGAGACAATTCTTATGCTGCTAATCACTCCATCCACACACCAATTTGTATCACTCAGTCCACACACCAATTAGTGTCCCCATGGTCACAAAGACAACTTTGGGACACACTTAGCATGCATGCATAAATGTAATATACATGTGAAACAACAATAGTCTACTGTTTTGTGCCTTACCTAATCTGCCACCAAAGCATATGTGTGATTAGTTTATTGGTAATAAACTTTGTGCTTTAGTTAAACTAGCTTATAACCCTATGCATATGCATGGATATACTTTTTTTTTTGAAGGGTATGCATGGATATACTTTAAAGATATACATTAATATACATAATATAATTTTTACATATATAATTTAAATATTATTAATAGTCATTCTTACATTTTTTTTTTTAACTGTAAGAATGTTATTAGGTAAAAAATGTAAATTGTTCATTTTTAAAACATTTTTATGTTCATTAATTCTAGACTCTTTGGGTTTTGTACTCAATATCTCACTTGAATGAATATTTATGATATGATTTCACATTTGATTCCAAAATTAAGAAATAGAAATCTTTCTAAAAATAAATAATTTAGGACACATAACGCAAAATTGGACTTCAATTGTAGAATCTAATTGGATTTTCTCTAAACTTTATCTATTAATATATATATATATATATATATATATATATAAATGATTTAAAATTTTGAATTGTTTTTAGTTATACAAAAAAAAAAAAGCTCATAAATATAAAATCATTCAAACTCTTTTCCTCTAATTTATATATAGGGTCCGTTTGGTTCCCGTAAAATATTTTTGGGAAAATACCTATTTTCTGGAAATGCTATTTTCCAGAAAAGGAAAATATTTTTAAGTGTTTGGTTGTATTATGAAAATTTTTGTGGAAAATATTTTCATGTGTTTGGTTCTACTAGGAAAATGCTATTTTTCGGCAACAACAACACAACAACAACAACAACCAGTTCATCAAAAAAAAAAAACAACAACAACAACAATCAAACTTAATTAAAAAAAAAAAAAAAAAAAGCTGAGAGATTGAGGAAAGAGAAGGCGATGGGTCTGGGTTGACGACGATCGACGATCGACGGCGCGGCGCGGTGCGAAGAGGGCTGGGTTCTGGGTTTGACGGCTTCTGGGTTCGTCGGTGCAAGATCGAAGGCGAGATCGCGATATCGAAGGATAGATCGCAAGATTGAGCGGAGGTGATCGAAGGCGTTCGCCAGGGAGATCGGCGGTAGTGCGATCGAAGATGAGATCGGCGCGGTGCTCGGAGTTCGCTGGCGACATCTCCGGCGTGTCTGGGCTCCTCGGCGCGGTGCTGGTGCTCTCTTTCTCTCTTTCTCTCTCTCTGTCTTCGTGCTCTCTCTTTCTCTCCGTTTTCCGGAAGTCATTTGAAGTGAAAATGATTCCGTAAATCATTTTCACCTTTGACTCACGGTCAACTGAAAATGATTTCTGGAAAATTGCTTTTTCCGGCGCAACCAAACACTCGAAAATATAGAAAACCATTTTCGGAAATGAATTTCACCCAAAACAAACGCAGCCATAGTTTTAGATATAAGATTATGATTTCTATGATTTATTTATATTAGATTTCTCGTTTTCTACACTAAATTAACTCATTTGGTACAAAAATTGAAAAAAATTCAATTAGATAGGACATATATATATATATATATATATATATGACTTATAAACTTGAATTATTTTTGGTTTTATTAAAAAAAAAAAAGGCTTATAAATATAAAAATCATTCAAAAATTATGTTTTTTTTACGTTTTACTTATATTGGGCTCATCATTTTTGATGCTAAATTAACTCATTTGGCACAAAAATTAAAAAACTTAAATTAAATGAGACACATGTCACAAAATTAAACTCTAATTGAAATCTAATTTTTACATTGAATTAGCTCATTTGGCACAAAAATTTAAAAAATTATATTAGATGGAACATGTGGTGCAAAATTAGACTTTAATTGAATCCCAATTTAAAATCTAATTAGATTTTCTCTCAGTTTTACCTATTATTATTATTATTATTATATATATATATATTAATGTAGTGATGGGAAAAGCTTTATTATTTACATAGTTGAAAACTCAAAGTTACTGTTCATTATCATATGATTGTTTAAGAGATCTCTTTTTTCTTTTCTTTTTTTACTATTTTTTCAAAATGGCAATTTTTCAAAGGAAAAGATCTCACATCTTTATGCTACCTCAACCTTAACCAAGTAATTATAAATAAATAAATAAATCCTTAACCAAGACGCCAATAATTGTCTCACATTTTTTTCGCTGAATATTAGTGCATGATGTTGATTAACCATTATTTTAGTTGTTTTATTATTGTAATACTAGACATGGATTTGAACTTTTAACCATAGTGTTTTTTTTTTTTTTTTTTTTTTAAAGAATCTTTTATATATAGCATTATGAAGTTATTAGGTATAGAATAATGTGAAAAGAATAAATAGATTGTTAAAAAAAAAAAATTATAATGTGGATAGAATAAAGAATTGGTCTAACCTTGGTCAGATCTTGAAAATATCAAGACGTACCAATTGACTTACAAAACCCTTAATTATAAATATCTATTATTGATTTTAAAAAAATAAAAAATAAAAAATTAATGCTAATAAAGTATCGTTGTCAACCTTTAGTATTAATATTTCGACTTTATAAAATTCTTGAACAAAGAAATTTGGCCCTCCCTAAATTTGAATCCTGGTCCCGTCCCTGAAGCTAAGAGTATTGTAGTTTAATTAGCACATTCTAGTATTTTTAATGTAAATGTCTATATTAAATCCCCTCCTTCACTATATAAAATTATAAAATTAAATACTAAAAAATGCACCGTTCTAATTGTAGGTAAAGCTTCGCATCCTTTCCTCATGAATTGTGATGTTCGGATTTCGATGCCCAAAAAATAAAACTTAACATATATATATATATATAGATTTCAAACAAGAAGTCTCTAAAGTCATCTTGAATGCGTCTAACCTCTATCACCTTTATGTTTTAGGGTTATGTTAACGAGTGTTCTTAGAATAATTGTTAATAAATCATATTAGAAAAATTTTAACACCACTTTCATTAGAAATATAACAAGCTTACAAAAAAAAAAAAAAATTTAATTGCTTTATTATTTACCTATACAAATGTTTCTAAAAATAGTTATTAAATCAATACCCTTAGATTATTCATTAACATTTCCCTATGTTTTAATTTAGAGAGAGCATAAAAAATTTGAAATAAAAAAATTATTAGGTACCCATAGTCTTAGTCTTAGAATACAGTCTATCCTACTCTTCTCTAATAATACTAAATAGTTTCTCTTCGAGAGTTATGTCAAGAATTGCCCAAAATACAACTCACTAAATAAATTATCAAGCAATAGAGCACCAAAACTAGTACAAAAAGATTTTGATTTGTACAACCACCACATTATCAAGATTCAAGGAATCATTTGCTATTCTAGCAAAATGGTAAAGGATCACAGCAAACGCATTCTCACGGGGAATCCACTAATAATGAGCTCCGCAAATCCTTAAAAGTTGAAGATTAAAACTATTACCTACATCCAAATCCCTAGAGAAGGCTACAGCTAAATAAACTATTACAAAATTCCAAATCATTTCCTTGCTAGAGAAGAAGTATTAATCAAACCGGCAATTTCTTATAAGAAATCTATCCAATTAGAAAACTGAACCAGACTGAGACTCTAGACAACAACTAAGAGTCCTAAAACAGATTTCCCATCAAATCAGACCTCAGATTACCTATGGTAAGCATTTGATACTTTTTTTTTTTTTTTTTTCTCTCAATTCAAAAATAGAGTTTCGGTATGGACTCATCAACCTTGTGCTACATGATAGCGATAAGTAATAACATACATACTACTAGAACCTTGGCTATTGCTTGACCTATTCACCAAGTGAAGCAATTTGAGGCAAGCATTTGATATCTAAGTTGAATGATTGGTGAGAGAAAATTGAAAATGGGTTCACGGGTTAAAGATGTATAGGAGATGAGTTGTTCAATGGTGGGGCAGGTGGTGGCAAATGCCAAGTGGGGTTCACAAAGACAGAGGGCCTTGATTGACCACACAGAAGATAGTTCACGGGTGCTACATAATCACATAAAATAATAATAATATAAACACTTTAGGACAAAAATCAGCACCATTGTAATTTGTAAAAGAAAAATATTTAGAAAAAAAAAAAGATATGCAGTAAAAACAAAATAGAGGACAAATGAGCATTGAAAAGCCACAAGAAATGGATGCCAAATAAGATCTTCTCTTCTCTTCTCATCCACAAAAGAGATTCATTCCATGTCATCATATTCTTGGTAACCATTTGCCACCACAAATAAAGATGTTACTTTACCAGAGAAAATTTGCAACCACAAATTAAGATTTTACTTTTTTTGGCAGTAGTTGGTGTGTGGGGGCACTTGTAATTAGAGGTAGGAATTTCTTTAGCCGGACGATATATATGTGACTTGAAAGGTACATCACGTAAATGTCAAAAGTGCGGTGTAAGGTTGATTAGCATGAGATGTAAGGTTGATTGAGGTGGCTTATAATCTAAAACGTGATAGCTACATAGATAACGTGTATATGAGATGTTCAATATTGGGTCCGTTTGGATACAACTTATTATTGCTGAAAGTTGCTGAAAACTAATTGTTACTGAAAACACTGTAGCAAAATAATTTTTAAATGTATGAATAGTATTGTGGGACCTATTTTTAATTTTTTTTTTCTGAATAAAGTAGCGTAGGTCCCATGAACAATGCGTAAACAGTATCAAAACAGTGCGTAAATAGTATTTTTTTGTTTCATAAACAGTAACTACACAGTAACTTCTGTCTTTGACCCAAGTGAAAGCAAAAAAAAAAAGAAAAAAGAAGAAGGAAGAAACGTGCCGCAGGATTCAGCAAAAAAACGCTGAATCCAAACGCTCACATTATGTAAGTTGAATTTTTTTTTTTTAGGTAAAAATGTGAAATTATTATTGAAAATGCGATTTTATAATTTCATATTTTGAAAACGAAAAAAAAAATGCATAAAAAATGTGTGTAACAATGTGTGGCAAGAATTAACCTATCATATAACTATATAAATTAAAGATAACAAAGCTATTGAGTTATTCTCAATGAAATTATCTAGTGATTTAAAAAAAAAATTTGGACACCATAATGCATCGGTAGGTGAGCAAATAGTGACATATGAACCAAAAGCATTAAAAACATTATTTTATCGAGACTATGGACCAAAGGGTGAAATAGAAAAGCATATTAATTGCAAAGTTTTCAAGGTTCGGATGTTTTGGGGGGCCACAAAAGTGTGAGTGTATTTTCAGCCACAAATTAGAGGACCACTGGGGGCCACTGGCCCATTGCCTCTTGTTTTCATCCAATTCCTATGGTCCTCCTACTCCTACGTATAACTCCAACGTGCTACGAGGGTTTACTAATTGTGTTTCATATAATGACATGATTGATTAACCCTTATTTTTGATTGTTTGCATCTTCACGTTATTGGAATGAATGTTCTATTGGGGGAGTTGGAAGTATAAATTTCTTCATTTCTTGTACGTAATTGTACTGAAAAATTAATCAAGAGCAGCTCGTTGCTTAGCCCAATGGGGTCTTAATATATAATAGGTGGCAGGAGTTTGTCAATGAAATGTAGCCTTACCTGAATAGTTTGTGATGTGATCAAGAATAATGCTTTGAATTGTATTCTGTAACGTTGTTTTCTAATGAAGCTTGCTTGGATTTAAAAAATAAAATAAAATAAAATTAAGCCAAAGCATTGCATTTCGAAAGCCAATGTTTAGACAGAAATGGCATAAATTTTAATTAAAACCCTCTAATGGCATAACATTGGTAATTTCCACTTTCTATGTTTTTTATTTTTTATTTATATTTTTATAATATAATAAAATTTCAACATATAACATCCGTTCTATGATGACTACTCTATATCATCAAATTAAGACATTAATCGATTTTTTGTATAAACGGAATTCAAACCACAAATCTTTTATTTGACAACAAAAATTTTTACAAGTTGAACTAACTAATCTTCTTCTACCTTGTTTAAATCGCTGTATCTTAGAAATTCTTGGGTGCATGAGTTCTTCTTCTCTTTTCTTTTTTTTTTTTTCTTTTTTTTTTTTTTTTTTCACTAAGCAAAATTTAAATCTACAACTTGACTGGATTTCATTTCGTTCTTTACCTCTTAATCAAAGCTAAAAGTTCAAGAGACAAGAATGACTCTCACAATCATCTATGATCTTATACATTTCCACTTCTTGATATATACTTTGACATTCAAACGTTGGAAGAGAAACCGCTGGCTTACCTTTAAGATTATTATTGTAATGTCCTAACAAAATAGAAAATCTTATCCAGTTGTTCCAATAATGGTGTTGTGATGATTACTTTTTATATGATTCATTGTTCTGTCATCTGTGCATTTGGAAACGCATAATTCCCTACCCCACATTATATATATATATATATATATACACGAAAAACAATTCATGTTTTTATTCTAGAGTGGAAGAATATGGACAAGGTTTTGTCACAAATAATGCTACAAGAATTATGGGCAGTGAGACAAGGTTTATTAATTGACTGGGAACTTAGTTACAAATTTATAGACCTGTAAATTGATTCTGAAATTGTGATATGTTGGTTAACATCAAATGAGATTACAGCTCCGGTTATGGCTCCACTAATTTGTGATTGCAAGGCCCAACTAAGCAGAGCGTGGACCGTCCTACCATGTCACATCTTTCATGAAACTAATAGCATTGCAGATGGCCTGGCCAAGAGAGAAGTAATGCAAAGAAGCAGCCTAGTGGAATATGCACAATGTCTTACTTTTGTAACTTATCCCTATATATGGGATCTTTTGAAAAATAAGCACTTCTAGAGAGTGTTCCTTAACATCCTTGACCTTGAACGCTAGACTCTGTCCAAAAATGACTAATGGACCAACTTTTGTAACTACTACTTAATCAAATAAGACATCTCCTCTTTCTACCCAAAATAAAAACTAAATATATAACATTTTATGCAAAGCAAGAAAGGGATAAACCGAAGCCAAATTCTTACATGACATACTGATGTAATAGAGGCTAATAGATTTTTTGTCCCAAACCAAGTAATTATGTCAGTCGGTTGGTTGAATTTAGTAATTTACTGCCTATTTTAGTCGTTTAGCTAACTCAGTTGATTCAGGCCTAAGTTCTTTGTTCTCTTGTCTTTTGGTGCACCGTGATAATTATTTAGCCATGTTTGAGTGGTCGGCACCTTTTGGTGTTTCTAACAAAAATATTCAGGGTTTGAATTTCCCCCACCTCCAATTACCAAATTATCAAAAAAAGTTAATCTTTGTAACAACTTTAGGTGGTTGTCTTTGAGTATATATATATATATATATATATTTGTAGCAGGCTCCCCTAATTGTATGAAGGCAGCCTAAAAACTTTGTATTTGCGACATAGCAAGACAGTTTATGGGATGTATTTGAAGTTTGGGTTTTGTAAATGAACATTGACATCGCTCTAAGGCTGGACCACATGCTACCTAGGCATTTAGATTAATTTTCTTTGGAGATTTTTCCTAATTGGTATGTGAATCCAATATTTGGAAAGAAGGATGGTGAGTCGTCTACAAAAATTTCAGCAATTAGAGCTATGGTCCTTAATACTAATGCAAAGAAGTCTGATGGAATGAAAAACTTCAGCATGTGACAATGTGAATAAATGGGTGGCCTGACCCAACAAGAATTAATTATTGATTTGGAAAAGAAAAATTCAAATAAAACTAAGAGAAAATTAATAAACAAGATTAATAGGATCATCCTTTTATGGTTGGCCAAGGATAAAAATATTTTATTATGGGGTCTCTAAGGTTAAGCATGGAAAAAATTGGAGGCATTATTTTGTCTCTAAAAGCTGGAGCCTGGAAGCCATACAAACTTTACAACGAGAAACCAAGGGCTTTCACGTAACATAGCCACGTGAACTATGCAATTTTCCATGACAAAATATCTGTAGCAAAAGATGCACGTGAACCATCCATAGAAACCCGAGGACCCAAGTGTCTTTGCTTAAACTACTCACTGTTTTCACAGTTCGTAGTTGAAGCCAAAACCAGGGATTAAATAAGAAAATAAACAAGAACAAAATCAGTTGAGAGTACTTACTAGTACTACACAAATTGATCAGCTAGAGAAACCCAAGTGAGTAAAGAAAAAAGAGAGAGAAAAGAGTGCATCTTCAATGAAGAAACAAGGCTGTGAGATTGAAGCAATAGGCATCAACTATCAGATTCAAACACAAAAAAGAGAGCACCCTTTTAAGATCTTTAGCAGAGAGCCACAAAAGAGTCATCATGAAGTGGTTCAAGAACCCGAAGAACCACAAGCCAAGGTTGAAGAACTATGTCCATGCCCCGGAGTCCGCCAAGTGTTAAAGGACGTGAACTGCCAGGCAAAACCATGGGAGATTCTAGCCATTGTCGGTCCAAGTGGAGCTGGAAAGTCTTCCCTACTAGAAATCCTAGCAGGGAAACACACACCACAAAGTGGTTCCATTTTTGTGAACCAAAAGCCTATAGACAAAGCTGGGTTCAAGAAAATCTCAGGGTATGTCACTCAAAAGGACACCCTATTTCCTTTACTTACAGTGGAAGAAACCTTAATGTTTAGTGCTAAGCTAAGGTTAAGGCTTCCACCAGCTGAGCTGAGCTCCAGGGTGAAGTCATTGATTCAGGAGCTTGGCTTGAGTCATGTAGCTGGGGTTCGTGTTGGAGACGATAGAGTTCGTGGGATATCTGGTGGAGAAAGGCGCCGTGTTTCGATTGGCGTGGACGTGATACATGACCCCAAAGTGCTGATTCTTGATGAACCAACTTCAGGTCTGGATAGTACATCAGCGCTTCAAATTATTGACATGCTCAAGTCCATGGCTGACACCCGAGGCAGAACCATAATTCTCAGTATCCACCAACCAGGGTTTCGTATTGTGAAGTTGTTCAATTCAATTCTACTGTTGGCTAATGGATGTGCCTTGCACCAGGGCACGGTGGATCAGCTTGGTGTGAACTTGAGGCTAATGGGGTTAGAGCTTCCTCTTCATGTCAATGTTGTTGAATTTGCCATTGAATCCATTGAAGCCATTCAACAGCAGCAAAAGTCTAAGCCAGTTCACCAACAAATGCTACCACAGTTGCCATCAACAACACAACAAAAGAAAAGAGATGATCCGGGTGAGTGTAGAAGCGGTAAGTGCACACTACAACAGCTCTTTCAACAATCCAAGGTTATTGATGAAGAAATCATCAATGTTAATGGTATCGATTTCCCTCGTGGCTTTGCCAACTCTAGATTGCAAGAAACCATAATTCTCACTCATAGATTCTCGAAAAATATCTTCCGGACCAAGGAGCTCTTTGCATGCCGGACAATTCAAATGCTGATTTCTGGGCTTGTCCTAGGCTCCATCTTTTACAATCTAAAAGATGATTTGGTTGGGGCTCAAGAAAGGGTAGGTCTATTTGCTTTTATATTGACTTTTCTGTTATCATGCACCACAGAAGCTTTGCCAATCTTTTTGCAAGAGAGGGAGATTCTTATGAGGGAGACCTCTAGTGGAAGCTACAGAGTCTCATCCTATGCCATAGCCAATGGACTAGTTTACTTGCCATTTCTGCTAATCCTGGCCATTTTATTCACAATACCCTTATACTGGCTCGTTGGACTCAATCACAATTTCATGGCCTTTTTGCACTTCTTGTTGCTGATTTGGTTAATTCTGTACACGGCAAATTCTGTTGTGGTATGTTTCAGTGCTCTAGTGCCTAATTTCATCGTCGGCAATTCTGTGATTGGGGGTGTCATGGGATCCTTCTTTCTCTTCTCTGGTTACTTCATATCAAAGCATGGAATTCCAGATTATTGGATTTTCATGCATTACATATCATTGTTCAAGTATCCATTTGAAGGGTTTCTAATAAATGAGTTCTCTAATTCAGACAAGTGCTTGGAGTACATGTTTGGGACATGTATGGTGAGTGGAGAAGATGTGCTTAGAGAAGAAGGCTATGGGGAGGAAAGCAGGTGGAGAAATGTGATGGTTATGGTGTGCTTCATATTGCTTTACAGGTTTATTTCTTATGTCATTCTTAGGTGTAGATGCTCTCAGAGAGGGCTCAAGGATGCCCTTGTCTGAAGAATATATTGAAATCTCTCTCTCTCTCTCTCTCTCTCTCTCTCTCACGAGTTGTTTAAAACATTGTTCAATGTTCACATGTTTTGGACTTTACTTAAGATAGCATCCAAAGAAGAAAAATCACATAAATAATAATAAAAGAAGATATGTAATTTCTGTCACCAGATTGTACTAACATGAAATGTTCGTTTTTTATTTTCTATATTTCTTACATGATATGTGACTCTCTCTCTCTCTCTCTCTCTCTCTAGGCCTATCGATTTTTAAGATGATAAACAAAAGAAAGTTTTCATTGTGAAGGAAAAACCAACACACTGCAGCACTTTGTTCGTGTAACAAGGTTTCTAAACGCTTGGTCCATCTATGTTTTTAAGTCCCAAAATGCTTAATATTCTGAATAACTGGAGGATCCAGACCACATTGAATTCCTAAAAATCTGCAACTGTAAACAGTGCAAATTCAGTGCAAAGTCTAACTGACCACTTATCACCAGGCTACGTACACATCTGATGATACATGTAGCACACTAGAAACAGTGCAGAACTTTAAACCATCATTAATTTATAAATCTAAGGAGTTCCTCGAATCATAGACATGGCCTATTTACAAGAAAACAATTGAATATAGGATAAATTACATTGACCTCCCACTAGGCTCAATGTAATCTTCCAACTAGAAGGGAGGGAGATCAAAGTAATTTAAGGTTGGGTTTTTTTTTTTTTTTTTTTTTTTTTAAAAATTTTATAATCAAAGTAATTTAAGTTGAAGAGTAGTAGCTGTCTTTCTGAATAATGTGTAATGGTACAACATTTAAAGCATTACAGTTATGAGAACTACTGACTACTATAACTGCTTGTTAGTTCTAAAACTTTTTTTGGTAAGTACTTATTCATTCCTATTACATTAAATGATTAAATTTACAATTTCCTAACAGCTTAAACTTATGAAAAAAAGGGTAATTTATCCATTCCAACAGTGGAGAAAAAAATCAATCGGATGATTGTGAAAGAGGATACCTGGAACAAAGCATCTGAATTCAACCAACAGCAGCATCCACCGCCATTTCCATTTCATAACATAAGGTGAATTCAGATTCACTCTGCTCATCAAAGGCCTCATGGTCACCATCATCTGGCACATAACCAGCTCTCCTCATCTGTTCCGTGAGCACCTTCAAAAGTAAATAGATCTCCTTCCTCTGAGGATGCCTATTATCTTTGACCATAAAAACATGTGAATTACTCTGGATTTTAATCCAACTGCAACCTGGCTGCTTTTTAACTCCCTGTTGTCTCATCCGTTTTCTAACTTTCATAGCATCCCTCCATTTTCCGTGCTCAGCATACATGTTTGAGAGAAGAACATAAGGTCCGGAGTTCAAAGGATCAATATATAAGAGATTCTCTGCCACATACTTCCCTAACGTTATGTTCTTATGGACCTTACAAGCAGCAAGTAAAGATCCCCAAACAACAGCATCAGGCTGCATTGGCATTGTGTCTACCAAACTCTTTGCTTCATCAAGGCATCCAGCTCGACCGAGTAAATCAACCATACATGAATAATGGTCCTTCAATGGAGCCAAACCATGCTCTATGCTCATTGAGTGGAAATAATGACGCCCCTCCTCAACCAGCCCAGCATGACTGCAAGCACATAGAACACCAATCATTGTGACATGGTCTGCTTTCTCTCCAGATGCCAACATTTTCTGGAAAATTTGTAGAGCTTCAGTTCCATAACCATTTTGTGCATGTCCCACTATCATGGCATTCCAAGAGACATAATCCCTTTCCACCATATTTGCAAATACCTGGCTTCCATCTTCAACTGATCCACATTTCATGTACATGTCGATGAGAGAGTTTCCCACAAAAATGTCACTCTCCTCTCCAGATTGAAAGCGAAATCCATGCTTCAAAACATGACTATGAGCCTGTCTGCCCAGCTGAAGTTCAGCGAGATTGGCACAAGCATTGAGGAGATTCCCAAAGGTGTAATGGGTTGGCAAAATAGATTCCCTCTTTAGGAGGAGGAAGAGTCTAAGCGCCTCTTCATTCTCCCCATTCTGTGTATATCCTGCAATAAGTGCATTCCAAGATACTACATTCCGGTCCATCATCTTCGTAAACATTAACCTTGCAGCTTTCACACTTGCTGCCTTTGCATACCCACTTACCATGGAGGTTTCAGACACCACATTCCTAATTGGCATCCTATCAAAAACCCACCTGGCTTCATTGATTCTACTACATTTTGCATACATATCAACCAATGCATTTCCCAAAACAAGATCATCCCTAAATTTGTTGCATTTCACTACGCGGGCATGAATCTGTATACCTTCTCTAATCGCTGACAAACTCGCACATGCACTGACCACACTAGCTAGAGTGACCTCATCGGGTTCAATCCCACAATCCATCATCCTCACAAAAACCTCCAAAGCTTCACTTGCGGGACCATTTTGCTCATAGCATGTAATCAAGCTGTTCCAAGAAACTCTATTCCGTTCATTCATCCCATCAAAAGCTCTTTGAGCACAAGCCACGCTCCCACACTTAGAATACATGTCAACAAGAGCAGAGCCCATATAAACATCCAAAAAGGACCGTGATTTTGAGACCAAAGAATGAATTTGAATACCCATTTTCAAATCCATCAGGCCTGAACAAGCACTAAGAGCACTACCGAACGAGTACTCATTGAGCACAAAATTCTCCCTATGCATCCTAACAAAATATTCCAAAGCCTCATCAAAACGATCATGTTGTGCAAAACCCGCAACCATCAAGTTCCACGAGCACTGGTCCTGCTCAGGCATCGACCCAAAAACCTGTACAGCCTCATCTAGAAAACCCAATTTCGTTAACGCAGTTATAATGGAATTCCAAGTGAAAGTGTTCTTCTCAGGCATTTGATCGAACACTTTGCGTGCATCTTCCAAACAGCCACATTTTCCATACACATCGATAAGCCTGTTCTGGATAAAAACTTCAGAGCAAAACTGGGTCTTGATGATACGTGCGTGTATGCGGCGCGTGTCGCGTGCTGACTTTGATTTGACGCAAGAGTCCAAGAGCTTTGCAAATGGCGACGAGTCGAGGAAAGAGAGGTCGCCCACCACGAGTTTCTTGAGCAAGCCATGTCTACTGGTACCCATTCCATTCTCTGTGAAGGAGACAGGTTCATGGGCATGTTTCGTTGACGTTGAGGTTTGGGAATGCTCTGAAACTCAATGAATATGAAAGTGAAAGAAAGCGTGGTTTTTGAGCTTCCATTTCCAATTCCATATATGAAGATTTTTCAAATTCCTGTTGCTTTTTAAGACTATGGTTCCCCGCGTCTTTTTGCTTAGTCGACCGTTGTGTTAATGGGTTTATGTGTGCCACTCAATAGTTTGGGCCTCTCTAACTATTGTATGTTCTTACACATTCACTATTTCACCTCCTTTTTCCTATCAACTTTTTTTTTTTTTTCAAAATAATTTTTCCTATAAATTTTTTAAGTGTTAAAATATGAACAATCCCACATCGATCAAGAATACATAGATGTGAACTAGTGTGAGAATAATTTCCCTTCAAGAAATGGGGCTAAAAGCCCAACTACATCTACAAGACTACAATAATACTGATTACATATATATATATATATATATATATATAAGCAATAAATAAAAATTTACTCCTTGGCTCCTTGGTGTTTTTTTTTTGGAAAGATTTACTCGTTGCTTTTTGTCACACTTTTTTTTAATTTAATAAAAATAGCAAAACTAGCATTTTAAAAAATAAATTAACTTTTTATCTTTTACCTTTTGTTTTTTTAAATTATCTTTTTATTCTGTATTTAACAAATAAAATTATTGAAAATTACGATATGCCAACCAAATAAGATGTATTCTCAAAATATTGACAACATAACTCTGAAAAGGATATCATATGTAACGGTTATATATATAATCACATTAACACTTGTGAGACTCAATTCATCCAAGTGAAGTTACACATGTAATCATTACATAAAATAAAAATTTATGGCTCGAGGTTCAAGTCAGTGGTTCTTGTAGCTTTCAGTTCACAAGCTCTCATGGCTTTGGGTCAGTGGACGGTGGTTTGTGACTCTGAGTTGCAAGTTCTTCTTGCCCTACAGCACAGGCCCAAATTTTTAAGTTGCATTTTTTAAATCGCCTTGCCAAACAAGACTTTTCAATCAGACCCATCACTTTTTTTTTTTTGTTTTCAAAACATGAAACTTCTTTCTAAAACAGGGAACCAAACAACTTCATACAAAAAGATCTTTATTTTCTTAGATGGTGTGCCCAAATGCATGATTGGTAAGTAATTCAAGTATACCAACACTAAATCAAAGTCAAGAGTCTCACTTATCACTTATCAATCCCAATAACGGGTCATGTTTCGTCTCACTTTCTCAAGCTGATCACAACGTTTTCACTCTCTCGTTGTTATCAAGCCACTGCTCATGCTTCCTTCTGATTTCATCTCAGCCATTGATCAATACGCATCCCACATATCAAGATGCATCACAACCAAAAATCTAAAACTAGGCATGGCCTTGCACTCACACCTTATCAAAACAGCTTTCTCATTCAACCCAGTCCTAACCAACGGCCTCATGGATATGTACTCCAAATTCAACGCCCTTCAAAGTACCCAAAAGGCCTTTGATGATCTTCCTAATAAAACCACTCGTTCATGGAACACAATGATTTCTACGTGCTCTAGAATTGGTCTTTTCGATAAAGCTCATAAACTGTTCGATGAAATGCCAATACCAAATATTGTTAGCTATAATTCGTTGATTTCTGGTTTAACCCATCATGGATTTCAGAGGGAATCTATTAGTTTGTTTAGACAAATGCAAAAAGACTATAATTGTTTAATCTTGGATGGGTTCACGCTGGTCGGTGTAGTGGGTGCTTGTGCTTGTTTGGGTGCTTTAGCATTGTTGCGTCAAGTTCATGGAGCAGCAATTGTTTTAGGCTTGGAGTTGAATCTGATTATTCATAATGCACTAGTTGATGCTTATGGAAAAACTGGTGAACCCAATACCTCTTATTCTGTCTTTAGTCGAATGCCAGTAAGGGATGTTGTGTCTTGGACTTCAATGGTTGTTGCTTTTGCAAGGGCAAATAGACTTGATGATGCTTGTCGGGTCTTTAACGAAATGCCCGTTAAGAACACTGTCTCGTGGACTGCTTTGGTTGCCGGCTATACTCAAAATGGGCATGCCACTGAAGCATTGGGTCTTTTTCAGAAAATGATGGAAGAGGGTGTCCAGCCTAGTACTCATACTTTTGTTTGTGTTTTAAGTGCTTGCGCGGATTTAGCACTTGTTGAAAGAGGTAAACAGATTCATGGCCACATGATTCGAAGGAGCACTAGTAGCAACCTGTTTAATATGTATATATTTAATTCTTTAATTGACATGTATTGCAAATGCGGAGGCATGAAATCAGCTAAAACATTGTTTGAGTTGATGCCTGAAAAGGACATTGTCTCTTGGAACTCATTAATAACTGGGTTTGCTCAAAATGGGCTTGGTGAGAAGTCACTTGTTGTGTTTCAGAGAATGATAGAAGCAAAGGTAAAACCAAATCCTGTCACATTTTTAGGGGTGCTATCTGCCTGCAGCCACTCTGGTCTAGTATCTGAAGGGATCCGAATTCTAGACTCGATGCAGGAGTATGATGTAAATCCAAGACCAGATCACTATTCAATTTTAATTGATTTGCTTGGGAGGAAAAGCAGACTCAAGGAAGCGGTGGAGTTGATCGGGAAAGCTCCTAATGGTTCAGATCATGTTGGGATGTGGGGTGCAATATTGGGTGCTTGTCGAGTCCATGGGAATTTGGATCTTGCTAAAAGGGCTGCAGAAGCTCTGTTTGAGTTGGAACCCAGCAATGCTGCGAGATATGTTATGTTATCAAACATTTATGCTGCAGCTAGTAGATGGGGTGATGTGGATAGAGTGAGAAGGCTTATGGAGGAGAAAGGTTTGAGGAAAGAATCAGCTTATAGTTGGATTGAGGTGAGGAATGCAAGACATGAGTTTGTAGCCAAAGACAAGTTCCATTGTCAGATAGGTGACATATATGAAGTGATTGGAAAGCTGATAGATCATATGAAGGATGCTGGATATCAGCCCTATATCGGCAGCCTTTTTCTTCTGGATGAGGATGATAGTGTTTCTTGATCTTATTAATTGGATGAGGATTTGCAAATAGATGGGTGAAAGCCTGCTCAACAAGCTTTAGAAAAAGACTATGTAGCTGGCTAGGTTAATCGCAGTGTCTCCATTTAGTCCAGCTTATGCATCTTTCCAGAAAAAGATTTAGACAATGTCAGCTTTTTTTGGAGTACTGACCCCTTATCAAATAAATGGAAAATTCTGGTGCCACTACTTTGTGCACAACTCGCTCACGTGGCGAGTTGTGGTTGGTGGAGGGGTGATGGCACATGGCAAGTTGTGGTTGGTAGAGGGGTGACCCACCATCACCCCTCCACCAACCACAACTTGCCACGTGGGTGAGTTGTGCACAAAGTTGTGCACAAAGTAGTGGTTCTAGCCAAATAAAAATCTTGCTGGCCTTGTCTTTAAGGCATGTTCCGTATCTTTCAATCTACAGTAGTTGGAAACCAGTTATCTCAGCATTGGCTGTGTCTTTGTTAATCAGGAGTTTTCTTCAACCCATACGCAACCAAACTCCCTATAAAACTATATAAACAGTGTGAAGTCATCTGGTTGCAGCGTCTGATCTACATCCAAATCTCTGCACTGGTAGGACACAACTTTTGTTTAATATTTACCTTACCAATTGTAGCAGGGTACAGCAAGAATACAGATTGCTTGGTATTATGGTATACAATAGCCTTCAGCAATTATAATGCTATGCACAGATTATAGGATTATCTCTGAAGTAGCCCAGGTGTGACATACATTGCGTGGAAGATCCATATTAACTGCTAATTCAAATTGTGGGAATCTGGCACTGGAATGGGGACAAGCGCATAATCAAACAGTGTCGTTCATTGCCTGTTTTTAGTTTATTCAGTTTATTTGGATTATGTACAACTTGTTAAAGCCTTACTTTGTCTAGGCACAGCTGTATATTTGTGGAGCTTATTTTTTAAGTCCAATAAATCAATGAAAATATGCTCTCCTAGATGGGCAAAGTTACTTAGGATAACTCTTTTTTTTTTTTTTTTTTCTTTTTTCTTTTTTTAATTTAAATTTTTAAAGAGGCGTTAGGACTCAAGATAATTTATTTTTTTGATAGATAAGATAGAATTTTAACCTATGCTATTCACTCTATAATAATTGCTCATTATTATCACTCCATAATGCTAAAACATCATGCTAAAACATCAACCAATTTATGATGTAGGCAAGACTTTACTGATTGAGCTAACAAAATCTCATGACTTAGGATAAATTATTATCGTTGAACTATCACTTAAGCTCCTCTTTATCATTAGGCTAAAACATCAATCAGTTTATAGTGCAAGCAAGACTTTACCGATTGAGTTAACAAAATCCCATGACTTAGGATAAGTTATTATCGTTTAACTATCTCTTAAGCCCCTCTATATAGCATTTGAATTTTAAAGATATATGATCCAAATGTTTTTGCTATGTGATAAGATAATTGATATACTAACTGGCTGAGATGGGGGCTATATTAGCTATGGTAGGAAAATTGGGCTTTTCTGAGAGTACAGAACTACCACTTGAGTTGTAAGAGAACCTCAACTAGGCCGAAGAGTCCAACGAACATTTAAAAAAAAAAAAGCCTCAACTGGGCAGCAGCTCAAAACCCAACCAAAATTATTCGTTCGTGGGCTTGTCGTGGGATCCACAAGAACCTGTCAAGACTCAGGTGTGACTTTCCATGAGAAACTTCAGTAAGAGTAGTTATCTTCTAGAAACTAGAAGTGATATTTGTTTCTCTTTTGGAATCCAAAAATAAATTTATAAATGGAATATTCGTTGCATTTATACAAACTTCAAGGAAAAAACTATTATTTATACAATTGTTTAGGAAGAGTGCCATTTTCATAAAATTCAAGGGATAGTGGTGTTGTAATGGTATTATTTAATATTTACTAGTATATCATAATTTATAACGATTTGATTTTTATGAATTTAAAAATTAAAATCCAATCTACAAACATATTACACATGATAATATTTAATTAATAAGTCAATATAATATGATCAAAGAAGTTTTTTTTGATCATAATATGATCAAAGGGTGTTGTAATGGTATTATTTAATATTTACTAGTATATCATAATTTATAACGATTTGATTTTTATGAATTTAAAAATTAAAATCCAATCCTACATGTTCACCTAATTAATTAAATATTATCATTATTGACTTATTAATCCTACAAACATATTACACATGTGGCAAGTATTTATTGGTGGAGTATAGAGTGGAGCAGGAAAAGTGGGACAGAAGATTTAGATACACAATAGACTGCCAAAGATGGCAGTTTGCTGTAGCAAGTTTGTTAAATTATCTAACAATAGCACCATCATATAGCTTAGTTTTTGTTGTTTGTGGTACTAAAAATAGCTATTTGGCTTTTTAGCACCATCAATGCTAATGTTTTAAGAAAGTATAAATAGATGAGTTCATTTGTAAAATTGTAATAGAGAGATGAATGAGAAATAGAATGAAATAATGAAGAATATTACATATAATTTATATCAAATCAATATAAATATAAAAGCAAAGACATCATACGGAAGTGTATGAATTTATATTATATGATGCATGCTTTGAGATTTTCTTTTTTAGGCTTCTATCTCAACAAAATTTGCATTTATTTATATTAAAGTATTAGTTAATTGAATTTGTCAATGGAATAAATGTACATATTAATTATTTTTAGTTGTGCATTAATTAGTTTTATTAGAGGGATTTATATGGTTACTTTTATAAATTTTATATAATAAAAAAACTATTTTTATTTTGAATATATATTAATAATAAAAATAGTTGATTTGGAATATGGCATTTTTCTTTGTGTTGTGTTATATATTAAAAAGATTATTCTATGTAATTATTCTTCGTGTTAATAGGATGACATTCTTCTTTGTATTATATATTAAAAAGATTATTCAATGTTTTTTTTATTATTTTTTTAAGAGAGTTTCAATTTATGGCGTCCGCTTCTGATAATAACTTTTGATCAGATCAAAACACAAATTAGTTTTTAATATAGACAGAGATTGAACCCTAGATCTCTTATTTAACCATCATAGACTTTACCAGTTGAGCTAATTGAAACCTACAAACATATTAGCATGTATAAATAATTTTTTGACATGTGACAATTCTTTTAGAGAGTTTCAACTTATAGCGTCCGTCCTTGATAGTAATTCTTTATTATTAGACTCAGACACCAATCGGTTTTTGATGTGGGTGGGGATCGAACTCCAGATCTCTTATTCAATTATTAGAGACATTTATTTTTTATATTAATTATTTTAAGTGGTGCATTAATTATTTAACAATAATGAAATTTTAATGTCAATTTTTAAAAATTTATATGAGAACCAATGGATTTGAAATATAGTATTCTTGGTCAAATTTAGTTACTTACACAAAGTACAACAAAAGAATAAGAAAAATTTAGCAACACACAATTTAGAATGTAAAATATATATATATATATATATATATATTGAAAGATATTTGCATTTTTATTTGAGTAATGTTAGGATCATATAAAATTGCACAACTTTTATCACTTGCCATGTGGCGAGTTGTGAGTGGTAGAGATATATCTCCTCATGGATCCACCATCACATCTCTACCACTCATAACTCGTCACATGGCAAGTTGTGGTAAAAGTTATGCAACTGTTTGTGGTCCTAGCATTTCTCTTTTTATTTATCAAACTATATTTGCATTCTTAAGTAGATAAGAAACATGTCTATTTACACTAGTCACTATATCGTGCAATTTTCAAATTTGTAAATATATATAATATGATCAAAGATCACTGTACTATTTTTATTTTCTTTCTTTTTTTGTCTACAAAAATAAACACTAAATATTATAATAAAAAAAATATTAAAATATTGGAGGAAACTAATAATAAAATGTATAACACATTTTGTGGGAATTCGGCTAGTGCCAATAAACGCTTGCACTGTGTAAAATATCACACACTCACTAAATAGAATTAAAAACTTTATTGCTTCTTGAGTGTATAAATGTATTGAGACATCTGCTAAAGAAGAAGAAGTTGCAGTCAAGAAGAAAGAAGACTTCAAGGAATGCACTGTAAGTAAAACAGAGCAAAACGACACAGCTGTTGCAAAAAGGAAGAAAACATAGATAAAAGGCTAAACGATGTCGTGTACTTAAGTGTTAGTATTCAACTGATTGGCACGTGTAGATATTGGCACGTATGAGTTAATGTTAGTGGATTACAGCTGTCACTCTAATTAGGAGATTAGAGTTTGTTAAGTTAGTTAGAATTCTGTTTTGCTGCTTCGTGTATATAAAGCAGAGGAACAATGTAAAGTTAATTAACCTTTTTCATTTTTCTGATTCTATAGAGAAAATTCATTACCTTCCAAAGTCTTTTCTTCCAATACTCTCTAGAATACTTTCGTAACATGGTATCAGAGCTTCAATAGCTCATCCATGGCTTCCGCTTCCAACACAGCTTCAGAATCTGATCCAATTCCCACCGATACTTCCAACACTCCAAATCACAGTTCTTTCAATCATTCACTTCCAATGGAGGATGCAAATACCAATCCATCAAGCCCTTACTTCATTCCACCTTCAGATGTTGTCCTTGTTTCTCAACCACTGATTGGTCCTGAAAACTATCTCAATTGGTCAAGGGCTGTATTTCTGTCATTGAGTGGAAGGAATAAATTTGGTTTCCTTGATGGTTCGATTACCATGCCTGATCTCTCTCATTCTCTGTATAATGCTTGGCACAGAGCAAACACCACCATTCTTTCATGGTTGGTGAATTCCTTGTGCAAAGATCTTGCCACTAGTGTGATGTACATTCACACTGCGAGGGACTTATGGATTGACATGCGTGATAGGTTTTCACAGCCTAATGTTCCAAGATTCTTTGAAGTTCAGAAGGAAATTTCAAAGCTTTCACAAGGTTCACTCACTGTAAGTTCTTACTTTACCAAATTCAAGATATTATGGGATGAACTTGTGCATTATCAGTCTTTTTTTGCTTGCACTTGTACCTGTAACTGTGGTTCTCAACGTAATCAACTGAATGCTCAGCAAAAGGATCAAGTTTTTCGTTTTCTCATGGGACTCAATGACAGTTATTCCACTGTCTGTAGTCAAATTTTGATCACTGAGCCTTTACCTGCACTCAATAAGGCCTATTCTTTGATTTTGCAAGAAGAGAAACGTAGGCACATTGGTCAAACTGATTTGGTCATTGAACCAACAGCTTTGTATGCTAATAATTTCAATCCTAAAGGATTTCAAGGTCATCAAAATTGGAATCAAGGGGGAACTCATGGAGGTCAAGGTGCAAAAGGTGGTAATTTTAAGAAGGAAAGGCCTGTTTGTACATATTGTGGAATTGTGGGTCATGTAGCTGAAAAATGCTACAAATTGCATGGTTATCCTCCAGGCTATAAGCACAAAGGGAAGGCTTCTGCCCATCAGGTGTCTAGTAATGGAAATCTTGGAAATTTTCTTTCCAATAATGGTAATTTTAGGAATTTTGCCTCTCCACCCATGCCTGGGTTTACCAATCAGTCTGAGATGATGTATTGCTCATCACAGCCTCCTGGAGCACAGTCACAGTTCAATGCTCCTCAGTGTCCCATTACTCAGAATCAATGTGAGCAGCTACTTTCATTCCTTGCATCTCAGTCATTCAAGGAAGCTGCCACATCTCAGCCCACATCTACACATCAGGCAGCCTCTGTCCTATCTCCTTTGCCTAATGCAGTTGCTACTGCCAGCACTAGTTCAACCATGCCTCATTTTGCCAACTTTTCAGGTAATTCTTTCTGGTTGCCCCCTAACCTTTCTCATTCCATTTTCTTTGCTCATATAATAGATAAACAAGCCCATAAGTCTAATGATTGGATTATTGACACTGGTGCAACAGACCATATGGTCCATTCAGTTTCTTGCCTAACCACTATTACATCCACTATTAACACCTTTGTCTATTTACCCAATGGAGAGAAGGCTTTGGTTACTCATATAGGAACAGTTCATATCTCAGACAATCTTATACTCTATGGAGTTTTATGTGTTCCATCTTTTACATTCAATCTGATATCTGTCAGCCAGCTCACAAAATCTCTTTTTTGTTGTCTTGTGTTCCTTGGTTCTTTTTGCTTTATCCAGGACCTAGCCAATTGGAACATGATTGGACTGGGTAAAGCATCAAGAGGTCTATATCTGCTCCAGCACAGAGTTTCACCTCCATCTGTGCTTGCTACTGCTTCCAAGGTTCCTGTCTCCATTCCTTCTGTCAAATTCACTAGTGTAAATGCTGATTTGTGGCATTTTCGTTTAGGGCATCCTTCTTATGCAAAATTGTCTTTGCTTAATAATCTTGTATCTGTTTTACCAGCCAATAAGACTGTATGTTGTGACATTTGTCATTTTTCTAAGCAAAAGAGACTATCCTTTCCCACTAGTCATCATGTATCTCATTGTGTGTTTGATCTTGTACATTGTGATCTTTGGGGGCCCTTTTCAGTTCCCACCATTGAGGGTTACAAGTTCTTTCTTACCATTGTGGATGACTACTCTAGGTGCACTTGGGTTTATTTGCTTAAATCTAAGTCAGAAACACTAGCTCTTATTCAACAGTTTTCTATCATGGTTGAGACTCAATTTAATGTCAAAATTAAGTGTATTAGGAGTGACAATGGCACAGAATTCATCATGAAGGATTTTTTCAAATCAAAAGGCATCTTGCATCAATTATCTTGTGTTGACACACCTCAACAAAATGCAATTGTTGAGAGAAAGCGTCAACACATTTTGAATGTTGCAAGAGCACTAAGGTTCCATTCTTCTTTACCTTTAAAACTGTGGGGTGACTGCATTCTCACAGCAGTATATCTCATAAATAGATTACCCTCCAAGCATTTAAACAACAAAACTCCTTATGAAATGCTTTTTAAACAACCTCCTTCATATGATCATATTCGAATTTTTGGCTGTTTGTGTTTTATTTCTACTCTTAGTCACAACAGACATAAATTTGCACCAAGAGCTCGAAAATGTGTTTTCCTAGGCTATCCACATGGTATTAAAGGTTACAAAGTTTTAGATTTGGAGTCCAACTCTATTCATGTCTCTAGAGATATAGTTTTCCATGAAACTATTTTTCCATTTGCTTCTACCTCATCTTCTTCACACCTCTCCTCTGATTCTTCCACTGATGATTGTCATGATTCTTTTGTTTTCCCTCATTCAGTTCCTGATTACTCCTTCTCAGATTCTTCTTTTCAACAACTTGTTGGTTTTCCTTCTGCTGATTCTGCAGACATTGTTTCTGCAACTCCCATTCCTCCTCCTTCACTTCAATCTGATTTGCCACATCCTACTCCTGCTCTTTTTTCTGAGATTGATATTGTTTCTGCATCTGTTCCTAGGCCTAATTCTCCTTACACCTCAGAAAATCAACCAGACCACATAAACCTCCTTCCTACCTCCAAGCTTATTCTTGCCACTCAGTCACTTCTAAACCTTTGTCTGGTGAGCCTTATGATATCTTTGCTTGCCTTACTTATACTAATCTCAGTAAGCACTATAGACAATTTGTCATGGCAGTTGATTCTTCTTCCCCAGACCCTACTTCTTTTTCTGAGGCAGTCCAATCTTCTGATTGGAGGGCTACTATGGACAAGGAGATTGCAGCTCTTGAACTCACAAATACTTGGACTTTAACCCCTCTTCCTCCGGGTAAAGTTCCCATTGGTTGCAAATGGGTTTATAGAACCAAATTCAGGTCTGATGGCTCAATTGAAAGACACAAGGCTCGTTTAGCAGCTAAGGGTTACACTTAGAGGGAAGGTCTTGATTACACTAACACTTTCTCTCCTGTAGCTAAGTCAGTTTCTGTCAGGATGATCATGTCTATGGCTGCTGTGAAAGGGTGGTGTATTCATCAAATAGATGTCAATAATGCCTTTCTCCATGGTGAGTTGGCTGAGGAAGTTTATATGCATCTTCCACCTGGTTTTCACAGCAAGGGGGAGAGTGTTTTCCATTCTAATTCTTCTCATTCTGCTCCTTTGGTTTGTAAGCTCAACAAGAGTCTCTATGGTTTAAAGCAAGCTTCAAGGCAATGGTTTGCCAAATTTTCCTATACATTGTTGAATTTTGGGTTTGTTCAATCTAAGGCTGACTACTCTCTTTTTACCTACACTAAAGGATCCTCCTTCACAGTTCTGCTAGTCTATGTAGATGACATTTTGCTTACTGGTAATGATCCGGGTTGTGTTAGTGCTTTGAAGCTCTTGCTTGATACTAAGTTTGGCTTGAAAGATTTGGGTTCTTTGAAGTATTTTCTGGGTCTAGAGGTTGCTAGAAGTGACAAGGGGATTAGTTTGAATCAAAGAAAGTACTGCTTGGAGATTTTACAAGATACAGGTTTCTTAGGAGTTAAACCAGTCAAAACACCAATGGAGCAAAACTTGCATCTTTCAAAGGATGTTGGTAAACTTCTTCCAGATGCTAGTCAATATAGGAAATTGATTGGAAGATTATTATATCTTACTTTAACCAGACCTGATATCACCTATGCAGTGCATAGGTTAAGTCAGTTTCTAGCTGAACCAAGAGAGCCCCACATGTTGGCAGTCAATAGGGTGCTTCGGTATTTGAAAGGGACACCAGGCAGAGGTCTGTTCTTCTCTAGTAGCTCAAGTATGCAAGTTAAAGCCTTTTGTGATGCAGATTGGGCAGGATGCCCAGATACCAGAAGGTCCATTACAGGCTATAGTGTGTTTTTGGGTGATTCTCTAATCTCTTGGAGGTCCAAGAAGCAGAGCATAGTTTCTAGGTCTTCAGCAGAGGCCGAATACAGGGCAATGGCCACCACAACATGTGAAATTGTTTGGGTTCTTCAGTTGTTAAGAGACTTGAGAGTTGATCATCCAAGTAGTGCTCAATTGTTTTGTGATAATCAGGCTGCATTGCATATTGCAGCAAACCCAGTCTTCCACGAAAGGACGAAACATATAGAAGTTGATTGTCATTTGGTGAGAGACAAAATTACAGAAGGTGTGATCAAAACATTCTATGTCTCGAGTCAATTTCAAACAGCTGACATCTTTACAAAAGCATTGGGACTGCCAGCCTTTAGCAGATTAATTACTTGTTTGAGGTTGATAGATATTTACTCACCAAAGCTTCAGACTGATGATCAAGTCACTGAACTTATGGTTCATGACTTGAGGGGGAGTATTGAGACATCTGCTAAAGAAGAAGAAGTTGCAGTCAAGAAGAAAGAAGACTTCAAGGAATGCACTGTAAGTAAAACAGAGCAAAACGACACAGCTGTTGCAAAAAGGAAGAAAACATAGATAAAAGGCTAAACGATGTCGTGTACTTAAGTGTTAGTATTCAACTAATTGGCACGTGTAGATATTGGCACGTATGAGTTAATGTTAGTGGATTACAGCTGTCACTCTAATTAGGAGATTAGAGTTTGTTAAGTTAGTTAGAATTCTGTTTTGCTGCTTCGTGTATATAAAGCAGAGGAACAATGTAAAGTTAATTAACCTTTTTCATTTTTCTGATTCTATAGAGAAAATTCATTACCTTCCAAAGTCTTTTCTTCCAATACTCTCTAGAATACTTTCGTAACAAAATGTATAGAATAATGATACATTGGGAATAGTTCCCTTTATATACAAAGACTAACATAAACAAGAAAAATAAAAGGAGGGAAAAAAGTAACTGAATTCCAAAATTACAAGCGAATCCCACCATGATTAGTGGAGGTTAGTTATAAGTGGAATCCACCTAAAGGGCAGTTTACAAATTAGTGTCAGCATTTTGATTAGATTTCTGTTTTCCTCTAGTTTTAACACTCCCCCTCAAGGCTTAACATATTCTTTTGAGACTTGAATTAAAGAGGAAGAATAATGCAGAAGGAACAAAAATGTTAACTAGTCCCAAACTCTTCACTAACTTTGAAAAAGCAGGCAACTCGAGGGCTCTGGTGAGAATGCCAGCAGTTTGATGATTGTTTGACACATGAAATTTCTTTATCATACCTGCTAAGCTTTTCTCCCTTATAAGGTGACAGTCCTCTTTTATATGTTTAGTACGCTCCTGAAAAACAGGATTTGCTACTATATGTAGAGCAACTTGATTGTCACAAAACGTCAAAGCACTCTTTGGATGTGGAATATGCAAGTCCTTAATCAAAGAGAATAACCAAGTTATCTCACAAGCAGTGCTAGCCATGGCTTTGTACTCTGCTTTAGCCAATGATCTGGATATGGTTGATTGCTTTTTGGATTTCCATGATATAAGTCTTGAGTTGAAGATCAGAATTACTTGAAAAAAAAAATCCTTGTCTTGGTGATCCTTCAAACATGGCACCACTCAATTAGCTGCTAATAGATGTGGTTCTCTTGGCTTATCAAGGTACTGACTCAATCTATATGCTGCATAAGTAATATCAAGTCTTCTAAAAGTCAAATAGAGCAATCTACTAATTAATCTCCTGTACTGGGTTGCTTCAGTAAGCAACTGTCTTTCGTACTTAGAAAGTTTCAAGTTTTTCTCCATTGGATTCTTCATTGGTTTTGAGCCAAAGTAAGCCTATGTCTGCAATTAAATCTAGTGCATACTTTCTTTCTCACACTAATGCTTGAATCATTTCTTGCAATCTCAAGACTCAAGAAGTATTTCAATGAGCCCAAGTCTTTCAATCCAAATTTCTGATTAAGTAATTTCTTTAATTGTGTAATACAATTAGGGACCAAATTTCTGATCAAGTACTTTCATTAATTGTGCAATACAATTGGGTCATTACCTGTGAGTAGGATATCATCTACATACACAAGTGATGTGGAAATAGAAGACCTTATTGAACAAAAGAGAATAATCAGTTCTTGATTGTTTGAAACCAAACCCCAATATGGTAGCACTGAATTTGGCAAACCACTGTCTTGAGGCTTGTTTTAGTCCATACAAGCTTTTATTAAGTTTACAAACCACAGAACAAGAAGTTGTCTCCCGTTGCTTTGAAAACTAGGAGGTAAAGCCACGTAAACCTCCACATCTAAATCACCATGGAGGAAAGCATTGGTAACGTCCATTTGGATCAAAGACAAACTTTTCACAACAGCCATAGCTAGAACCACCTTGATTGAAACTGACTTGGCCACTGGGAGAAAGTCTTAGAGTAATCAAGACCTGTTTGTTGTGTGTAGCCTTTAGCCACAAGCCTGGCTTTATACCTTTCGATTGAGCCATATGAATTATATTCGATCTTGTAAACCCATTTGCAGTCAATGGGAACTTTGCATGCAGGTAGGAATGTCAAGAACAAGTATTGGTTTGTTCAAGAACATTAATCTATTGTCCATAGTAGCTCTCCACTCAGGATGTTTAATAGTCTGATGAAAGAATTGTGCTTCTTTGGTGATAGTGATGTTAATAGTCCGATGAAAGAATTATGCTTCTTTGGTGATAGTGATGGTCATTAGGTAAGATGTATAGAAAGGGCTAAGTTTGGAATAGGAAAGACAAACTGAGATGGGATATGGGTTACCAGGTGATGGTTTGCAAGAATAATCTTGCAGATAGGATGGAGAATTATGAGATCTAATAAATTTTCTAAGAGGTTTAGCTGGACTAGATACAGTAACCGGAGTAGGTGTATTGACTGGATTTGTCAATTGAAAAGGAAATTGAGTTTTTGAGAAATTTATTGAAATTATAGTTTTCCTAAAATGACTCTTGATTTGTTTATTAGTTATTACTTTATTTTGTTTGAGTTGAATAATTGTTATATATGCTAGACATTATTGTATTTCAAAAGCTTGAAACTTGTTAGTATTGTGAGTGATAAATAAAGTTTTATTTTTAAAATATAAATTCAAATGTTTAAGAAGTTAAAAGGTTCAATAATTTAAAAATTATCTTATAAAACATGAATAAGCTAAAAATATAAGAGCATCTGTATCAGGTGTGGTAAATGTGCCAAATGCCAAATATTTGGCACATTTACCACACCAAACCAAAAAATGAAGCTTTATGAGATGGGGCAAATCTCAAAATTTATACCACATTGCTACAGTACCGTTGCAAATTTGCAACGGTACGGACAGATGTGGCAAAATATTTAATCTTTTTATATTCCCTTTTCTCTGTCCTTTCTCTTCATTTTTTTTCTTTTCTCTTCTCTCTCACACACCGGCTCCCTCTCTCACATCAGACCCAGCTCTTCCCTTCTCTCTCACTCATCGGCTCGCCATCGGCACTCCGATTCGATCGCCACTCCGATCAGATCATTGGTCTTCTCTTACCGCCATCGTCACTTCGATCGGCGAATCATCGGTCTTCTTTCATTGCCATCGTCACTCCGATCGGACCCAGCTCTTCTCCCATCGCCACTCCGATCGGATCATCGCCGTTGGAGGCTCAAGCGGCATGGGCAAGGCCACTCCGATCATCGCCATCGTCATCGCCGCTTCGATCTCACCGATCGCTCTCTCTCTCTTTTTGTCTGTTGGTTGTTTTGATTGTTGGTGGTTGGCTGAATCTGAAGTTTGATGGTGGTAGGCTGATTGGATTGGGGGTGTAAGATTTGTGATGGGTATGAGATTTTGGTTGATGGTGGTTTTTTCTGGTGTAGGGGCTGATATTTTTTTTTTTTTTTTTTTTTGAGAAACTATGTAGGGGCTGATATTGGTTGTAGTGTTTGTTTGAGTTTTTTTTTTGGTAGCAAGTGGCTGATATTGGTGGCCGGTGGTTGATCTGTGGGGGTGGCCGGTGCTTGTGGGCTGTGGCGGTTGAGTTACGGTGTGGGTTGTTGGTGCTGTTTTTTGTTGTTGTTGATAATAAAGAATTAGGGATAATATATTATTTTAATGTATAGGAAATATTATTTTAATGTATAGGATTGAATTATAAAACATCTGATAAATGAGATGTTGTAAAATGATGTGGTAAAATAATAAAGTAGGTGTTTGATGTGGTAAAATGGCAAAAATTTTGCAACATCTGATAAAGATGCTCTTATAGATATCATATAAATGCTTAATTTACATTTAGTTTTCGAATGCATGTTTTGCATCTTAAACTATGATCTTTGTTACACTTTTCACCTTGGCATAAAGTTTGCTATTGACTTGAATGGAAAAATATAGCACCACGTGAAAAGACCTAATTACCATTCTTCTTAATCCTTTAAAAACAAAAGATAAATTACACTTTACTACTCTAAACTATACTTCTGATTACACTTTACATACTAAACTTTGAATTTTTGTCCAAATTAACAACAAACTTAACGTTAGGGTGCAAAGCGTAACAATGGTTATAGTTTAGGGTACAAAATGTGCATCCGAAAAGTTTAGAGTGTAAAGTGTAATAATATAAGGTATAATTTAAGATGGTAAAGTATAATTTTTCATAATTACTCAATAATACATAACTCTTTAATCTTATATAAAAACAGTACGTAAACCAAATTCATGTTGTTAAAAATATTTAAGAATTTGCATGTAATTTCAGTTTAGTTATCTCTAACAAAATATTAAAAAAAAAAAGGATCATATTTTTAAACAACATAGTACCCTAAAGCATGAATGATATTTGACTCAATTCTAAGAGATTTCAGGTGAGGCAAAAAAAAAAGAAAAAAAGAAAAAAAGAAAAGAAAAACAAAAAGAAGAAGATAAAATACAAATGTACCCAAAAGCATGGGATGATATTTGTAGACCAAAAGATGCTGAAGGCTTAGGTATAAGAAAGATGCAACGTGCCAATGTTACATAACTGCCAAAATTGGGTTGGACCTTACTAACCAAAGAAGGCAAATCGTTATGGTGAGACTGTTATGTTTAAAAATAATGGATGACGGGTATGGAGTTCAATCCTAGAATCTAGGAAAGTTTTGGAAAAAACTTTTACATTCTAGAAGGTAGGAAATGGAATTGCTCTAGATATTTGGAATTCTACTTGGGTGCAGGGGTTGGAAAAACTTTAAACCTAAACCTAGAGATAATATTCCAAATAATATTCTGACTTGAATCTCTAAATTAACTTATATTGCATAATCCTGTGAGATGGGATATGTATAGGTCCCTAATTAGTCAGGCAAATTCTCAACAAAGTCAGCATACAAAGTGTCTCGTTAGGTTAGAAATATTGAAAATAACCCTATGGAGAGAGTAAGGTGTGGAAGAAACTTTAGAAAATTGAAAATCCAAGAGAGGCTTAATTTGACTTCTATTATGGAAAATTAGCATGGTAAGTCATTACAACAAGATCTGTGATTAGGGAAAGAGTTAATATCACAGAAAAGGACTACATTTTATGCGAACGAGGAAGAAAATCTGGAACACCTTTTCATTGAGTGCTCGGTTGCAAAAATTGTTTAGGCTAATTCCCCTTCCAGATTTTTTGAATTGCTTGAAAGCCGAATGGGTGATGAACTTGACATTACCAAAAGACAACCAACAACTATCAAAGGAGAAAGCAAGCAATTTCTTACTATTTGTAGCAATTTATTGTGACACAATATGGATGACGAAAAACCGCCTCATAAAACGAATGATAGGGAATTATTATATTTATGGGTTCCGTTATCCTAGGACATTTATTAACTTTTTCCTTTATTACTTTTACCAATATAAATTAATAAACTAACTTCTATCACTTCATGTCTTGGAAATTTACGGTTTAAAAGTAGCAATAAGCAGTACTCTTGAGATCTCCCCATCACACGTTTTGTGAAGGTCAATTTTGATACGGCTATTAGTGAAGACAAAACCTATATAGCAGCAATAGGAAGAAATCATAAATAGGAGTTGATTTTTGCATTGACAGAGTTGACATACGACCATGATCACCTTATTGCATAAGCCAAAGCAGCATTTTTAGGCAACAACCAAAGCTACCGAACATGGTTATAATTTTTTAATTGTTTCACATTGGTCTATACAAAATATCACTCTTATAATCTTAATTGTTTTAAATTCCTGAGAAATTACACATTACTACCCTAAACTATACATCATATTACATTTTGCATTTTAAATTCTTTGAATGCACATTTTGCACCTTAAATTATGACCTTGTTACACTTTGCACATTGACGTTAAATTTGCTTAGATGGAAATTTAAAATTTAGGGTGCAAAGTATACTTAGGAGTATAGTTTATGGTAGTAAAGTGTAATGTTTCATTTGATTTTAAGGGATTAAGAAGAGGGGCAATTAGATCTTTTCACATTGTGTCATATTTTTTCATCTAAGTTAACGGCAAACTTAATGTTGGGGTGTAAAGTATAAATAAGGACCATAGTTTAGAATGCAAAATGTGCATTCCAAAAAGTTTAAGATATAAAGTGTAATTGAGGGTATAATTTAAGATGGTAAAATGTAATTTTCCCTTAAATTCCTTTAACTAATTTTTAGGGTGCAATATTTTTTTTACACGTTTTACGTCCACAATATTTTTACAACACTTTTATAACAAATCATAGATAGTAAGTTGTTATTGGTTTTAATTTGAATTAACAACATAAATTACTTTTTTGCCCACCCATAACAACTAATAACAACCTACTATTTAAAATTTGTTGTAAAAATATTGTGAATATACCATTTCTCTAGTTGTTTTAAAATTCCTTTTTAACTATTTGGTATGTAATTTCACACTTTTAAGGAAGTTAATTTTGTTACCTATAATGTTGCTAAATGGGTCCTTTCGTGTAAGAGAGTTAAGGAAAATATTCTCATCTCCTCTTTTATTGATCTATTGTCTAGAATATGCTTTGAAGGAAATGGTCTTAGCCCCCCACAATTGTAGTCTATTTTTGTTTCTTTTCTCTTTTTTTGTTAATGAAAATTGTTATCCAACCAATAAAAAAGAGTCACTCCCAAAGAAAAATAGCTCTGCAATGGTCCAAAAATAATATCAAACAAACAACGTGTATTACGAAAAATAGTTCAAAGAAATTGATTTATTCGTAGAAGCTTCTTTTGATGGTAGAGGAAAAGAAAAACTGCCTCAACAAACACGCACCACATGTTGAATCGGTGAAAGCGGAAAGTAGAAAGCGGAAAGCCACTGACTACTACCGTTTACAAATTGCACACGATATCTCTCGTGCAAGTCATTCATGCATGTTTTTTTCTACAACTTTGAGTCAAATTTCAGAGCCAAGAATTCCAAGTACCATCAATTTCTTTGACAATGACTATTTTTTATTCAAGTAAAAGACTCAGGTAAGTTTCCAAGCACCATTTCTGAGAGTTAAAAAAAAGAAAAAAAATGTGAATATCATTTTTTGCCACTGTTCGGCCGCTTTTTTTAATGTGTTCTTACATTTATTAACATGACAATCATGAATAGTGTACCTTTTTTTCTTTTTTTTCGGTGCTATAAGGTAGGCAATATAAAGGGTTATTATTGCTTGGTCTTCTCAGATTTCATCCAAAAAAAAGAAAAAAAAAAAAAAACTTCTCAGATTGTCAAGTGTAGAAGTATGGATTCAAGCCAAATAAAATGTTGAAGCTTAAGAACATACGCCCCTCTCATGATCTAATTTTAATGATACCGGCGTTATTTTTCATATTTTCTTTATAATTGTTGATATAATATATTGTGTTTAAAGCAAATCACTTTCGCCAAATCTGTCGTTGATACTATTATATATATAAATTAAATCAGCTAATATCAACAATAGTAGAAAATGTTTGTCTCCCGACATATCATTCAAGAAGCAGCGCCTTTTTTTGTTTTTTTGTCTTGTCCTTTTAGTTTCAAAGAAATGAGAGTTTGAGATTCGGACAAAAGAAATGGACTAAGATTAATGGCAGCAATTCGTTACAAATTATGGGTCCATTTTGTAAAGTTCACTTCAAATTATTATTATCTTAGTTTGAGACTAGTTTACAATTCCTAACTACCATCCAAGTTTGGTGTCAAAATTAACAAATTAATGAACAGTAGGGGGTCCTAATGTGTCAAAATCAACATATTAGTTTTATTTAATAGTCACCGAATCCCACCCTAATCAAGTATCAACCCACTTATTTCTTAATTTTGTCTTTGAACCATTTTTTTAATAATGGGGGTGAATAATGCAAATTAATGTTAAATTAGTGTGTTAACTTTACAAATGACCATGTAGAATACATAACATGGCTATAATTAAACACAATAGACTAAAATAAAATTAGATTTGAAAGTCATTAGAGAAACTTTGAAGACTATACAGATGGAGAAAAATTGGAGGCTAGACCATGTGGTTGCCCCTCCCGTCCTAGACGGCAATGACTTTTGGGGCTCCTTATTAAACTATGGAGAATATGACAAGTTAACATTGACTAAACTGCCTATGAAAACGTTGCTCCCTTAACTATTTCTCTCTCACTCATTTTAAATTTATAACTACAACCTACTTTCTCCTTTCACTAAACTCTCCTCAAACCATGCTTGATCACAGGCAAGGATTCGCTGGGAAACCACTTTTTTCAAGTCCAAAATACCAAATACAGAGTAGTCATGACAGTACAGGAGATACAGAATTCGATTTCTGGGGTGTACATGATAGTGATACCATGTATAATGAGAATTTTAGTGATCAATTTGGCACTGAAATAGAGTTTCAAGTTCAAGCAAGCCTTGTTCAAGAAGGACTTGGAGGGTACTCACTACCCTTATGGAAAAGAAACTCATCAAAAAAGGTTCAATATGAATCTTCTCCTTTGCTCCCACACAACCATCATCCAAGCAATCTTTCCCCCACTTCAAGGAGAAAAATAATTGCAGATGGTAGGAAACAGCTTATGGAGATGGTCAAAGACATGCCCGAGTCGTCTTATGAGCTTTCTCTAAAAGATCTTGTCGATGAGCAGCATAGTTTGGAGGAAGTTCAAGAGGGTCCTGTTGAGAGTGGCTCACATTATGAAACTGAAGCTGAAGATCAAGCCAAGAAGCAAAAGAAGAATACAAAGAAAGGAATTAAGAAGGTACGTCAGTTGTCAAGGATTGAAAGTCTGGAAAGTGAAACTTTCCTACTCAAGATGTTCTTTCCTACTTCTCTATCTTTTAAGAAGAAAACCAAGGAAGGAAAAAGCTCAAAGCTTTCTCCAAGTCCATCTTTTGAAGATACCAAGGACCACATTGACAAGGAATGGTGGTTGAAAAGGTTTTTTGTCACAGGAGAGAATAAAAGAAGTCGAGAAAATAGCAGGAATGGAAGCACCAGTAGCAGCAACAGCAGCACAAGCAGGTATTTGTTTAATTTACTAATAAGATCCAATGTTCAAGTGATGGTATAGGGATAATTTATCCTCCCATGGAAATCTATTCAAATTATGCTTTTCAAAGAATTTGATTGGGCAAATATGTTATTTTAGAATATGAAGTACACTAGTCAAGAATTCACTTAAAAGAGTTGTAGAAAATTATAAAAGTTAGAATAAAATTCTTAAATCTAATGCCTAAAGTTAATATTTACTATTTTGTGCAGGCATGATGATGCCAATTTCACACCCGGTTGCTGGTACTTCTTCCACACCAACAAAAACAAAACTAAGAGACTGAGAGGATTCGACTTGTGAAGGGAAGGCAGTTGAAAACTGAATAGGATTGATGATCGTAGCAGAATTATGATGGTATGGTGCTTTTTGTTCCATGAGATTATCCTCTGGTAAAAAATCTCTAATTTTTGACAAGTCAATCTGCAAGTCTTGTTGCTGCTGGAAATTTTGGAGGGACAGTAGATAAAGCACAAATGGCCAGATGCAGGCTGTGCTAATGAAATTTCTGAGTTTGAAAATAACATTTAACACCGCTGTTGTAGTTGCTCTAAGGCTTTAGCATGGCTGAAATAGAAGTTAATATTCTAGTCTGAATATTGGCTAGCAAAATTTCCTAAAAAATGTGTATAGTTCCTTGTACACTAATGCAATATGCAAATCCCAACCCAAAAGATGGATTGTATATAGATAATTTAGCAAATAGATAATCTTTCTTGGTTGGGAGGCATTTATATTTCTAATGGAAAATTGTGTTCGAACTCTTAGGGTCAGAATTTGAAGGTCTTTGTTATCTTGCACTACATATGATGCAGAAATGGAATGCGTAAGTAGCCCAATCTTTTGGCAGTCCTAATCCACAGGTAGAATCCTTAACCAAAATTTACATCACGCACCCTCTGCACTAATCATTCAAGGAGAGCATTGCCTGCCTACTGGAGAACGCAAGGTCCACATTCCCAAATGAACCTTTCTATTATTCAATAGCCAACAAGTCAGCTAATCAACTCAAGCTTTTGTAGTAAAATTCTTCAATACTGCATCTGCATGGAAGAAATCAGCAAAGTAGGCATGCCTTAGATGGGTGATTTTGAATGTGGATCATGAAATAAGGGCAGAAGCATAATCAACATGAGCTTCTTACCAATTTTCTTACAACAGAAACCTCAGAACCCTGAGTTTGGCCAAAGATGCAACATATTGTATTTTAATATTTGAAAAGATTTTTGTCCATTAGTTTGGTTCAACTAATTTTCATAATAAAATAGAATCTACAGTTTTCCAAAGCATCACCTTTTCAAGATACAGACTGATGAAAACAAGCTCATCCAAGCCATACCTTTAATCATTGTACGTGCATATCACATCCTCTGTTTTACGCAAGGATTTTGTTGTATTGTGTAATACTTCCAATCAATATGCTTCCTTATTTGGGTATTTAAGAAAAGTCAGATTCAAAAAAATCACTTCAAAAACAGATAAGATGCTCCAAATGAATACAATATACAGAGATGCAAATTTGAAATTTTTTTTTTAAAATAATAAAGATAAAAGGAAAAATTAACCAATTTTCATTTACATAAAGAAAAGCCAATCATGATACTAATAGATAATTGGGACCTATCCGCCACTGAACTCTTTTTCTTGGTAATAATTGATCAGAACTAGAGTTCTAAACCTCAAAACCTTTTATTTACAGAACAGTGAACAAAATTTTCGAACATCTTTTGTTTCTAGCTATCATTGTCATCTTCAGCATCTTGCAGAAAAGCACCTCTTACTTTTGCCCTGCCCAAATAATATAAGCTGAGTCATTATATGAATATATATATATATATATATAGATAGATAGAGAGAGAGAGAGAGAGAGTGATACTGGAGACGCTGACTTACCTGCGATATGCTGGCACAACACGGTTGACAACTTTTGTTGAGCTTGCATCTTGAGCTTTTAGCTTGTCTGCAGTTCAATCGGAATCCATTATAAGAACAAAGGATGCTAATAATAACTTCAAGAAACTTCTTTAGCCAAAAGAAAAACTTCAAGATACTTGCAAGGAAACTAATGCTGTGTTCCACAAAATAAAAAATGCTGGAAGGTGCAGAAAGGACATTTTTTTATGAGTTCTAATCAAAATCATATCATATTGATCGATAATGTTGAGAAATTATTTATTCGAAAAAAATAGAGAAATGAAGAGTACTTTGCATAATAAAGGTTTGAAGAACATAAAATTAGGATCAAAGGTAGCTCCTATACATAAGCAGAAAAAACCTTAAGAAAAATATTTTGATCAATTTATTTACACAAATTAGATAAAGATATTTTTTGGTGGGGGTTGGGGGGGGGGGGGGGAGGGGGGAATAAAAGTTTTTTCTTATATACAATTTTTGTTTTATTAATATAATTACTGTCACGCATCAAGAGAAAATAAATAAGTAAAATTAAATTGGCAGGGGCTCCCAGAGTGCAACCTGATTTGGGCACCTTCATCAGGTTGCAGAAATTTATGGTCTAGAATTTATATATGCTCACAGGTTTTCTTATTACTTGTCAGATTTCAATCATAAATGCACCAAACCATGCAAACTAAAATCTAATATGTACCCCTGCCTGATTGAAGCAGCAATGAGTCTCCATTTTGAAAATACTTATATTGTTAAGAACAAATCTATCATGGTCTCTGATAATGGTGAAGAAACAACATGGAATTTATTCAAAATGCAGAGGTAGCCACTTATTAAGACAATCAACAACCATTCCTTGCAGGGGGGAAAAAAAAACAGTGCATACCTGGAGAATTTTGCAAACCACTACTCATAGGTGGAGCAGAAACATCTGTTTTGTCTGTGGCATTCTTCTTTTGAAACTTCTGCCTCTTTGAGTAGTAATCCAGTTGGCTCTGTATAGTTTCATTCCTTTCCTGACAGATAAAAAGAACAAGATTTGCTAATAAGGAATGGAGCAGTAATCTGTCCACAAATGACAGACAATACAGCATTCAATAAGCTACCGTAAACCATATTTAATTTCCATGTAACTAATTGGGGGAACTCAGCATTACAACTATAAAAACAACGGCAACAAAAAAAGCCTCAGTCCCAAAATTTGGGGGTTGGCTATGGATCCTCAACAGAAACTCGGCAATGCTAATCACAAAATTAAAGACAATCTCCTAAACAATGACTGTCGAAGGTAAAAAGTAAAACAATTTTCTCATTTAATGGAAGAAATTGTACTCCACAATCATCAAAGTAAGCAAAAGTTCTTTTCCATCACAAAAATTATCTTAGTTCAAGCTTCAATAATATATAGAGTTGTACAAACTACAATGATATTAAACTTTCAATAGTACAACTTAGGGTGTGTCCACGAGAATTGAGCAAAAGGGTTTTATAAAATTCACACAAACACATATCACCAATAATATTAAAGATACAAAATATGGTCCTAATTAGAGAATGATGGTGAAAATGATGCACACATCTAACCTCAATTGATAAGGTGAGGTTTTATTGAGTTCAGATGAGTTGTATTAACCCAGTAGGAGAGAGAGAGAGAGAGCAGAGCATGCAACTAGGATGCCTTGATATTGCTATCTAGCTAAGGCTACATACATAGTCTGAAGTGATTGACCTACTCTAATATTACTATAATGTGTGGATTCATTAGATTATATGAATAGTTCAAATTTTTCCATAGCTAATTTTGCATAAAGATACCCAAAAGTACACCAGCTCAATGCAAAGATCTTGACTCAAAATGGAGAGTTGGAGTAAGAAAGATTTGATCTCAGTGTTGCACTACTTCGACTATGGTTTTAGCTATTTTCATAAATTTCAACTGTTAATCAACAGGCAAGCATACCTTCTCGGCTGATATCACTTTTGTCAACTGAAAAGTTCGTTCTTGCTCTGAAAAATCACAATCAAGGAGCAACAGTTAATACAACCACAAGCCAATTTTGGAACACCTAAAGTCATAATGATTCTTGATAACATGAAACAAAAGGTTTAACAAAGAAAAAGAGCAAATGAATTCACCCAAAAAGGAGAAAAACAAAGAAAAAGCACATAACAAATGAACACATGGATGGCTTAATTTATTGGCTTAAAATATAAGCTGGGTAAAAACTTGTAATTAAAAAAAGTGAAAATTTAAAAAATTGTACCTAGCCGAATAAGCTGGAAACTAAGCAATGCTAAACACACAGGCATAATGTAGAGAGAAGAATAAAAATAATGCAGGGGAAGTATAGAAGGATAAAGGCAAGCAGTGAGCACATACATTTTTTTTTTTTTTTTTTTTGGTGGGGGTGGGTGGGATAAGTAATGAATACAATTATTCATCATGTAAAAAGTACAGCACATGAAAGGCCACAAAAAAATTCACAAACTCAAAGCTTAAAATCTTTATCGTATGGTTGAGTCAAATTATCCATTCAAACTCCAAAATGCTCATTTTGTGTAAAACATCACAGCATGCAAATCTCAACAGAATCCTGCAACAACCAGACTCTTCAAAGACATTAAAAATATGATAGAGTCTTCTAAGCAGCCACAAATTCCTTTATCTTCTTCTTTTGACACCCCCCCCCCCCCCCCCCCCCCACACACACACACACACAGACAGAGATCACATCTCAGAACAATGTATTTCGCATCAAATGGAACAAAACCAGATGAAAAATATTGATTGTATGATTCTCGAGCACAAATACTTCTAGAGGTAGGAGTCAAAACAGTGCCACAAATACAGCTCTTCCATAGCGGCATATCCCTTTTTATAGCCATGGCAGAATTTAGGTCCATCATAGAGCATATTACCATACTGTGACTCTAAATGGAAAACCTATCTAAAATTTATCCATGCATCTAATATGCTTCAAAAAATGCAGCCACCGAATCAGCTGACAACACAATAGGCCTAATGCCCTTGTCTAGACCTATATTTAAATGCAATCACAATTCTGCAAAAACTTCGAAGGACCCAAGTTTCTGTCAGCCATGTTTCAAGTACCACATAGATTGAAAGCTGTTTTGTGTGTCCAATATTCTTTAACTACAACAACATCAAAAATCAGACATGTCTCTTCAAATCATCCTTTCTCAAGTGTGTTAGAACAACCATCAAATGTTGTTAGTAGCTGATAAAACTATCACTAAAAAGGAAATAATTAAACAGAATATTACCAGTGAATATGAAAATGTGAAGAACCACAAAAAGACAAAAGCTTAGATAAAAGATAATAATGGAGTAACAGTTCTACACATGAATAGAGAGCACAACCTTCTACCAATGAATGCTGCATGTTTTTGAAAGCTTTGAAGAGCTCCAGAGACAGATTTGCCATAGCCTCACTAGCAGCAGCGTCCACAAGTTTTGTGAGAGGAATGGAAATTAGTGGCATTCCTTTCAATTTCTGACCAACTAATTTTGCATATGCAGCACCTAAAATACAAGAAGCAGACGTTTACATGCATTTGATATACTTCTTCACTCAAATTTCTGAATGCAGATGTTGTGTTCTCATTAAAGAATGTACACACACACACACACACATATATAGATATACTATTTTACAGAATAACATGGTCCAAAGTACAATAAGATACTATCATCATTCACACATTAAAATGATACACAGTCATCACAACCAAGTACCAACTGCACCCAAAGAGGACCACCCAACTTATGAGCATGTCTGGTTCATGGGCACAGCCTCCTTGAGGAATAAAATCGTAGAATCACTACCTGCAACAAGAGATAGCTCACAGCCAATAGTGTTAAGAACAATACTAAACTAATATCCATATCTAATACTGAACCGGACACCTCCTCACCTGTCACTACTATCACTTTTAAAATAAACATCACCACTGCAGCAGAGCAAGTCACTGCCACTGTCTATCACCTCCATTTCCACAAGAGCTCTTAGTACTACTACCACAATTATATAACCATTACTAGTACAATATTACCAAACTCCAAACAACAACTACCCCCACCCCCCCCCCCCCCCCCCTTCCTTTCCCCAGCAGGGGGGATTCCAACTCAAAAAAAGTGATCGCCTTCTTAAATTTAAATCCCCACCACTCAAAGCATTATGCAATTTGATTTGGGGCTGTGTTGTGTGAAAACAGCTATAAGCTTCTCTAAATATCCATCACCAAAGATACCACTATCATAATGGCATCAGCAAGAAAAATTATCACTAGCAATGACAAACTTGACATGCCATTATGTTATCTTTAACATCCCAACACAGCGCCCCCCCCCCCCCCCCCCCCCCCTCTCTTTTCCTGCACAGATACCAACCTACCGCCACTTAGTCATCACCTTATACATGATAAATGACTACCATTTTCATCATTGATATTCTGAACTGCATCAAGAATACTGCCCAACTTTCACCTCCATATCACAAGGCACCTACAACCATAACCAATTAAACAACATTCCAGTCCTAAATTACCATCATGGTTGCCAACAACTTATGAAATCAAAACCTCAACAAATTTTCACCACTGATCTTATAAAATTCCTAACACATGGTGATGCAGTCATGGAAGATTATTGTTTTACTACTCGCAAATTCATCTATTAAAGATTAATTTTATGGGGTTCGCTTGTGAGTTATGAAGTCCAATTTTAGTAACAGTCGTATGGTTTCAAAGGTCTAAATATATGTGTCCTAGGGTTAAACCAATTTTCAATTTAGGCTTTTATTTAACAAGTAATGGTTAATATCATATCTGGAGGCAAAATCATAATTTATACAATCCTTGACAATTGAGGGTATTTTGGTAATTTACTTGAGTCTAGAAATTTCAGTTAAGTCTTTAAGTATCTTAGGTTTTGTTTTATTTGAATCCAAGGTTGTGTGTCTGGTTTACTAGTCCAACTAGGAGTCTTGATACTACTAGTACAAGAAAGAGTCCTTATGTATATTTATTTTTAATGTACTCAAAGAATAGATGGAGATATTTACGAATATATTGGGCATTTTGAGCATTGAGGCATGTTGGCCTCATATCTCCCTTTGCTTCTCTTTCTTGTGCTATTGTTCACAAGTACTATTCATAAAACCCTTAAGCAGTATAAAATCTATTTTTTCGTTCTTCCTCAGAATCCCAAGTCAAATCATTCCTCTTCCTATCAAAACCATAATACCTCATATACTTTCTCTATCAAATAGTCATTTAAGAAAAAAAAAAAAAAAAAAAAAACAACAACAACAACAACAACAACAACAACAAACCAAGCCAATTTTGATCCCTAACTCTTTCTTCCACAACTCTAACCCTAGATCCACAAAGACTCCTGAACCTTAACCCACTACAAGCAGACATTAGACAAATTCGCCATTTTTTCCTACATAGCATGTTCTAATGACAAGCACACTAAATGTTTAAAACCATTCAACTGGAAGTTTGTTAATGAATTGAATTCTCTAAAGTAGAGAGAACCTCAAGTTTTATAGAGTTACTAAACAAAGTTACAAAATAAAAGTGAAGTAGGTTTCTAACTTGAGCTTCAATCAGAATCTGCTCAAGTGGAACGAATTCAGGATATTGAATTTATAATAAATCACACACAGAGCCCCTCAAGTGATTATAAAGGAGTGCTTCAAAATATGAATTTTCTAATAAACCATCAATATAAAGAAAAGAAGGAAGACAGAAGCATTGAATAATAGTTACCACCAGAGCTAGAAGGTCCCTCCATAACAAGCTTTAACTCTTCAGATTTTATGGAAGCTATAACATAGTCAACAAACTCAGACCAAGAGCCCCCTATTCCAATGTTATCCCTCTGCACATTACGTTACTAAAATTAAAAAATAAAAACAACAAACAAATAAGTGTATTCACCCAAGCACATATAAATTTTCTCACAATTACTAAATTTAACTTGGACCGGCAATATAAACACAAGTAAATCTAACAAAAGGAAAAATCCAAAAGGATGTCTAGAAGAAAGGGGTCTAAGCAATTTTGAATAGTATTTACTCAAGACAGACAAAACCTGTTTAAATAGATCTAATAACTAGTACGTTTCTAGCTAGAAATGACATTCTAAAGTGACATTCTAAAGTGAGACAAGCATTTATAATTCATAAAAAATAAATCGTCAGTCATAAATTGGGGCTCTTTATGCAGGCTTACAAAAACTGTATAAACGGAAAAGAAATCGAACTATTATAAACCCTACAAACTTGTCATCTTTTATAACGACTGAAATACAAAAAATCAAAACCAAACCAGTCCTTATGCAACCAGTAAGGCAAAGCTTGAGTAGTGACGACCAATACGCGGAAGACTCTCCTTATAAACATTTCCAGGTGGGTTCAATCATAGCTTAACCTCGTCTAAGACCCAATAGCATTAATCTGTGGATGTCCTGAGTTCTTCATTGCTTAAAAATCCAAATCAATAAATGTTAACACCCATCCCCCCCCACCACCCCCCCACCCCCCCCAAAAAAAGAAAAAAAAAAAAAAAAAAAGAGCTTTTCTAGTTACCACCCTACGGTTTTAGAATTGTACACTAACACCCAGTTGGTGTTGACTTGTGAAAACTCCCCCTATTTCCCTTATTGACAATTTCTTCTTTTAATAATTCAATTGTTACAGCAAGTAAGGGATATCCTGCTTCTTGTTATAAAGGAGACCAGACAATGCCACTGAGACTAGCGACCTAGCTACTCGGAACTAACTAGCTACCCTGTATTAAAGTTTCGATTTGATAATAACATGGTAATTGCAGCTCTTGGCAACAAATTTAACTAAGCCTTTTGATTGTTTTCCTTTTTCCTAACTCTTTCTTGGCAACCAAACAAAGGGTATGACAACATAGACAATTAAACATACACATAAGTTAAACTAAGGCAAACCCAGAAGCAGAAACAGAAAGCTCACCATGTCTTCAAGCTGCACAACCGACTTAACGGCCTCCCACGTACTGGAGTGGAAATCAGTGACATGGATTCTGAGGTGTGAAGGATCAGAAGCAGAAACGTGGAACAAAAATGGACGCAGCTTAACCGAGTCTTGGCCCTGGTCCCATTCCACCTTCGGCTCGCCGAATATGGGCTCCAAGTCTTCAAACCCCATGCTTGCAAATACACAGATAGAGAGAGAGAATCAAGCTCTGTTTTTTTTTTTTTACTGAGAAAACGAAGGAAAAGAAAAGAGAGATAACAACATTTTAGATGTTTTCATTAATTTATAATAATCTGAGAAAAAAAAAAAAACAGATTGCTTTTTTTTTTTTCCCCCCTGTTTCTGATTCCAAAATTTATGGAATTTCAGGTATCCAAACAGAACCAAATGGAATAGGGAATTTCGCATATCTAGGGATTCATCCTTTTTGGTTGCCGAGAAAATATCGAAGAAAATTAGAAACTTCTTCTACAACATTTTTTTTTTTTTTTTTTTTTTTTTTTTTGTTGGTGTAGTTGACTTGGCCGTACTTCTCTGAAGCCAAAACCACACACATATATAAAATGTACTATAAAGTTTCAATCCTTTTTTTTTTTTTTTTGGGGTCGAATTTTCCTGCCTTTTCTTGGCAACCAAACAAGCAAACACCAATATGAAAAATGGCGGGAAAATTGGAAAAAGAAAAGAGAGTAAGGCATCATTAATATGGAATGGAAGGTGTAAGAGTAGAGAGTTGAGTATTGGAGATGGCATAGCATACCCAGTAAAAGAGATGAGACTCCACAGATAACAACAGAAGATTGAAGAATAAAGGGAAAAAAGGGAAGGAGGTGAAGAAGTCCCAATTTATAATGGTGTCATGTCACTGTGTAGAGTTTAGACTTTGAGAGAGAGAGAGAGAGAGAGTGTGTGTGTGTGACAGTTGGGAGTGGGAATATTGTAGAGGAAGTTTTGTGGGGAAGTGATATTTTTGAAATTCTAATTTAAATGGTAAAAACTCTCACAATAGTAACCCCTAACCGAATTTGATATTTAATTTAATTTAATATGATAATAATTTTTTTCTTAAAAAAAATAAATGATAATAATTTTTTTTTAAAAAAAACCAAAGTTTGTTGTTAAAAAGTAAATAATGACTTTTTAAATTTTTCATAAAAAACTTTTTTTTTTTTTTTTTAAACTACTCAACGTCTCAACCCCAAGGTGCCATCAAACCAATTGGCTCATAATAAACCTTAAACTTTATTAATCATAACAATCAAAATACTTTGCCTATATTTGTTGTGAAAAAAAATCAATGAAATAACTTAGTGTGCTTTTGGTAATACTTATTTTTGTCAATTTATTTTACTATTCAGTTTATTTTTGTTACTATTTATAAACCTCACTACATTTTTTAGTACTATTTACTAGTCTTATTATATTATTTCAGCTAAGTTTTATTTTTATCTATAGTACTTTCAACAAAAAATTTTCAATTTTAACAAAATAAGCAAATCTTAAGTACGTGTTTATTTGATGAGAATAAGGGGGTGTTTGGTATATGCACTTAAAAACTGAAAACATATATTTGAAAATATGTGTGGAAATACATGTTGATGAAAAAGTGTGTGAAAATAAGTGTAATATTATTTACAAACTGAAAATATATGTTTTAATGGTGTACCAAGCAGGGCCATTTTTTGTTTGCAAGAGTTTTGCTGTGGTCGATATGAAAGAGAGAGATAAAATAATACAATAAAGAGAGGGTAGTACCAATAAAGAGAAAAGCTTTGAACACATAAAAATCAAAGAAATTTATATTTAAGAAAGGTGCATTCCAAAATGGAACCTTTTAAGCTTTTATTTTTATATGAGAGTTTCAGAGTCAAGCTGGTTCCTTTACATTTATATGTTTTGTGGGTTCTTTTTTATTTTGTTATTCCTAGAGAAGGTTATCTGATTTTGTTGTGCTCTGTTTGGTATTGGGTATTGGAATTTGCTGGTGGGTTTTTGAGGAGGTTTTATTTTAATGGATGTTTTAGTTTTAGTGTTTTTTATCCGCAAAAATGGTAAATGCATGAGATTGGAAATAGTTTTTGTTTTGTATTTCTTTGAAATCTCAACCGCAAATGTGTTTCTTCATCATGCATTGTGCTGGCAGCTTATTGGTAATATCTTTTATCATTCCCATTTTATGGTCTATTGGGTTGTTTTCACTCTCCGTGTTGAATTTTGTAACTTTCAGTTTACATTACTTTGGAATCCTTTTTGGAACATGTAGGAACTGAGGATTTGATCTCCATGATTATTATAGACCGAGTGGACCAGGGAAGAGGACGAGAAACTGCTCAATCTTGCTAAACTCATGCCCGCCCAATGGAGGACAATTGCACCAATTGTTGGGTGTACTCCATCCCAAAGCCTTGAGCAGAATGAGAAACTTCATGATGCAGCCTGTGCTAAGGATGAGAACTATGAACCTGGTGATGACCCTTGAAAATTGCGTCCTGGAGAGATTGACCCGAACCCTGAGTCAAAGCCTGCAAGTCCTGATCCTGTTGATATGGATAAGGATGAGAAGGAAATGCCTTCCGAGGCACGAGCTCTGTTAGCCAATACTAAGGGTAAGAAGGCAATGAGGAAAGCCAGGGAGAAACAGCTTGAGGAGGCCAGGAGACTTGCTTCTCTACAGAAAAGGAGAGAGCTGAAGGCTGCTGGAATTGATAACAGGCACGGGGAATAGATTATAATGCTGAGATTCCCTTTGAGAAGAAGCCTCCTCCAGGCTTTTTTGATGTTACTAATGAAGATAGAACAGTGGAACCGCCCAAGTTCCCCGCCACAATTGAAGAACTTGAAGGGAAAAACTTATGCTTCCTGCACCCCATATTTCGGACCATGAGTTGGAGGAGATTGCAAAGATTGGTTATGCTAGTGAAGGGAGTGGTGCGACGCGTGCTCTTCTTGCAAATTATACCCAGACACCACAGCTGGGAATGACCCCTTTACGAACTCCACAAAAAAAACCTGCTGCTAAGGGCGATGCAATTATAATGGAAGCAGAAAACCTGGCAAGGTTGTGGGAGTCTCAGACACCATTATCAGAAGGAGAGAATCCAAAGTTGCACTCTTCAGATTTTTCAGTGGTCACTCCTAAGAAGAGAGAGATCCTAACATTAAATCCTATGCTGACTCCTTCGGCAACTCCTGGAGGTGCTGGTCTTGCTCCTAGAATTGGCATGACACCATCAAGGGACGTCTATTCTTTTAATATGACCCCAAAGCGAACTCCCATCAGTGATGAGCTCCATATTAATGAAGATATGGATATTCATGATGGTGCAAGACTTGATCAAAGAAGACAAGCTGATCTTGGAAGGAACTTGCGTTCAGGTTTAAGCACTCTTCCACGGCCAAAGAATGATTACCAGATAGTTATGCAACTGGTCCCAGAAGATAATGAAGAACCAGAGGAAAAGATTGACGAAGATATGTCTGATAGGATGGCTAGAGAAAACACTGAGGAAGAGGCACGACAGCAGGCTTTGCTTAGGAAGACATTGAAAGTACTGCAGTGGGAGCTCCCTAGGCCTCCTACTGCTTCGTTGGATCTAATTAGAAATTCTCTTATTAGAGCAGATGGAGATAAGAGCTCCTTTGTTCCTCCTACTTCTATTGAGCAGGCTGATGAAATGATAAGGAAGGAGCTCTTGACCTTACTAGAACATGATAATGCAAAGTATTCTCTTAAGAAAAAAATGAACAAGGAGAAAAAGAGAGGGGTCAAGCGCTCTGTGAATGGATCTGTTGTTCCTGAGATAGATAATTTTGAAGAAGAAGAGCTGAAAGAGGTATGAATTTAATTGTGCTGTATCATCAAGGTTCTTGTTTTCATAACTGCTTCTCTAGTTGTCACTTTTGTCTCCTTGTTTTGTGTATTTGACTTTAAATGAAGCACCTTTATTGAGTCAGTGGTACTATCCCCCATCTTTGAAGTTTTCATTGATGCAGAAATGAAACCATTGTCTTTTTATGTTTGTACCAGTAAAGTGCCTAGCACATACACTTGTAAGAAGAATCATTTAGATATCTGTTCCATGTATCTTTTTGGCATCTCTTAAACATGTATTAATCATCCTTTGGAAGTTTGAGTTGAGAAAAGAAAATAATAGTTAGGAAGAACATAAGATAGATTTATAGTTTGGATGCCAAAACCTGTGTGTCTTGGTATATAAATTATGTGTGCTTGTGAATTATTGTTATTCTGATGGGCAAGTTCATTCCTACGGCATCAGTATACTGTAATATTTCTTTTTTGGATTCATCATGGTGACCTAATATCTAGGAAAAGCATCTATAACAATGCTTCTTAGAACTCGATTATACTAAAAAATTGAGTTTATGAACTGTTTGTGTAATGATTCTTTATAGTTTGTACTCCTTATATCTTCCTCCTTTTTGATATATTTGTTTTTACTCTTGACACTTGTATCATCAGAGAGGATCAAGTTGCAAACTTTTAATATATATTGTTATTGGCAGGCTGATTCTTTGATAGAGGAAGAGGCCCAATAAGTTCATGTGGCAATGGGGCATGAGGATCAATCCCTTGACGAATTTGTTGAACCACACAAAACTTATTTAAATGATCTCATGTACTTCCCTACCCATAATGCTTATGGTCTCTCAAGTGTGGCTGGAAACATGGAGAAACTTGCAGCCTTGCAGATTGAATTGGAGAGTGAGAAGGAAGATGGATGGTGATAAAGCTAAGGCAGAGAGCCTTGAGAATAAGGTTAAAGTTCTCACACATGGTTAGGAGGTGTGCTAGTGCCATTTCTTAAGGACAGTTCTACCAGCCGAATCATTATTCTGGCCCTTCTGGGCATTAATTTTAATTTTATATTAGTGCCACTTCTTGAGGACTATGTCTTCTTCCTAGAACTTGTTGCTACTTTCATAAGTTTTTATTCTATGGCAAGCTTACTTTTCTCATGAGAGAAAAAAATCATGTTGCAGTTTTTCGCATCAAATGTGAAATATGGTTTAAATTATAGCAGTTGCATGACATGTCTTTAATAACAAAATTTTGACAGAAATATGTTTTGAGTTGTTTCCTGAATATATTGGAACCTTAAATGCAAAATAAACATAAATGCAGATGTATGGGTTTATACTTGCATTGGCATTGCAGACCTCTGTTTCAACAAGCTCTTTTTTGTTTTTTAATCATTATCTGTGGTCGAAATTTCTATCTCAAAATGTCTGTTATTTTTTCAACAACGATAGGACAATGGGGAAAAAAGTGAATGTAATTTATTACAATGCTGTGCTAAAACCTATATAAATAATCTTTTAATCAAGATCATGAAAATTTCACCCATTAACAAAATGTAAAATTTGCTCTCAGATCCATTGCTTTTCAGCCATGTTACTTAAGATCAAACTCCATAGGTTACTAAAATATTGGATATTATGGTTTTTGATTTTTCAGGCTCGAGCTAAAACAGTTCTCTGGCCAAATATTGGGGAAATCTTCAAGCAGATGGACACTGCCACAATGGAGCTTGAGTTGTTTTAAAGCTTTACAAAAGCAAGAACAATTAGCAGCTTCACACCGGATAGATAGTATCTGGAAGGAAGTTCAGAAACAAAAGGAGCTTGAACAAACCTTACAGAGGCGGTATGGGGATCTTGTGGCAGAGCTAGAGAAAATGCAACAAGCACAAAAGCAAGAAGAGATTGCAGCCAAGAATCATGCTCTGGAGTTGTCTAAAGCTGCAGAAGATCAGACTGTTGTGCAGAGCGTAGTGACTGATGAGCCTATTCCCTCTTCAGAAGAACAGCTTGGAAGCTCTATTCCTTGTAGATCATCTAATGATGAAAATGCAGGCCAGCAAATGGATGTTGAAAAAGAGCATCCTTCTGTAAGCCTAAAACCTGATATGGATGCTGACGGCCAGAAAGAGCGCCCTCAACCGTGCATGGATGAAAACTTGCAAAGTAACATGCCTTATGCAGAGGGAAAGAGCACCACAACACTACAAGGTGCTAGTTTTGAAGGTAATGATATTCAGCTCTCGCATTCGGATAGAGAGCTCTAACGGAGCTCCAGACATGATGCATGTGGAGGAAAATAAGATTGTTATTGACTCTGTTGATGGGGCCTCTGGTGACATATGACTATCGAGGTTACCAAAGAGAATCCACATATTGTGGATCACCAGAATGTATTGGAAGCCAGAAATCTAGTTGGAGTTTTTATCAATCAAGAAGACTAGTCCCAGAAACGGTTGGCAATGATGGTTGTGCTTATGGGGGGTGCCATGTGTGGCCTCAAGTGGGAAAGGGGAGGTCATAATTCAGCTGGGAATAGCATTAACAAAACGCCAAATGTGTTGATGCCGGAGGAGAATTTGCCTTTCCGTTATTGTGATTTTTATTGAGAAACAATCTGGATTTGGCAGATATGAATGCCCACTTCCAAGCAGATTATTGCAGGGTTAGACAGTTGCTGAATTTTGTGGTTCCTATGAACTGATGAAATCTTCAATTGGAGTTTGTGTTGTAGCTGAGTGGTAATCTGACCTTTGGTAATGTTCTTTGGTTGTCACAATTTTGCAATTCAGGTTCATACCAGAACTGGAAATCAATTCTGTACTGTTTTGTTCTGTTTAAACACAAACCAAAAATAAGAAAAAAGGACGTGGTTAAAGATCTTATTTTGGTGAATGAGAAGAGCTTAATTTGGTCTTGCATATGGTACAATTGTTATTCAATTGTGAAATATAAATTGTTGCAGTTTTTCTTTTTGCTACGATAATGTAGTGTCCGTTTAAGATTTAAATGATTGTATCACAGTTTCCCTTATCAATATTCAGGATTTTACATTTTATTTGATCCGGTAGCCCACTTTTTAGCAAAGGCAGAGGTTGAAGTTATGAAGAATGTTATCTGTCTCTTTGTGATGTCACAACCCTCATGCTACCATTACAGCCATTAATTTAACAGAAAATTATTCAAAAATTAAAACCTGGTTAATAAAAACACTAATTACAATTGTTATTTGGTTTCAAACCATGTGCAAGTTGAAAATATTCATGTTAAAGTAGCTTGTGATTGTGAAGACCGTTTTAAAAAATAAGAAGAGCGTAAAGAAGCTATATTTCTTAAAAGGAGTTGAAGATTAACTTTTTACTTACTAATTTAAAGTGGGAATTCTCTTCTTACAGATTGTTTCTACTGGAGCTTAGCATGAAAGTGCTTATGTTCGATACATAAGCTCAAATGAAGAATCCTAGTGTGTCTTAATTCTATCAATTTCCAATTTTCCATGCAAGCAAGACCTGGTACCATCGCAGGTCAGATTCAGCTCTAGATTTTTAGGTGTTGAAAGTTGAAACTCATCTGATGCAGATAAGCTAGAACTATTTAATACACAAAATTTAAAAATATGAAAAATAAAGATAGAAATAGAACATAGGAGCCAACACCTGGACTTGTTTAGAATTAGAAAAATCCTTGGAGTAAGCACTAGGACATGTAGGCAGCGCATAGAAAATTTTATTATAATTTAGGGTTTGTTTGGATACCGCTTAGTTCGCTGAAAACTAAAAACTTATTGCTGAAAATACTGTAACAAAATAATTTTTAAAAGACAAAACATTGTTTATGCGTTTTTCATAAGTTGACTGGTCCATGAACAGTGCTGTGGGACTAGCAAAAAAAAAAAAGAAAAAAAAAGGCAAAACGCACAAAACTCCTCAGGCAAGCTTAGTTTTATTAGATTTTGGAGACACTTGTAATTTTTATTTGTGAATTAAATATAGTTTTTATTTTAGGTCCTAGTATTTAATTAGGTATATAGTATTTTTATTTAAAGTCTAGGGCATTTTTGTAATATGCCATTTGGATTTCCAGTTTATATCTAGGGTCTAATATCTATTAGAAATATGTGATTAAATGATTAAATTTATTATATCTCAATAGTTTAAATTTTTGGGACAATCAGTAAAACATGATATTGGAGGAAGATGTCATAAATTGGATCATGTATCCTTTGCTTTACCCACCATTTAAAATCCCAAGAAGTATGTGGTTAAATGATTAAATTTACCGTACTAATAGTTTAAACTCTCCTAGTGGTTTTTCCTTATTGGATGCTAACTCTAAACAAGCCTATAAGTGCTAACTGTAGGTTCTATCTTTACTTTTCCTAATTTTAATTTTCATTTTGAATTATTCTTGTTTTTCTAGCGTCAAATTTAGTATTATAGCAAAAAATTTGATTTGTATGAAGATCATTGTTAGTCAACCGAGACTAGGTAAAAAAAAAAAATCCTCATGGATTCTCCAGTACTAAAATTTTTGATTCCCCACTAGCGACCATTAATCACTGTCACATTTATTTAGGGTCTGTTTGGTTGGAGAGATTTTAGGGGGATGGAAAAGGGGGGAGAGAAAAGTGGAGAGAAAATGATTTTTTTTTTTGGTGTTTGGTTGAAGAGAAGAGATGAGTGAAAATTGGTGGGGCTCAAATGTTTTCTTCTCAAGCCACCCAAGATATTTTCTCCCTAAATCAAGGAGAAAACTGGAAAGAAGAATTTCAGATGAAAAAACCCATGTGCAATGAGCACATGGGTTTGTCATTTTCTTCTTTGGTCTTATTTATTTATTTATTTATATATTTATTTTTCTTTGGTTTTTGTCTTTTTATGTACCCCTCATTTGAATTTTTTATTTTTTGCTCATTTGTTTTGGATCCCTTATCTTGTGTTGTTTAAAAAGATAAAAATTTGAAGTGTCCATGCATAATTTTTTAATAAGAAAATGTGTTACTTTTTGTTTTCTTTAATAAGGACATAATTGTAAATTTATACCAACTCCATTTTCTATCATCTCATTTTTTCTTCTCAACCAAATAAATGAGTTTTGTCATTTTTCCACTTTTCCACCATCCCAACCAAACACATATTAGAAAAAAATTAAATCTCTTCTACCCTTCCATTTTTCCACCCCTCCAACCAAACAAACGCTTAAGTTAGTTTGGAAAAAAAGTCAAAAATCTCTAATCTCTCCACTTTTCCGCTTGTGATATATTCTCAAACCATAGTTTGAGCAAAAATTCAAAAATCAATTTTTAATTAAGTTTGGTTCCTTATTAGCGCCTGCGGATTACTCAAAGTGAAATTTGGGGTGAAAACCAAATTCGAAGTAGATTTTGACTTCATGGATTAGGGTTCGAGCTTAGAAAATGCCCCACTTAAGAAGATTTTTTGTCGCAATGCAAGTAACAATGAAATTTAAGAAACTAAACGTGACTACAATTTTTAAGAGACTAAGTTCCAATACCTATCTCTAAGTTATTTCAATACCATTGATTTGAAGTAAACTGACTTGAAGTAAATTAAATCAAATTTAACTAATTTGAAGTAAACAAATTCAAAGTGAATGAGAGGAGAGCAAGAGTCATGAATGTTAATATGATTTCAATTGCCAATGACTTATAGATCAAATGATATTCCTTCTATTATAATAAAGAATGAAGGGTAAAGTCGTGTGTTCAAAATTCACTGGATGTATTAATAAACTTATTGCTAGAAATAAATAAAATAAATAAATAAATAAAGAAGAAGATTTCAACTAACAAATTTATGAAGCTGGTTAGGGATGTGTTTGACGATTCACATAAAGGGAATTGGGAAGCACTAGGAAGTTGCATGGAAGCAAGGAAGGTTGTAATCTGCTGCAGTTTAAGAGTTCAAAAGTCATAAAAGTTGATTAATTTTTTAAGTAGGGAAGAAAGATAAGATAAGACGATGGGTTTGGATTTTCTTTAATTGAAAAAGGTAAATGGAAGAAGAATGACACGCATGTACGTAATTGACATGCAAAGTCGTTTTGTTTGACTCTTGTTACATCATTTTCAACCAATCACAACAATGATTCCAATTTCCAATGTTCCGCATATATATGATGAATGTTTTCGAAATCCAGACGACTAATAAGAGAATAATAATTAATAAAGAAAAACGAGGTATTTTAAGGTTCTTAAAGGTCTCACTTGTTGGGTCCCAAGCACCCAACATAACTATCAGTTGGAAATAAATAACTTGATTAATAATTGATGCAATTATAAAATAAATATAATTCAACTATAAAAGTATAATTATTTTTGTTGATGAAAAGTGAACCAAGAAAAATTTATTGATTTTCCAACAAATTTTCACTAAATATATAAACTAAGAAGAAGATAAAAAGTAATCTAACAACTTTTTATTATATATATATATAACAACTGTTTATTAAAGGTTCTAGATCCACTGCTCTAATAATTACTACTATCTGTATTATGTAATCACCCTCTTACTTATGGGAAGGGGCGAGTTTTATTTAGAAAAAAAAATTAAAAAAAAAAAGTACCAAACACTAATAGTCTTTATAAACTTGAGAAGTTTTTGGTAGAAATATACTTGAGAAGTTATGACTTGTGACATACATAAATTATATCATGCTATCGTACGCCTGAGCGCACAAAATGTCAAATATATATATATATATATTGAGAAACTGACAACTGACTTCGCTTTTTTTTTTTCAAGCCAATGTTTCACCACTTTAATGCCCCCATTAGGTTACAAGTTTGCGTTACTATTCCCTCAAAAAAAAAAAAAAAAAGTTTGGGTCACAAAACCCGGCCACAAATGACAAATATTTAAATCTTAATTAGTTGACAAAAATGTAGAGATATACACTCATTTGCAGGGATGTTCCTCTCTTTAATTTTATCACTTGGAGAGGGCATGAACCATTTAATTATTATTATTATTATTATTTTTTAAGATGGAGTCCTTTTAATAATGAGCAGTATTATTTCCCAATAACGAAGTACGAAGAGTGAGAACTAAGTGAACACATACAATTTATTACTATTCTATTTTAGTAAGAGTATTGTAATTCAATTTGCTGATATCTTTTAGGTATTTTTAAGAAATTTAGAATTTAATTATCTCCTATATTATTGATATATTAGTCTATAATCTTTTGATAAAATGATATTTTTTAGTCTTTCCAACAAAAATGACTGCATTTTAGTCGTTTTACATGAAAAAAAAAAAAAAAAATCATAGATTTACCGAATGATTGGACGGCATGATTGTTCAGCCAAGGCCCACGGGCTAAAAGCAGTTTTATAAATAAAAATGAGTCGGCAACACCTCATGGATGAATAAAGAGTACAAGAGGAGACTTTGATAAGGTCTTAGTTTGATGATAAGGGTGTAAATTAAAGTCAATAAATTGAGAAACTGTGGCTGATTTTTTTGTCTTTATATTGCTTTGATTTTCCTCCAATATTCTTTGACAACAAGCACAATATATATCTTAAAATTTCCCGTATTGGTATTGTACATACTACACAGAAGGCCGTGTCCATCAGTTTTTTTAATAACAAAATTAGTTTTTTTTTTTTTAAATAAACTAATTTTTATTTATTTTATCACATAATTAACATAAAATTATCAACAATTCTCTTATTTAGTAAATAAGTTTTTTTTTTTTTTAAAAAAAAAGGGTTAGGAGATACCCAGCACATTAGTCCGTTTAGGATTTGATTAATTGTACCAATTCATATTCTATGAGTAGTGGCCAACGAGCACTGAGGGTAGGGATGGCAATGGGGTGGGGTGGGGTGGGGCGGGGCTCTGCTCCACATGGTTTTGTTTTGCCCCATCCCCATCCTGCTCCGCATGATGGGAAAAACTTTCTCATCCCATCCCCGCCCTTTGGAACCCTGAGAAGCCGCTCTATCCCGTAAAGCTCTACTTTTTGTTAATTTGCCTTACAACTAGTACAATTTTTTTTAATGAAACCTATTTCATTGATAAAAATATATTTGAAATTACAACTCAATTTACCCCATCAATTCAAATCAATTTTTTGAAAAAATTGACTAATATATCCAAGTGTTTAGCAAGACAATTATGAAAAAAAAAAAAATCTCATAGTACATATAACACATAACAAAATAAAGGCAGAGAACCACATTAGGTAGAATAAAATAAGCTAATATTGATATGTTTGTTTAAATAGTAGGGTTTTAGGATATAAAAAATTTACAATTATAACCCTTAGCAATGTGGGGTGGGGCAAGAATGGGTAGGTGAGGGGAGGGGCGGGGCGGGGCTAAAATCTTACCCCATCCCCACCCCACCAGCTTTGCGGGGCGAGGAAAACCCGTGTAGGGCGAAGTAGGGAGGGGGGGGGGGGGGGGTTAAGCAGGGCAGGAAAAAATCGCCATCCCTAACTAAGTGAAACATGGACCGTGAGATAAAAAGTTTAAAAACAACAAGAGGGAAGACTGAAGAGTCATTAGTGGGCTCCTTCATTTATGGATTTACCCATTTTTGTAGAAGTTTTTTTATTTAGAAAAACAGACACAAATAAAAGAGACGGAAAAAGAATTTTAAATTTTAATATAAAGACATACTACAAATTTTACTCAAAAACCATGGTATATAGTACCCTATAAAAAAAAATGAAAACTATTATATTAATATTTGAAGATATTTTATTACACTATCGTGTTTAGGGCAAAAAAAGTCATAATTTAAGACTATCGTGCAAAAATTCATACAAATAATCATATATTTAGACCAAATGTTTTCTTACACTAGTTTATATCTAAAATTTTATAAAAATATCCATAATTAATATGTTAGAATACACATTTTAAAAAGAAAAAAATAAAGAAAAAAAAAAAAAAAAAGAGTAACAAGACATCGTATTATTTAGAGTAAGGGTATGACTAGCTTCTAACTCTTAGGTGAAATCTTGCATTTTTTTGTATCTTGTATAGTGTAGCAATAACTGGGCACTCAACGAGCCCCTTTATTGGAAATTAATAAAGCGATCCTTAATAATTTAAGACTAACAAGTAACATATTATTGAGAGGAAATGAACAAAGTCAATAACAAACTATTTGTTATAGGATTATAACTTATTTTTTAGCCATGATTGTCACAATTCTGACATGCATATCATTTTTACACAAATTCATCATTTTTTCTTTGCCACTTACCATTTTATCACGTTAAAATTGTGAAAAAAAGAAGAAGTTGTGATCTTAAATTTTATTATGACAAATATAATTGAAGTTTGTCCAAACGCAGAGTCATATTTTGTCAAAGGCGTGATTGGCACTTTCTCTTTGAGTTGGGCATTGGGGAAAGTTCCGAATTATTAAGCAGAGGGAGAAAGGTCATGTATAAGTGAATTACCATGGCAAGTTAAAGTCAAAAAAAGCATGTGGCTTCTCTTCACCAGAAGAACCAGAAGGTCAAAACCTTACACATTATATATATATATATATATATATATATATATATATATATATATTTTTTATAAGCACACATTATATATATTTGTTTCTCAATTCAGCATAACTTTTATTTTTGGTATATTAGTAAGATATAGCAGATACTAATGACATGTTTTGTCTAACTTACTTTTAATACTTTTTTTTTTCAAAAAATAGTGTTATTTCAAAAAATTGCACTCACAAAAAAATAAAATTGCCCAAAGTTTTGTAATTCAAATAGCATTGCCTAGTGTTTTTGACAAAAACATATTGGGTTCAAATCTCGTCACATATTCTATCGAATTATAAAAAAGAAAGAAAGTAGAATTATTATTATTATTTTTTTTAATTTAAAAAGTGATGTTTCAAATCGTGGGGCATTGGCATTTTGCTAACATTTGCCTGCTTTTTATTTTTTAATATATAAGTATTATTGATGTTGATTTTTTTTCCTTTGGGGGGTAAAAATTGATGTTGATTATGCTCTTTGGCTGTTGTTGACTTCTTATTCTTCTAGTAAAAATGGTTCAATATATAGTAGCAACTTTGTGATGGTTGAGAAAAAGTCAAATAATTCCATTAAATAAAATCACATGAAGGTATTGAAAATGTCAAATAATTGTATATTACAATATGATAGTCATCCTTTTATCATTCCTCCACTAATTTGAAAGTTACAATATTCTTCAAATTAATGAAATAGATGATACAACAATCGTAGGTAGTGACAACAAGAAACAAGAACAAAAATAGTAACATTAAAGCTAATAAAAATTTTATTCCTCAACTGAAATTTTCTAATATTAACGACGTCCGTCAAATTATTAAAAAAAGAAAAGAAAAAGGATTATAAGAACAACTATTATAACCTGAAGATCATGATGAATTAAACGCTTCAACATTTCATGATCTTCATGAAATTGTGTACAAGGATTGAGAAAATTTGAAGCTTGATACGTCCTCTCTTGGGAGGCAGCTGGACTTGCTCTCCATTGCACCTTTTTGCTTTCACTCTTAACTCTTGTGGTTGGAACTTGATATTGGCCACTCTTCTTTGATCCATATTGAAAAACCAAGCTGTGCCAAATGGGAGTATTTGAGAATGAGAGAAAAAGAAGAAGTTGGTTATCTCAAAATTTGCTTCCAAATATCTATGGATATATAGGGGAACGAATCATGAATATCTTCTTTTTTTTTTTTTTTTTTTGATGGCCGAAAGAATCATGAATATGATAATGATATGATTTGGACTACAAAAAGTGTCTACTTGGCATCGACTTGTTTGACAATGTCATTATAGGACAAAAAATGAAGACATGAATACATTTGAGAATCACAAAGGAAGTTGCATCGAACCCACAAAGGTCAGTATCTTGGGTCCGGCGACTATTTGCTGATGCAGTTTTGGTGTTCAAAAGTCATAATTTGAGATGGTTAATACTGTTACATAGGGAAGATTACTTAGGAAAAGGAAGACCTGGCCCCATGGCCACTATATATATAATTATGACGGGGTGGTAATAGGTGTTTCGGATGCATGCATCTTCTCACTCACAGGAGGGTGGATTCCACATGCATCTGAAACATCTTGTATTTTCTCGTTTGACATACATGAAATCGCTTCATTTTAATCAATTTCAATAGAGAACATCCGACTTCATGTCTTTGTGGGGGGCCCAAAGGGCCCTTGACCTTAAGAAAAAAAAAAGTTGTTATATTTTCTACAACCTTTCTTTCAAAAATCTTAGCCCACTCTCTACAATTTTATATTGATTTTATTATAACAACATTTGCATTAGTTGTTGTAAAATAGCATTAGGCTCCAAATTTTTCCAACCAACCTTAAAATGCACCTACATCAATTTATGTATTATAAAAAATAGAGAGATATGATTTAAGATAATAATAAAAAATTGATAAGGCAATAGATTTAAATGAAATATAGTGTAAAATAAATAATCTGATGTAGGATATTTTGAAAAATGATAAAATAAAAAAGTATAAATATACATAAACTTTTGCATTAATTGATGCGAATGCTATAATATAATAAGTGATGGGTAAGTGAAATTAGCCATACAGCATATTGGACAATTATATCATGTTAAATAAGCAATAAATGCTCAGCTATTACAGACGAAAAGCCTAGAGAAAGAAGACCATTGGAGGTAGCATCAATAACCTCATTAGAGCATCCACATTTGGGGTTCTATATGCCAAATGTTAGGAGCATTTAACATTTGAGCCCCAAAACCCATCAGCAACCGGGAGTCCATATCTCATATGCAAAAAAAAATTTGAGATTTAGCTACAGTACCATCTCAAATGTAAGATGGTACTGTAGCTGGGTTGTAAAAAAAAAAAAAATTTTTTTAATACTTTTTTATACTCGGAAATATTCTCTCACCTCCCATTTTTCCTCTTTCTTTTCTCTCTCTGCCTCTCTCTGTTTCTCATCGTCTCTCTCTTTCTTTTCTTTCTCAGCTCTCAAGCTTCTCTCTCAGAGCTCACGCCGAATCACCAAGCCAGCTCGGAGCTCACGCCGAATCGGATTTCTAGATCAGCGTGGTGGCGAGGTTGGTGGCGTGGCTGCGATCGGCGCGGTGGCTGGACGTCAACGCGGTGGAGATCGGCTTGGAGACCGATGTGTATATCGGCATAGAGACCGGTGTTATTTTGGGTTTTTGGTGGTGGCTGGGTTTTATTTTGTGGTGGTGGTGGTGGTGGCATAGAGACCTGTGTCAACGCGGTGGCTGGGTTTTATTTTGGGTTTTTGGTTCCGGTTTCCGGCGTTTGGGTTGGATTTGGGTGGTTGGATTTAGGTCCGGTGGTTGCTGGGTTTGTGCGTTTGCTGGGTTTCGGTGGTTGTGATTTTTTTTTTTTTTTTTTTTTTTTTTTTTTTTTTTTTTCGGTGGCTGTGTTTGCTGGGTTTGTGTGTAACTGGTTTCGGTGTTTGCTGGGTTTCGGTGGGTGTGTTTTATTTATTTATTTATTTATTTATTTTTCGGTGTTTGCTGGGTTTCGGTGGTTGTGTGCTTTTTTGTTTTTTTTTTTTTTTTTTTTCGGTGGTTGTGTTTGCTGGGTAACTGGTTTCGGTGTTTGCTGGGTCTGGTGGTTGTGATTTTCTCTGGGTTTTTTTTTTTTTTTGGTGTTGACGGTAGTTTCTGGGTTGTCGGCGGTGGTGGTGGCAGCGGTGGTGGTGATTGTGGTTCTGCCCAGAAGGAAAGAGAGAGAAAGAATAAATAATGTATAAATAATGTGTTGTATTGGATAATGGTAATGGTGAGATATATTATTTTATTATGTAAAAATATTATTTTAATAAGTAGGATTGAGATATAAAAGTTGGGATGTTGGAGAATTGTAAAATTGTATTGTATAATTGATAAAGTGATTTTTTGAGGTGGTAAAATAAGATAGGATTTAGAATCCGGATGTGGATGCTTTTAGTCATTAAGACATTAAAAGCGTTGCCAAAGACATTAAAGCCACCATTGAAGATCTCCAACGACTAGGAATACATAACCTATATAAACCACCTAAAACCTAAGAGAAGGTACATGCATATACTGTAAGGATTTTGTTAATGCGTGTCCTAAGGATATACATTATTTTTCATTTTTGGAAAAGTTTTTCTAGGAAATTAAAAAAGTATTAACAGTTTTTTTAATTTCCGAAAAAATATTTTTAAAAATTGATAGCTTAATGTGTGCCTAAAGGGCACACATTAACCAGACCTAAACTGAAATACACCCTCTATTCTTATTATCTTTCTCTCTCAATGTTTGAATTTATCATTGGAGACTCATTGATTGGCCAAAATGGCCAAATACCACAATTTTTTGAGATTTTTAGCAAAAAATCACTGTTTCGAAAATAAATGGCAATCTACCACTTTTTCTAGTACTCGAGTTTGGTGAACTCGAGTACCCTATTTTATAGTTCCACCGTGGCTGTTGAGCTGGAAATTGACAATTAAAAAAAATAAAGTGGTACTCGAGCTTGGTAAACTCGAGTACCATGCAACACAGTACTCGAGTATAGTAGGATCGAGTACCATTTATAAAAAAAATACAGAAAATTTTTTTTCTACAGTACTCGAGTTTATCAAACTCGAGTACTGTGTAATTTTTTTGTTTTTTTTTTGTTTTTTTTGCTTGAGGATAATTGACAAATAAACAGAAAGATAAAAATAAGTAGCTTTTCTATATTTTTATTTATTTAAATTGAAGCATTGTAAGATATAGAGATTTTAATTTCGAAATACGAATTTAATTTCTACATTGATTGAAATTGTTCATTGTTTTCTTATAAAAATTGTTCACTATTTTATGTATAAACTATTTCTAAACAGTAGTTTTTTGCTAAAAATTTCAAAAAATTGTGGTATTTGGCCATTTTGGCCTAATAGTAACTACTGCTTACTGTTAAGTCTTTTACCTGAGCTATACGATTTGATTCTGCATGTAGTTGTTTCCATAAGCTGGTAAAAGGTTAAAAAATTAGTATATCTTCTAGGCTAGTGGTTTACAACTTGCTCACACTTGACTTAAAAGTTAAAAGTAATAGAAACATTACTGTTTACCTTTTCGTTTGTTTCGTTTGAAGTGGCCAAATAAAACAAAAATGTATTAAAGTGTCATTGACAAGTAATGGAAATTAATCAATTATACAGTTATTTTCTATCAATTCTTTGTGCTAAACCTAGAATCGGATGTTTTTATCTCAATTTTGCTAGTGATTCAGTTCGAAACTGTGGGTAATTTTTTTTGGTTGCTTCTATCATGCCTGTGACCAATTATTTGATCGTGTGTGTGATTTTTTTTTCCTAATAAATTGGTCTAATAATTAAAAAAAATAATACCATCACTTTGTTTGGTCACAATAAAAATAAGAAGAGATAAGATCACTTTGTTAGTATTTATTAATTAAATATATTTTATCAAATTTTCTAATATGTTGCACAGGCCGGTTAACACAACAAACTTTATGGCATTATTACTCCCTTTAGTAAACCATACATTACCATTGGAATGTTGAAAAAATAAATAGGTATTATCATTATCATTCCAAATTACTGCGGCATGCAACTTTGTTCCACCAAGTGGGCCATCATGAGTTAGTGATTTGCCGTTGTCTAAAATGTCAAACACCACCTCTTTGTAATTTCTCTCAACATTTTGTAAAAGTGATTACGTAAAATAAGAAATATAAGTTTTATATTAAATTAGACAAAAAAAATTTGCATTGGGTGATGTGAATGATTTAAGAGACTTAAACAAGATGTCACTCTACCCCATTTTGATATTTTTAAAGAGAGTAAAGATACTTGGATCAGGTGATACTTGATAGTAGTTAGGTTCATGCACTTCTCTTTCTGTGTATATGAGATGTCATGTTCAAATGCTTATCTACGTTAAAATATGTGGTAACAATAACCTTTGCCAGATGCTTGATCAGCTTCAAACAAAGTGGAGAAATCCATTCTTTATTGTGGCTCTGATATATCTCTCTCTAAAACATATGGTCCTTGGATGAAATGGAAGTTCCAACTTCCTATTTGTCATTTTATACTAACTTAACCTCATTTTGATGTTTTTGAGGGATAAGAGAGACCGAGGGAGAGAAGATGAAGGCAACTTACATGTCACGGAAAAGGGGCTTAAAAATATGAGAAGCCAATTAAACCATGAGACATTCAAAATCTTATGTATCCATATATTTCTGTCTATCCATAAATCTTACACCAAATTTCACATAACATGTTTATGTGTCAATTTGTGATTGGAGTTCAGCAATGTTTATGTGTCAATTTGTGATTGGAGTTCAGCACTTACATAAGAGATCATCATAGGTACTTGCTGAAAAAAAAAAAAAAAAAAAAGAGCACCAATCACGATATAATACTTAAGCATGTTGCGAATTTGAGGGGAAACATTCTAAGCATTTCTTATTTAATATCCAATGTTTCAAGTTGATTCACCAGTAAAAAGTATCTCGTATATTTAATCAAATTTATATCACTCATTCACTTGTGGAATAATGACAAATGCACATTACAAAGACAATTCTATATACAAAGTCGCAAGTCACAAGTTGCAATTCAATAATCAATTAGTATAGAGTAGTTATAGGCTAGAAAAAAATGTGTTCTTAATGGTGGAATTAAGTCAAAATTAATTCTTTCTCAAAAAAAAAAAAAAGTAATTGTTATTTTTAATAACATTTTATATTTTTCATAAAAGTAGTATCAAAACTTTTCTAAAATAGTTTATTAACGAATGTCCTAAAGGTATCTGTTAACCGGACCTATAATATTTTTATTCATTACAAAAAAGGGGAAATGTTAATTTAGGTCATTGGTTTAGGAACTCTTTTTAGAAACATCTTATTGGGAGAATAATAAAACAATAAATGTTGTTCATAGCTTTTTATATTTCTCATAAAAGCAATGTCAAAACTTTCTTATTATGCTTTATTAACAATTATTCTAAGAGCATCCGTTAACATGACAAAAAAAAAAAAAAAAATGCAAACCATACATATATATCCAAAAAACTCAATATTGTGCATGTAAGCCAATGAATCATTAATATGTATATTTTGTTTAAAAAAAAAATGTGCATTACAATTCATAATTAAGCATTTATTAATCTTTAACCTGTGCCCTTATGACACTCATTAATAGGAACCTTCATAATAAGGCAAACGCTCTTATGGCATCCACATGACATCATTCATGGTCAATCAATAGATAGCTTGGTTGCCATGAATTCCATAAGGGTAAATAATCACACTTAGTGTTTTCATAAACTGAAATCATGACTTGAAATCACAAAGGTTTTGTAGCTAAATTAACACCTCCCCATGTACAAAGTGCTTGGGGGTTTAGGGGGGAAAGAGTTCGAGCTACGGGGTTAGTAGCATATTGTAATTATCTCTCAAATTTTTTTTTTTTTTTTTTTTTACAAAATACCCTATGTGTGTATCACACCTGTTTGAACTAAACATAATCCAATCCCAAAACCTAACATCCACTGCCAAGTGCCAACCTCTAACTCAAACTCCACTACCACCTTAAAACCTACGCATAGGAAACTGGCTTGAAAATTTTTAATTATTCTACTAAATCCATTATAGTCCGTGGATGAATCAGTAGATTTGTTTATGTTGTTTTGATATTCCTCTTATTTCACAACACATTATTGGATGGAACTCCAATCAATTCAAAAATATTTGTGCTAATTTGTCCTGCAACCTTAAGGTTATGACTTATGTGTGTGATACTTAACCCAACATAAATTTCCCTTAAGAATTAGTAATCTTACTATATAATTTAGTTTTGATTTGATGGACTAAAAAATTTATGAATTTTAGGCTAGACATATTATATACATATGTTTTATATATGTTTCAGGTAGGTTAATTAATGATTCTTATAAAAAGTTAACGTTTCAAGAATTTAGATTAAATATAGCAATACTTAATTATATTTCACGTGATATAAATATATGTCCAATTAATCTCTCAAAACTTGAATTCATCACTTTAGATATTTCGGGCAAGAATTATTTATTATAGATCCTTGTTGTTGAGATCTACCATGAGTCAATGAACTTTGGAGCTACCATTAAAGATGGCAACCAAAACTCCCTACAGAATTTCTTAAAAGCAATGATTTATATTCATTATCACCTCCATGAAGAATTAAAAATTGAGTACCTTAAAATAAAAGATCTCAATGATCTTATTGAATAATTTAAAAAAGAAAGATATGAGCATCAAAATGCCATAATCCTCACCCTAGATAAGATGCTTTGATCAGCAGCTTAAACGAACAAGCGGAATCCATTCTCTCTCAGTGTCTCTAATATTTCTCTCTTTAAACAATGGGAAATGTTAATGAATGCCCTAAAGGCATTGATTTAGAATTATTTTTAAAATATTTTATAGGGAAATGATAAAATAATTAATTGTTTAGTCAAATTTTTATATTTCCCATAAAAGTGGTGTTTAAAACTTTCTTAATATGTTAAATATTGTTTTAAGGGCACTCGTTAACATGACCCTTAAATAATATGTCACTCTACCTCATTTTGATATTTTTAAAGAGAGTAAAGAAACCTGGATCATGTGATACTTGATAGTAGCTATGTCCATACACTTATCTTTCGGTGCATATGAGATGTCATGTTCAAATGCTTATCTGCATTAAAATGTGGTAACAACTACCTTTGCCAGATGCTTGATCAGCTTCAAACAAATTGGAGGCATCCATTCTTTATTATGGCTTTGATATGTCTCTCTCTAAAACATATGGTCTTTGGATGAAATGGAAGTTCCAACTTTCTATTTGTCATTTTATACTCACTTAACCTCATTTTGATGTTTTTGAGGGATAGGAGAGACTGAGGGAGAGAAGATGAAGGCAACTTACATGTCACGACAAAGGGACTTAAAAATATGAGAAGCCAATTAAACCATGCCTTGTTCAAAATCTTATCTATCCATATATTTCAATCTATCCATAAATCTTACACCGAATTTCACATAACATGTCTATGTGTCAATTTGCAATTGGAGTTCAACACTTACATAAGAGATCATCATAGGTACTTGCTCAAAAAATAAAAATATAAAAGAGCACCAATCACGATATAATACTTAAGCACTAGTAATAGGCCCGTGCGTTACACGTTTTTATGAAAAAGCTTATAAAATAAATGTATAAATAATTATATATTTTAATAGATTCAATAAAGATAAAAGAAAAAATTTACAAGTGTAAATAATTATTTCACTAAAATAAGGGTTAAGATTTCTTCCTAAAACTAAATTAAATTGATAATTCCAAATTGAATTTTAAATTGATAATTATTTAAAAAAAATGTACTAAACAATTGATAAATCTAAAATTAATATAATCTTGATAATATTATAATTTAAAATTAAAGTTGATAATTAAAGAATACACGTGTAGAACATCTTGATAATTTGATATAACATAAAAATCAAATAAGAAAATTGTTAAAATTAATCTATTAATTCCAACCATATTTAATCATTGATTCTAAGAATTAAATTTTAAATTGATAATTATTTAAAAAAAACGTACTAAATAATTGATAAATATAAAATTAATATAATCTTGATAATAATATAAATTAAAATTAAAGTTGATAATTCAAAAATACACATGTAGAACATCTTGATAATTTGATGTAACATAGAAATCAAATAAGAAAATTGTTAAAAATAATCTATTAATTCTAACCATATTTAATCATTAATTCTAAGATGCTAACCCTGAGCATATAAAATCAAAGGTAAGAAAATTAGTTTAAACAAAAGGCAACCAATACACAAAACCTAATCAATTTAATAAAAACAAAATACAAAAACAAAGAAGGAGCCTTTAGAAACTTGACAATGTTTTCGAATGTTTTGAATTCATTAACTAAAATCACACGAAGACAAAAAACCAATAATAACAGTAAAGAAAATAAACAAAATGAAAATAATAATAATAAAAGAAGAAAGAATGCATACTTGCATTGTCATGGGATTTAGGCATTCACATATTGAAATAAGTTTCACTCCAAAAAGGATATATAGGGTTATATATATTGGTAGAGTTCCATTGAAATATAATTCATTTAAATCTTATTGAAATTAAAGATATCTAATCAATGCGTTTCTTTTTATCCCATAAAAATTGGAATTAAAAAAGGTCATATGAATAGAATGAAAAAAAGAAAAAAAGAAAAGAAAAAAGAGTTGATTCAACATAATGTAACATGTAAAAAATTTAAAATTAAAAAAAGAAAAAGAAAAAAAGAAAGAGAACGTGGTTGATAGCTATAAGGAATTTTGATATATATATATATATATATATATATATTTAAATGTCATTAACGTAAAAATTATCAAATTAATAGAGATATATACTATTTTTTGGAATAGATAGATGTAGGGACTGGGTTTGAGCACTTCTACTGTTAAGTGAGTGGACTTAAGCCCAGCTAGCCCAATACAATGAATTTGTAGAGAGCGGGTTCAAGAACTAGGCCCTAGTAAGCGGACAATGCTCAATGTAACGTTCACCGCTGTTCGCCACCGTCGGACAGAGGCGGATCGAGATTATCCTCAAAAGTCTGTCCTCGGCACCGGTCCAAGGAGCTTGATAGTGATTTCTCCCATGGGAATCGTCCCACCTTCTCCCCTGTTTCTCCCCTTTATATAGTCCTTTTTCATAACCCCTTTCTTCCACTTGTTGATCATCCATGCCCCTTCATTTTAATTACCCGTCCCCTCAGCCACTTTACCAGCACTCCTGTGAGTTGCAACAACCAAGGCAGCCCTGTTCAGAGGTCACATCTCCATTAATGCGGCCAGAGGGTTAGGTGAGCGCACTTATTGTGAAGGTGACAGTTCATCCTGAACTTGCTCTTCCACTGAGCTGCCATGGCTGACGTGTTAGGCTCGGTTGGTCGAGGACAGGGTCGTCCTTGGCAGGGTTCCTGGCAATTTAGGCTTTCATACTTCATTCTCGGGCATTTTTTTCCTCCTCAGCATGGGCCTTGGGCCCGATATGGAATGGACCGGGGTTGCTAAATTCTCAGGCCCCACAATAGCCCCTCAAAATCCTACTGTCCATATCCTCGAATGAGGAGGAGGATTTTGATATCCTCGAGCCTTCGTCATGGCTTGTCCAATCTTGGCCTACGTCAGTGTTGGAGTCTTTTCGCCTGCCCAATGCACGTTTCTAGCTCCTCGATATATGACGCGCACTCACATTAAATTCTGGCTGCTCCATACTCCTCACGTTCAACGGTGTGATGGTAATCAGTTGGTGGGAATTTTCTGTTTTTATAGGTGGGAAACTCTGCTCAGTTGTTTTTAATTGAGGATATAAATACTCATTTGAATCGATTTGCCTCCTTACTTTTGCATCCAAGAACTCTGGCGCACATACTTTGAATCCGGTCAAATCTCCAACCCAACCAGCGTCTTATCTCCAGCATAAAAAGCCTGTCCGAGGAGTTTCTCCTCATTTCTGTAAGTCTTCTTCTCCCTTTCTAGCTCGATTTTTCTCTCTGAGTCCTTTCTTTACTTCACCCTTTCTTAAGTCTCTTAGTTGTTGTTGGGGATGGGTAGATTCAAGAAGCTAGTTGAGTCCGAAAAGGTGATAGAGAAATTCATCGCTGATTATAAGATACCTAGTAACGTGGGCCTGAGGTATTATGAGGAAGGGGATTGGTATATTCGGAGGGAGGAGGGTGAGGTGGTGATTCCAATGATCGTCTTCTTAGAGGGGGGGATAAGAATCCCTATGGGGCTGGTGACGCGTGACTACCTCAGGCATTTCCAGTTAACTCCCACCCAGTGTGCCGTTAATGTGTTTAGGATACTAGGGTGCGTAGATGCCTTGAATGAGAAGATGGGGTTGAGGTTAACCCACCATGACGTAAACTGGTGCTATAACCTCCAACACCTGAAGGGTAAGTCTTACTACATGAAGACGAGGAATGATAGGGTTCGGCTCATCTAGTGCCACCCCGAGTCTAGCAAGGGGTTAAATCTAGACTTTCTTATTATGTCCGGGGAGTGGCATGACGGCCTCCATTGCCCAACAGTAGAGGGGGAGCCAGGTAGGGTACTCGGAGTAGAGGAGGGTTGATAAGCTATGTCTTTATAGTTTGCATCGTTTAGTTGCTGATCAACATATACTTTTTCTTTAACAGATCCTCACGCCTTTGAACGGCATTTCCACATAGTCAACAAGGAAGATTTACAATCCGTTCTCAGGGCGGAGATCTTTGTGAATGAGGCCGATAATCAAGTTAGGGCTGCTCACAAGATTCTGGGTATGACCGAAGCACATGATCAGGGTTTGTGATTCTCGGCTTCGCCAAATTACAGTGGTGGAGCACAGGTTTTCGTTCTCTGAAGGGTCTTCCATCCCGGAGGGCGTTCCGTTGTCAGGTTCTTCCTCGTCCCATCACGTTGCGGACGTCGTGGGAGAAAGTTTGGAAAAGGAGGGAGAAGTAGTTGATCTTGGCTCGTCCGAGGACGAATTTGGTGTATTTGATCAAGCCTATCTGTCTAAGGATCCCTCCGGTGACTTGGGCAATCCCCACTTATCTGAAGCAGATCTTCTGTCTCCAAGGTTTGGTACTCAGGCCGAGATAGGTTTCAAGAGATAACCCCAAACCAGCCTGTTTGATTTGCTTGAGGGTCAGTCGGGGAAAGACATGCCAGGGAGATCACAGTCCAAGCCTCCTTCTCCTCCACCCAAGGTTTCTCCTTCCCCGCCTAAGTCTTTGCCTGCACAAACCAGGCCGTCCCCCACTTTGCCAATCTCAGACCTTCGGCCCGAGCCCACCGATTTGAAGAGGAAGAGGCCTTCCAAGGGCAAAGACCCAGTGGATGGGGGGAGATCTTGTTATTCTCAAGAGGCAGATAAAGCTCGCCGACCTTCCAAGCAGCTGAGGATTGGTGGTCAAAACAAGGGGAAAGAGGTCATTCAGCAGTCCGAGCCCCAGGCCTGACTGCCCGCCGCCATGCTTCATGGGAAGCCTTTGATGGATGATGCCACCCTTAAGGACTTCCGAAGGGGCGAGGGGGCTCACGTAGTCGATGCTTTGGAGAGGTCCCTACTTCTCCCCATTGACATGGCCGAGCTGGGGGGTATGAGGAGGGAAGAAGTTGCCCGCAACCTCAAGAGGTACCTGGGCATGGTAAGACTTTCGATACTTGTTCCTTTGTTTGAATTTTATTCCTCAGTGTCCAACTCACGATGTACTTGTTTTGGTTGGCAGGCTATCCAGGCCGCCTTCAGGCTGGAAGAGAAGGCCGATAACCAGGATAAAGCTCTAGGCCAGGAGCGCGACAAATGCTTGGATGTCGTGAATAACCTCAGAAAGTCTGAGGCGGATCTCAAGAAGGCAATGTAGAATTTGGAGGAGATGACGAGGGCTAGAGACAACACGGCATCTGACCTAGCCGGTGCTATGAAACAAGCCAAGGACCAGACAGGGCACTTGCGGGATGTCGAGGGTTAGCTGCAAGTTGCCAAAGAGCATATCACCGACCTAAAGCAGAAGTCGGCCAAGGCGGTAGGGGCCAAAGGCATTGCTGAGTATGCCAGGGACGAGGCCTTGAGGGCTAAAGAAGAAGCCGTGTTTGCGAGAACAGATGCTGAGCGCTCCGTAAAGCAAGCGGAGGAAGAGGCCTTTGCTGAGGGGGTGGCTAAGACTGAGGCTGCCCTTAAGGCTCAAATCCCTGAAGTATGCAGGCGCTACTGTTCCTAGACTTGGAGTAAGGGGACGGGCAATTAAAAGGAGGGAGCATGGATGATCAACAAGTGGAAGAAAGGGGTTATGAAAAAGGACTATATAAAGGGGAGAAACAGGGGAGAAGGGGGGACAATTCCCATGGGAGAGATCACTATCAAGCTCCTCAGACCGGTGCCGAGGACAGACTTTTGAGGATAATCTCTATCCGCCTCCGTCCGATGGTGGCGAACAGCGGTGAACGTTACACTGAGCACTGTCCGCTTACTAGGGCCTAGTTCTTGAACCCCCTCTCTACAAATTCATTGTATTAGGCTAGCTGGGCTTGAGTCCACTCACTTAACAGTAGAAGTGCTCAAACCTAGTCCCTACATCTATCTATTCCAAAAAATAGTATATATCTCCATTAATTTGATAATTTTTACGTTAATAACATTTAAATATATATATATATATATATATATATATATATATATATATATCAAAATTCCTTATAGCTATCAACCACGTTCTCTTTCTTTTTTTCTTTTTCTTTTTTTAATTTTAAATTTTTTACATGTTACGTTATGTTGAATCAACTCTTTTTTCTTTTCTTTTTTTCTTTTTTTCATTCTATTCATATGACCTTTTTTAATTCCAATTTTTATGGGATAAAAAGAAACACATTGATTAGATATCTTTAATTTCAATAAGATTTAAATGAATTATATTTCAATGGAACTCTACCAATATATATAACCCTATATATCCTTTTTGGAGTGAAACTTATTTCAATATGTGAATGCCTAAATCCCATGACAATGCAAGTATGCATTCTTTCTTCTTTTATTATTATTATTTTCATTTTGTTTATTTTCTTTACTGTTATTATTGGTTTTTTGTCTTTGTGTGATTTTAGTTAATGAATTCAAAACATTCGAAAACATTGTCAAGTTTCTAAAGGCTCATTCTTTGTTTTTGTATTTTGTTTTTATTAAATTGATTAGGTTTTGTGTATTGGTTGCCTTTTGTTTAAACTAATTTTCTTAGCTTTGATTTTATATGCTTAGGGTTAGCATCTTATAATTAATGATTAAATATGGTTAGAATTAATAGATTATTTTTAACAATTTTCTTATTTGATTTCTACGTTACATCAAATTATCAAGGTGTTCTACATGTGTATTTTTGAATTATCAACTTTAATTTTAACTTATAATATTATCAAGATTATATTAATTTTAGATTTATCAATTATTTAGTACGTTTTTTTAAATAATTATCAATTTAAAATTCAATTCTTAGAATCAATGATTGAATATTGTTAGAATTAATAGATTAATTTTAACAATTTTCTTATTTGATATTTATGTTATATCAAATTATCAAGATGTTCTACACGTGTATTCTTTAATTATCAACTTTAATTTTAATTTATAATATTATCAAGATTATATTAATTTTAGATTTATCAATTGTTTAGTACATTTTTTTTAAATAATTATCAATTTAAAATTCAATTTGGAATTATCAATTTAATTTAGTTTTAGGAAGAAATCTTACCCCTTATTTTAGTGAAATAATTATTTACACTTGATAATTTTTTCTTTTATCTTTATTGAATCTATTAAAATATATAATTATTTATACATTTATTTTATAAGCTTTTTCATAAAACCGTGCAACGCACGGGCCTATTACTAGTGCTTAAGTATTATATCATGATTGGTGCTCTTTTATATTTTTATTTTTTCAGCAAGTACCTAAGATGATCTCTTATGTAAGTGTTGAACTCCAATTGCAAATTGACACATAAACATGTTATGTGAAATTCGATGTAAGATTTATGGATAGATTGAAATATATGGATCGATAAGATTTTGAACATGGCATGGTTTAATTGGCTTCTCATATTTTTAAGTCCCTTTGTCGTGACATGTAAGTTGCCTTCATCTTCTCTCCCTCGGTCTCTCCTATCCCTCAAAAACATCAAAACGAGGTTAAGTGAGTATAAAATGACAAATAGAAAGTTGTAACTTCCATTTCATCCAAAGACCATATGTTTTAGAGAGAGACATATCAAAGCCATAATAAAGAATGGATGCCTCCACTTTGTTTGAAGTTGATCAAGCATCTAGCAAAGGTAGTTGTTACCACATTTTAATGCAGATAAGCATTTGAACATGACATCTCATATGCACCGAAAGATAAGCGTATGGACATAGCTACTATCAAGTATCACATGATCCAAGTTTCTTTACTCTCTTTAAAAATATCAAAATGAGGTAAAGTGACATATTATTTAAGGTTCATGTTAACGAGTGCCCTTAAAATAATATTTAATAATCATATTAAGAAAGTTTTAAACACCACTTTTATGGGAAATATAAAAATTTGACTAAAAAATTAATTATTTTATCATTTCCCTATAAAATATTTTAAAAATAATTCTAAATCAATGCCTTTAGGGCATTCATTAACATTTCCCATTGTTTAAAGAGAGAAATATTAGAGACACTGAGAGAAAATGGATTCTGCCTGTTCGTTTAAGCTGCTGATCAAAGCATCTTATCTAGGGTGAGGATTATGGCATTTTGATGCTCATATCTTTCTTTTTTAAATTATTCAATAAGATCATTGAGATCTTTTATTTTAAGGTACTCAATTTTTAATTCTTCATGGAGGTGATAATGAATATAAATCATTGCTTTTAAGCAATTTTGTAGGGAGTTTTGGTTGCCATCTTTAATAGTAGCTCCAAAGTTCATTGACTCATGGTAGATCTCAACAACAAGGATCTATAATAAATAATTCTTGCCCGAAATATCTAAAGTGATGAATTCAAGTTTTGAGAGATTAATTGGACATATATTTATATCACGTGAAATATAATTAAGTAATGCTATATTTAATCTAAATTCTTGTAACGTTAACTTTTTATAAGAATCATTAATTAACCTACCTGAAACATATATAAAACATATGTATATAATATGTCTAGCCTAAAATTCATAAATTTTTTAGTCCATCAAATCAAAACTAAATTATATAGTAAGATTACTAATTCTTAAGGGAAATTTATGTTGGGTTAAGTATCACAGACATAAGTCATAACCTTAAGGTTGCAAGACAAATTAGCACAAATATTTTTGAATTGATTGGAGTTCCGTCCAATAATGTGTTGTGAAAGAAGAGGAATATCAAAACAACATAAACAAATCTACTGATTCATCCATGGACTATAATGGATTTAGTAGAATAATTAAAAATTTTCAAGCCAGTTTCCTATGCGTAGGTTTTAAGGTGGTAGTGGAGTTGGAGTTAGAGGTTGGCACTTGGCAGTGGATGTTAGGTTTTGGGATTGGATTATGTTTAGTTCAAATAGGTGTGATACACACATAGGGTATTTTGTAAAAAAAAAAAAAAATTCGAGAGATAATTACAACATGCTGCTAACCCCGTAGCTCGAACTCTTTCCCCCCTAAACCCCCAAGCACTTTGTACATGGGGAGGTGTCAATTTAGCTACAAACCTTTGTGATTTCAAGTCATGATTTCAGTTTATGAAAACACTAAGTGTGATTATTTACCCTTATGGAATTCATGGCAACCAAGCTATCTATTGATTGACCATGAATGATGTCATGTGGATGCCATAAGAGCGTTTGCCTTATCATGAAGGTTCCTATTAATGAGTGTCATAAGGGCACAGGTTAAAGATTAATAAATGCTTAATTATGAATTGTAATGCACATTTTTTTTTAAACAAAATATACATATTAATGATTCATTGGCTTACATGCACAATATTGAGTTTTTTGGATATATATGTATGGTTTGCATTTTTTTTTTTTTGGTCATGTTAACGGATGCTCTTAGAACAATTGTTAATAAAGCATAATAAGAAAGTTTTGACATTGCTTTTATGAGAAATATAAAAACCTGTCAACAACATTTATTATTTTATTATTCTCCCAATAAGATGTTTCTAAAAAGAGTTCCTAAACCAATGACCTAAATTAACATTTCCCCTTTTTTGTAATGAATAAAAATATTATAGGTCCGGTTAACAGATACCTTTAGGACATTCGTTATAAACCATTTTAGAAAAGTTTTGATACTACTTTTATGAAAAATATAAAATGTTATTAAAAATAATAATTACTTTCTTTTTTTTTTTTGAGAAAGAATTAGTTTTGAGTTAATTCCACCATTAAGAACACATTTTTTCTAGCCTATAACTACTCTATACTTATTGATTATTGAATTGCAACTTGCGACTTGCGACTTTGTATATAGAATTGTCTTTGTAACGTGCATTTGTCATTATTCCACAAGTGAATGAGTGATATAAATTTGATTGAATATACGAGATACTTTTTACTAGTGAATCAACTTGAAACATTGGATATTAAATAAGAAATGCTTAGAATGTCTCCCCTCAAATTCACAATATGCTTAAGTATTATATCGTGATTGGTGCTCTTTTTTATTTTCTTTTTTTCAGCAAGTACCTATGATGATCTCTTATGTAAGTGCTGAACTCCAATCACAAATTGATACATAAACATGTTATGTGAAATTTGGTGTAAGATTTATGGATAGACAGAAATATATGGATACATAAGATTTTGAATGTCTCATGGTTTAATTGGCTTCTCATATTTTTAAGCCCCTTTTCCGTGACATGTAAGTTGCCTTCATCTTCTCTCCCTCGGTCTCTCTTATCCCTCAAAAACATCAAAATGAGGTTAAGTTAGTATAAAATGACAAATAGGAAGTTGGAACTTCCATTTCATCCAAGGACCATATGTTTTAGAGAGAGATATATCAGAGCCACAATAAAGAATGGATTCCTCCACTTTGTTTGAAGCTGATCAAGCATCTGGCAAAGGTTATTGTTACCACATATTTTAACGTAGATAAGCATTTGAACATGACATCTCATATGCACAGAAAGAGAAGTGCATGGACCTAACTACTATCAAGTATCACCTGATCCAAGTATCTTTACTCTCTTTAAAAATATCAAAATGGGGTAGAGTGACATCTTGTTTAAGTCTCTTAAATCATTCACATCACCCAATGCAAATTTTTTTTGTCTAATTTAATATAAAACTTATATTTCTTATTTTACGTAATCACTTTTAAAAAATGTTGAGAGAAATTACAAAGAGGTGGTGTTTGATATTTTAGACAACGGCAAATCACTAACTCATGATGGCCCACTTGGTGGAACAAAGTTGCATGCCGCAGTAATTTGGAATGATAATGATAATACCTATTTATTTTTTCAACATTCCAATGGTAATGTATGGTTTACTAAAGAGAGTAATAATGCCATAAAGTTTGTTGTGTTAACCGGCCTGTGCAACATACTAGAAAATTTGATAAAATATATTTAATTAATAAATACTAACAAAGTGATCTTATCTCTTCTTATTTTTATTGAGACCAAACAAAGTGATGGTATGATTTTTTTTAATTATTAGACCAATTTATTAGGAAAAAAAAATCACACACACGATCAAATAATTGGTCACAGGCATGATAGAAGCAACCAAAAAAAATTACCCACAGTTTCGAACTGAATCACTGGCAAAATTGAGATAAAAACATCCGATTCTAGGTTTAGCACAAAGAATTGATATAAAATAACTGTATAATTGATTAATTTCCATTACTTGTCAATGACACTTTAATACATTTTTGTTTTATTTGGCCACTTCAAACGAAACAAACGAAAAGGTAAACAATAATGTTTCTATTACTTTTAACTTTTAAGTTAAGTGTGAGCAAGTTGTAAACCACTAGCCTAGAAGATATACTAATTTTTTAACCTTTTACCAGCTTATGGAAACAACTACATGCCGAACCAAATCGTATAGCTCAGGTAAAAGACTTAACAGTAAGCAGTAGTTACTATCAGGCCAAAATGGCCAAATACCACAATTTTTTGAAATTTTTAGCAAAAAACTACTGTTTAGAAACAGCTTATACAGAAAATAGTGAACAATTTTTATAAGAAAACAATGAATAATTTTAATCAATGTAGAAATTAAATTCGTATTTCGAAATTAAAATCTCTATATCTTACAATGCTTCTATTTAAATAAATAAAAATATAGAAAAACTTCTTATTTTTATCTTTCTGTTTATTTGTCAATTATCCTCAAGCAAAAAAAAAAAAAAAAAAAAAAAATTACACAGTACTCGAGTTTGGTAAACTCGAGTACTGTAGAAAAAAGAATTTCTGTATTTTTTTTATAAATGGTACTCGATCCTACTATACTCGAGTACTGTGTTGCATGGTACTCGAGTTTACCAAGCTCGAGTACCACTTTATTTTTTTTAATCGCCAATTTCCAGCTCAACAGCCACGTTGGAACTATAAAATAGGGTACTCGAGTTCACCAAACTCGAGTACTAAAAAAAGTGGTAGATTGCCATTTATTTTCGAAACAGTGATTTTTTGCTAAAAATCTAAAAAAATTGTGGTATTTGGCCATTTTGGCCCTCATTGATTAGCATCACACCGTCGACCTTAGAGGAAGAAATGTATTTGTTATTATATTGCAGATATGTGCCTGTTATTTTTTCAACAATGATGGGGCAGTGGGAAAAAAAGTGAATGTAATTTATTACAATGCTGTGCTAAAACCCATATAAATAATCTTTTAATCAAGGTCATGGAAATTTCACCCATTAACAAAATGTAAAATTTTCTCTCAGATCCATTGCTTTTCAGCCATGTTACTCAATATCAAACTCCATAGGTTACTAAAATATTGGATATTATGGTTTTTCAGACTCGAAAATATTGGATGTTATGGTTTTTCAGACTCGAGCTAAAACAGTTCTCTGGCCAAAGGTCGGGGAAACTTTCAATCAGATGGACACTGCCACAATGGAGCTTGAGTGTTTTAAAGCTTTACAAAAGCAAGAACAATTAGCAGCTTCACACTGGATAAATAGTATCTGGAAGGAAGTTCGGAAGCAAAAGGAGCTCGAACAAACCTTACAGAAGCGGTATGGGGATCTTGTGGCAGAGCTAGAGAAAAAGCAACACCTCATGCATGAATACAGAGTACAAGCACAAAATCAAGAAGTGATTGCAGCCAAGACTCATGCTCTGGAGTTGTCTAAGGCTCTAATGATGAAAATGCAGGCCAGCAAATGGATGTTGAACAAGATCATGCTTCTGTGAGCCCAAAACCTGATATGGATGCTGATGGCCAGAAAGAGCACCCTCAACCATGCATGGATGAAAACTTGCCGAGTAACATGCCTTATGCAGAGGGAAAGAGCACCACAATTCTACAAGGTACTAGTTTTGAAAGACAATAATATTCAGCTCTCGCATTCGGATAGAGAGAACTCTAACTGAGCCCCAGACATGATGCATGTGGAGGAAAATAAGGTCGTTATCGACTCTGTTGATACTTGATAGGGCCTCTGGTGACATATGACTGTCGAGGTTACCAAAGAGAATCCACATATTGTGGATCACCAGAATGTATTGGAAGCCAGAATTCTAGATGGAGTTTTTATCAATCAAGAAGACTAGTCCCAGAAATGGTTGGCAATGATGGTTGTGCTTATGGGGGGTGCCATGTGTGGCCTCTAGTGGGAAAGGGAAGGTTATAAATCAGCTGGCAATAGCATTAACAAAACGCCAAATGTGTTGATGCCGGAGGAGAATTTGCCTTTTCTGTATTGTGATTTTTATTGAGAAACAATCTGGATTTGGCAGATATGAATGCCCACTTCCGAGCAGATTATTGCAGGGTTAGACAGTTTCTGAATTTTGCGGTTCCTATGAATTGATGAAATCTTCAATTAGAGATTGTGTTGTAGCTGAGTGGTAACTTGACCTTTGGTGATGTTCTTTGGTTTTCACAATTTTGCAATTCAGGTTCATACCAGAACTGGAAATCAATTCTGTACTGTTTTGGTCTGTTTAAACACAAACCAAAAATAAGAAAAAAGGACATGGTTAAGGTCTTAAGGATCTTATTTTGGTGAATGAGAAGAGCTTAATTTGGTCTTGCATATGGTGCAATTGTTATTCAATTGTGAAATATAAGTTGTTGCAGTTTTTCTTTTTGCTATGAAAATGTAGTGTCCGCTTAAGATTTAAATGATTGTATCACAGTTTCCCTTATCAAAATTCAGGATTTTGCATTTTATTTGATCCGGTAGCCCACTTTATAGCAAAGGCAGCGGTTGAAGGTATGAAGAATGTTATCTGTCTCTTTGTGATGTCACAGCCCTCACGCTACCATTACAGCCATTAATTTAACAGAGAATTATTCAAAAATTAAAATCTGGTTAATAAAAGACTAATCACAATTGTTATTTGGTTTCAAATCATGTGCAAGTTGAAAGTATTCATGTTAAAGTAGCTTGTGATTGAGAAGACTGTATTAAAGAATAAGAAGAGCACAAAGAATATATATTTCTTAAAAGGAGTTCAAGATTAACGTTTTAATTACTAATTCAAAGTGGGAATTCTCTTCTTATAGATTGTTTCTACTGGAGCTTAGCATGAAAGTGCATATGTTCGATACATAAGCTCAAATCAAGAATCCTAGTGTGTCTTAATTCTATCAATTTCCATGCAAGCAAGACCTGGTACCATTGCACGTTAGATTCAGCTCTAGATCCTTAGGTGTTGAAAGTTGAAACTCATCTGATGCAGATAAGCTAGAACTATTTAACACAAAACTAAAAATATATATATATATATATATATATGAAAAATAAAGGTAGAACATAGGAGTCAACACCTAGACTTATTTAGAATCAGAAAAATCCTTGGAGTAAGCACTAGGATATGCAGGAAGCACAATTAAATTTTATTATAATTTAGTTTTATTAGATTTTGGAGTCACTAGTAATTTTTATTTGTGAATTATATATATATATATATATTTTTATATTAGGTCCTAGTATTTAATTAGGTATATAGTATTTTTATTTAAAGTATAGGAAATTTTTGTAATATGCCATTTGGATTTCCTATGATAGTTAGAATTAGGGTTTAGTTCTCCTGCATAAGCTTTTAGTCTTGTACTCCTGTCCAAGGAGAGATTCTTTTGATGAAGAAAAGTTTATATTGAAATTGTCTCTAGGGTCTAATACCTGTAAGAAATATGTGATTAAATGATTAAATTTATTATATCTCAATAGTTTAAACTTTTAGAACAATTAGTAATTTAACATGAAATTAGAGAAAGATGTCCTAAATTCGATCATTGTATCCTTTGCTCTACCTACCATTTAAAATCTCATGAAATATGTGGTTAAATGATTAAATTTACCATACCAATAGTTTAAACTCTCCTAGTGGTTTTTTCTGAATGGATGCTAACTCTAAACAAGCCTATAAGTGCCAACTGTAGGTTCTATCTTTACTTTTCCTATTTTTAATTTGATTTTGAATTATTCTTGTTTTTCTTACGTCAAATTTAGTATTAGAGCAAAAAATTCAATTTTTATGAAGATCATTGTTAGTCAACCTAGACCAGGTAAAAAAACCCTCATGGATTCTCCAATACTAAAAATTTTGATTCCCCACCAGCCACCATTAATCATTGTCACATTTAGGATCTGTTTGGTTGGGGAGATTTTAGGGGAATGGAAAAGGAAGGAGAGAAAAGTAGAGAGAAAATGATTTTTTTGGGTGTTTGGTTGAAGAGAAGAAAGGAGTGAAAATTGGTGAGGCCCAAGTGTTTTCTTCTCAGGTTCATCAAAATATTTTCTCCCAAAATCAAGGAGAAAACTGGAGAGAAGAATTGCAGATGAAAAAACCCGTGTGCTCATTGCACATGGTTTTGTCATTTTCTTCTTTGGTTTTTTTTATTTATTTATATATTTATTTTCCTTTGGTTTTATTCTTTAGTTTTTGTCTTTTAATGTACTTCTCATTCGGTTTTTTTTTTCCTCGTTTGTTTTGGATCCTTTGGCTTGTGCTCTTTTCAAAAAAAAAAAAAAAAAAAAAAATTTAAGTGTCCATGCACAAATTTTTAATAAGAAAATGTGTTGCTTTTTGTTTTCTTTAATAGAGACATAATTATAAATTTATATAAATTTCATTTTCCATCATCTCATTTTTCTTCTCAATCAAATAAATGCGTTTTTTCATCTTTTCACTTTTCCATATTAGAGAAAATTAAATCTCTTCTATCCTTTCATTTTTCCACCCCTCCAACCAAACAAATGCTTAAGTTAGTTTGAGCAAAAAGTCAAAAATCTCTAATCTCTCTACTTTTCCGCTTGTCATGTTTTCTCAAACCAAAGTTAGTTTCAGCAAAAAGTCAAAAATCAATTTTAATTAAGTTTGGTCCCTTTTTAGCATCTGCAGATTACTCAAAGTGAAATTTGGGGTGAAAACCAAATTCAAAGTAGAATTTGACTTCATGGGTTAGGGTTCCAGCTTAGAAAATGCCCCACTTAAGAGGATTTTTTGTCGCAATGCAAGTAACAATGAAGTATAAGAAACTAAACGTGACTACAATTTTTAAGAGATTTTCCAATATCTATCTCTAAGTTATTTCCAATGCTATTGATTTGAAGTAAACTAACTTGAAGTAAATTAAATCAAATCTAACCAATTTGAAGTAAACAAATTCAAAGTGGAAAGAGAGGATAGCAAGAGTCATGAATGTTAATATGATTTCGATTGCCAATAACGCATAGATCAAATGATATTTCTTCTGTAATAATAAAGAATGAAGGTTAAGATTGTGTGTTCAAAATTCTCTTGATGTATTAATAAACTTACCAACAGGGAAAAAAGAAAAAAGAAAGAAAGATTTCAACTAACAAATTTATCAAGTTGGTATTGTAAGGGATATGTTTGACTATTCTCATAATGGAAGCAGCAGGAGGTTACATGGAAGCAAGGAAGGTTGTAATCTGCTGCAGTTTAAGAGTTCAAAAGTCATAAAAGTTGATCAATTATTTTAAGTAGGGAGGACAGATAAGACGATGGGTTTGGATTTCCTTAATTGAAAAGTAAAATGAGAAAGTTAAAAAGAAAAGGAAGAAGAATGACACGCATGTACGTAATTGACATGCAAAGTCCTTTGGTTTGACTCTCGTTGCATCATTTTCAACCAATCACAACAATGATTCCAATGTTCCGCATATATATGATGAATGTTTTCGAAATCCAGACGACTAATAAGAGAATAATAATTAATAAAGAAAAACAAGGTATTTTAAGGTTTAAAGGTCTCACTTGTTGGGTCCCAAGTACCCAACATAACTATCAGTTGGAAATAAATAACTTGATTAATAATTGATGCAATTATAAAATAAATATAATTCAACTATAAAAGTTTTTTTTTAAAATGAAAAAGTGATCAAAGAAAACTTTATCGATTTTCCAATAGATTTTCACTAAATATATAAACTAAGAAGAAGATAAAAAGTAATCTAACAACTTATATATATATATATATATATATATATATATATATATAAACTGTTTATTAAAGGCTCTAGATCCACTGCTCTAATAATGACTAGTATCTGTATAATGTAATCACCCTCTTACGTACGGGTGGGGGCGAGTTTTATTTAGCAAAAAAAAAAAAAACCAAATACTTTATAAACTTGAGAAGTTATGACTTTTGACATGCACAAATTACATCATGCTATCGTACACCTGAGCTCACAAAATGCCAAATACAAATTACATCATGCTATCGTACACCTGAGCTCACAAAATGTCATATATATATATATATATATATATTGATAAAGCCAGATTTTGTCTTGTCAGTATGCTCCTCGTCAGTATGATGGATGACTTGAAATCTTGTGTAAAAGAAAGCACTAAATAGATAGTGGCACCAGTTTGGGGTTTGCTAAGGACCTTCCAATGCTTAAGTTAGTTTTTTCTCTTTAAAAATCTATAATCTGTAGAGCAATTTTGTGTTTGTATATCTTTTTTTTATCCATCATTTGCCTGGCTTTCTTGGCTTTATATAGCCTCTGTGTGAGTAAATGCTCTATGTAACGTTGTACTACAGTTGGAGGAGTTATGGCTCAATGATGACCACTTAATCCCATCTTTTACTGTCCTTAACAGTTATTTAAATGTATATTATTGGACGGTAGTAACGTTCCGTACTCATTTATGACTCGATCATCAAATGCTGTCTAGGATTAATGCACTCACGCTCCTTCATACTCTTTCTCGTCATTATTATGGACGGTTTGCAAGTATGGATGACCATTTATATGCTACTCATTAGTTGCCCCCTTTATTTCTTTGTTGTCATTTGTTCGGATGAGCAAAGGAATTTGGAAAGTCTTTTTTGGTGGGTTAACTTGTTGGTGCCCCAAGATTCTCGTCTCATCACATTTATTGTGAGGTGATATTCCTGTCAAGTGATTGCCACATTTCCCTCTTGAATTGGTCGCATGTATGTGTTTCCTTGTGTTTCCCATGCATTGATTTTGCTTCCCCTTTTAGCAAAAACTTCTCACATTCTCCTTCTTCTTCAACGTGGGTTGTATTTGAAGTTTGAAACTTTCAAAAAAGAGAGCTTTTGCAAACTCAGTGCAGTAAGACTCTTTTTCTTCAAAACTCCATTAATGGTTGATTTTGCTTTCATTAGGCAGGAAGCTCCTTCTATTTCATTTTTCTTCACTAGATTAGGGGTTTTCTTAGAGTTCTCTGGTGGGCATCGTCCTCAAGTAGGTTTGTTTTTACCTTGAGATTGTGGAGCTTTTAGACTTGTTTTGACCACTCTTTATCCTCTAATTCGTCAATCCTTGATTGCTTATCACATAGAGATGACTGCCGCAGAGTATAGGGACATCGATGTTAGGTCTAGTGAACTCGAGACTGGTTTGTCTTCGAGTAGTGAAATTATGGATAAAGATTTTGAGATCGTAGTATTGAAACCCTCATCGTCTTCTAAACCTTCCTCTTCTTCGTCTTCAATTCTTTTCCATGCTCTCTTTGAATCTTGCTCCTTAGAGCAAAGGCACATGAAATCTATAAGAGAAAGATTTCAATTCCTTGGAGGGGTTGTCACAAGATTACCTTGTTCAAATGAAAAAGCCTGCTCCTTTGCCCATGGTGAGGTGAGTTTTTACGAGGCTACTTTTTCATGTGGCCTTCGTTTTCCTGTTCACTCTTTCATCATGCAACTTCTCGCTCTTCTTAACATTGCTCCAAGACAACTCGTCCCTAATGCTTGGAGGACGATTATTGGTTGTATGTCAGTTTGGGTATCTGCCCATGATAAAGACATGATAACCCTAAATGAATTCCTTCACTTATACCATTTGAAACCTTCTACCCACTATGGGTATTTTGAGCTTTTGCCTTGGAGTAGAGAGTCTAGGATCATCTATAGTTTTTGTACTTCTTTTCGTGACTAGAAATCATGACATTTCTTTGTTTTTGGATCTAGATGGGAAACCATGACTGACGACCTGTGGGGAGAGGTCCTGTAGTTGCTACGAAAATGGGAAATCCCCTTTCTTGGTGCGTTCCTCTACCTTTCCATTTGACCAACTGTTTAAACTTATCATTTTATGATTCTCCAACTTGTTTTGCAGTTTTTGATCACCCTAAGTTGGAAGATCGTTATCAAGGATGAGTTCAAACTGCTCTTGAGTTTGCCCTTACAATCGAAGATTTTGACGACTTGGTAGATCCTCATCATTTGTGCGACTATTGTCTAGGACCTAAACCCTCAACATTTGTGTTAAAGAAGATTGGTCAAGAAGAGAAGAGTATGTTTAACTTCACTTTTTCTTCTCTTATTCCTCTTTTCTTTATAGGAACTTGGTTTTTTAACTTTCTATTTTGTAGAAGTGGCTACCAAGTATAGCAAAGATAAATATGCCCGTGTGAAGAGCTTGAAGAATGAGCCTTTGTCTTAACTTACTCTTGGGTCGAAGAAACGCAAGCTTCGTGAAAGGAAAGACAAAACTCCTGCCCTCTTGTATCTTTTTGGCACCCTATCTTCTCCCACACCTTCCCTTGAAATGATGACCTTTACTCCTCTAACCACTCACTCCAAAGGGAAGGGTAAGGTTGGCAACAGTGTTTGGGAAGATCTTGCCACAGCCCTTGGACGAGCTCACAATGTCATCACTGATGACGAGCTTAGAGGTCTCTCGTCCATTCCTTCTCACGAATTGGTCAGTCGTCACATTCAAAAACTGGTGCAAGTATTTTACTTAGCTACTCTTTATTTCTCATTGAGTATTTACACCTGTTTAAAGTTTTGACCCTTCCTTCATTTTTTAGGTTCTTGGTGAATCCCTATGCTTGATGACAGATTACCTGAATAGTGAAGAGAAGGTAGTGGTGGCCAATTCCAAGGTTGACTCAATTAAGGCCGAAAGCTTAAAGTTGAGGAAGGATCTGATCAAGGCAATGGATCAAGCAACGAAGGCTAAGGAGAAGGTGAAAGATCTTAGGGATACGCTGAAGGTGGAGAAGAAGCTCGTCATTCAAAAGGATGAAGAGGTTCGAGCTGCTCTTTTGAAGACAGGCGAAGAACGTGAAAATGTGATCACTAAATTTCTTGAGTCTGATTGCTTTTCTGACCTCCAATTCGTCTAGTACTTCAAGGGTTTCGAGCTTCTTCGCAGATGGATGATGAAGCATCATTGTCAAGTAGCGGACTTTGCAAACCTTGATTTCGAAGCTATTGATACCGAGATCCTTGCCACCAAGACTAAAGAGAAAGAAGGTGAAATTGTAGTTGATGTTGCTAAAGGAGATGGTACTATCACAGGTGGAGTTGTGGATTAGGCTCAGATGGATGAGGTCTATGTTGAGGTGGTCGTCACTACTCCTTGAAAGAAGATTTTAAATAACCTTTCTTTCTTTTTTTTTTTTTTTTTTTTTTTTGGGAGACTTTGGTTGCCTCATGTTTTGAGGCTTTAACTCAAAAACAATAGATGCCTCTTGTTTTGAGGCTTTAATAAAGAAACAATGAATATTTTGCTTGTTTTGAGGCTTTTTTTATTTTTATTTTATTTCATTTTATTTTATTTTATAAACAATGCCCTTTTTTAGGATCTTTTTCTTTTTCTTATTCAGCTTTTACTTAAGAAGCTTTGTTATGGTTTAAACCTCGAAGTTCTTCGTCATAATATCAGACTTCGTTGTTTTGAGGTTCTTTTGACTATACATGATATTCCTTTGGGAATACATGATTTGAACTTGAAGTTTTTCGTTGTTGACGACGAACTTATGTGATTCTTATTCTTTGAATTCCTGCTATGTTTATAGTTTGAACTCATTGTCAGAGCTTTTACCATTTTTATGATTTAGACTCGTTTATTCGAGCTTTTACCATGTCTATGATTTAAACTCATCATTCTAGTCTTTACCATGTTTATGGTTTTAAACTCGTCATTTGAGTTTTTGTCATGTTTATGATTTAAACTCGTCATTCAAGTCTTTATCATGTTTATGGTTTTAAACTCGTCATTTGAGTTTTCACCATGTTTATGATTTAAAATCGTCATTTGAGTTTTTACCATTTTTATGATTTAAACTCATCATTTAAGTCTTTACCATTTGGTCATGGATATCTCCTTCTCATCTGTGAACTTAACCTTGAAGCTTTGTCAAACTTACTGAAAAAGAGATGGCTTATGGAATCTTATTATTTCATGCACCCTTATTTATGAGGGGATTACAAGGAAATTACTGAAAATAACTTAATCAAAACACTTGAAAGGAAAAAAATGCTTAAAGGAAAAAAAGTAAAGAAAAAAAGAAATCTCGCTTATTTGATGCATTGTCAGGCGAGGTACTCCTATAGACGGAGCTTATTAGTCCAAGCACTTCTTATTGATATTACTTCTTGAGATGCTCCACGTTCCAAGGACGTGGTAGTGGATTGTCGTTAAGGTCCTTCAAGTAGTATGTTCCTTTTCTGGAGTAACAGACGACCTTATATGGACCCTTCCAAGTAGGGCCTAACTTTCCCTAAGTTGGATCCTTAGTAGCTTGAGACTTTTCGCAGTACCATGTTGTTGGGGTTGAACCTTCTAAGTTTCACCCTCTGATTGTGGTACTTTTCCATCTTCTATTGATACTGAGCCATTCTTAGGGCTGCCTCATCTCTGACTTCAGGTAAACAATCCAAGTTAAGTCTCAGCTTGTCATTGTTTGTACCTTCATCATTACTGGCTCGCCTAAGACTAGATACTCCCACTTTAACGGGAATGACTGCTTCTGTATTGAAAGCCAACTTGAATGGAGTTTCTCCTATTAGTGTTCTCAGAGTCGTCCGATAAGCCCATAGTACCTCAGGTAGCTCTTCTGGCCATGCACCCTTTGCCCCCTCAAGTCGTGCTTTGATAAGTTTGAGCAAAGTATGATTTGTTACCTCTGCTGCTTATTTTGCCTTTGGGTGCCTAGGTGATGAATAGTGGTTTTTTATCCCTAGTTCTAGACAAAATTCCCTAAACTTTCGACTATTGACTTGCCGAAGATTATTAGATATGATCGTCATTGGGATTCCAAACCCACAGACAATGTTCTTCCAAACGAAGCTCTGTATTTTGCCTTCTATAATTATTGCTAGTGGTTCTACTTCGACCCATTTGGTGAAGTAATCAATGGCAACAAATAGGAACTTCACTTGTTTCTTCCCCTGAGGGAGTGGGCTGACGATATTGATCCCCCATGTGGAGAATGACTAAGGTGAGGAGATGCTCGTTAGTAATTCCCAAGGTATATGCTTCACATTTTCGAACCGTTGACATTTATCACATTTTTTTACAAGTTCAACCACGTCTTTTTACATAGTTGGCCAAAAGTAGCTTGCCTTGACCGTCTTTCCCACCAAAGATTGAGGTCCTGAATGGTTACCACATACGCTTTCATGGATTTCTTGCAACACATATGTTGCTTCTTGAGGAGTCAGGCATTTCAGGTATATGATAATGCCTTAAAATGTGTACTTGTTATATATTTATGTGGGCGTTATCTCCTTATTACTATGCTTAATTTGTATAATTAAGCCATGATTTGCATTAGTCTCTATTATTTATCTTTACATAATTTCTTGAATAAGATGCTATGCATTATGTGTAATTTTCTATTTTCAGGAAATCATGTGAGAAAGATAAGTTTACAGGAATTTGTGAGAGAATGGAGGCCAAACTAGAATTAAAGTGGAGCTAAAGGACCATGCTTAAATGTCTAAGAAGGTTCAGCTGGAGTGCTTGGATCGTCTACCATGATTGGAAGCTTCAAATTAGGAAAGAAATCAAAGAGGCAGAATCTAAAAAGGAAAAATCTGATTTGAGCATTGATCAGTATTTTAGGTGTATCTCTCTCCTCAAAAATCCAATTGACACAAGGCTAGATGGATTGGAACCGTGACTTAAATATCTACAACTTTCCCGTTTTGAGTTTTTCCAAATTATCAACTTTGGAAGGCCAAAATTAACTCACAAATTACTGCTGTAAACCTGGACGGAAATTAAAAATAGTAAAAGTTTTATTTTCTTTGGACACTTAGACATTAGGGTTTTAGAAGGGAAGCTGTGAGAACTAATTTTGGCAGAGAAAATCTTGTATTTTTCTTTCTCTAATGGCAGCCTAAACTCTTTGCTAGGGTTAGGGGTTATGTTTCTTCTATACGGTATGAATATTCAATGTGATTCTTTCTAGGATTTTATCAATGACATATTTGATTGTTCAATTAGATTTCTTTTGATGTATTAGTTTTTCCATGCTTTCAATAAGTTCAATCATGTTTTTCTTATTGTTTAGAGGAATTTTTAATAGTTTCAAATAGAAATCATGTTTTAAAGTGAATGGGTTTTTCTGAAAACTATTCTAACCGTATTATTAATCGAGATTATCATGCGTTCTTGAATTGTCTCAGTTCAACCGAATCATAAGTTTTTAATTGTATAAGAAAAATCAATTGTGAAATATATAATTTCTTAGATCACAAAAAATTTCATATTGATATAAGGAAACACCTCGATGCCCTAGTATTTACATTATTGATTTAATTAGTTTTTATTATTATTCTTGTTAACAATCACCAAGCAAAAGTATTTTTCTTCTTCACCCAAATTGCTATTTAATTATATTGTCTTTGAATACTCTGCTCCTTGTGGTTCGACCTCGATACTTCGAGAATTATATTACTATGATCTCTTGCACTTGGGAGTGAGCAAGCAGTATGGCATCAAGAACCCTCTCTTGTAAAGTTCACCATTCAAAATAGTGAACTTGGCTGCTCTAACTCTAACCTTCTTTGCTTCTGATGAGTCAGATAAGAGTTGGCCGTCTCTGATGTAAGAAAGGATTGGGTCCATCCATGTGTTTGGTCGCTAGACTGAGAGGGTCTGCAGTCCGTTGATACTGGGGATTGTTTGGACTTCCATGAGCAATTCTATCGTTGCTGAGGCATCTTTAGTTGACGCTAGTTTAGCGACCTTGTCAGCATCTGAGTTGTTTCCCTTGGGATTTGCTCGAACTTGACGTCATTAAATTTGTCAATGAGTTGAGTCATCAGCTTAAGGTATCTCTTCATTCTCTCTTCCTTTACTTTGTATTCGTTGGTTGTTTGTAGAACAATCAGCTTAGAATCGATCCTCAATCTCAAATTCTTGATCCCCAAGGCTCTTGCAATTCTTAGGCTAGCAAGGACTGCTTCATATTCTGCCTCGTTGTTTGTTACTGGAAATTGGAGTTAGACTCCATACTTAAGGACATCCTTCTTGGGCAACATCATAATGATACTGATGCCTCCGAGCCCTGCAACAGATGAGCCATCTATGCAAATTGTCCAATACTCTTCTTCCCGTTCAAGGTCTAGAAAATTGAATTCTGCAATAAAATCAACTAAAGCTTGAGCTTTGATTGCTGTTCTTGGCCTGTACTCAATATCAAACTAGCTTAGCTCAATAACCCATTGGACCATGCGCCCTACAACGTTTGGTTTGCTCATTGCTTTTTAGATTGGTTGATCCATCATAACAATGGTGGCATGGGCTTGGAAGTACGGACAAAACTTCCTTGAAGCCACAATTTATGAGAAGGCCATCTTCTCTATGTGTGGGTACTTTGCTTCGGCACCTTGGAAAGCCTAACTTGTGTGATACATGGGCCATTGTATCTTGGATTCTTCAAGGATAAATGCTAAACTGATGGCTGTTTATGATATAGCTAGGTACAAAAACAAATCTTCTCCTTCTATTGACGGGCTCAGTAATAGAGGCTTGGCCAGATACTCCTTGAGGTTCTGAAAGGCTGCCTCACACTCATCCGTCCAATGAAAAGCCCGCTTAAGAGTTTTAAAGAAGGGGAGACACTTGTCAGTGGCCTTTGAGACAAATATGTTTAATGCTGCCACCCACCCTGTCAGCCTTTGCACCTCCTTGACTGTCTTCGGAGAAGTCATGTCAAGTATTGCTTTGACCTTCTCTAGATTTGCCTTAATTCCTTGCTAATATACTATGAAGCCTAGGAATTTTCCCAATAAGACCCCTAAAACACACTTTGCAAGGTTGAGCTTCATTTTATACCTTTTTAAGGTATCAAATGTCTCTTAGAGGTCTTCAAGGTGGATTTTGGCTTCCTTACTTTTTACGATCATATCGTCTATATAGACCTTCATATTCTTACCTATTTGCTTGCTAAACATCTGGTTTACCAATCTTTGGTAGGTGGCACTTGCATTCTTTAGTCCGAACGACATGACTTCATAGCAATATAGGCCCTGGCTAGTGACGAATGCAGTTTTCTCCTGATCTTCTTTCTTCATTAGGATCTGGTTATAACCTAAAAAAACATTCATAAAGGTTAGCAATTCATGACTAGTTGTTGAATCAACGAGCCGATCAATTCTAGGAAGGGGAAAATTGTTATTGGGGCATGCATTGTTTAAGTCCATGAAATCCACACACATTCTCCATTTTTCATTGGACTTTTTTTACCATGACAACATTGGCAAGCCATTTAGGGTAGTAGACTTCTTGAATGAATTTAGCAACTAAAAGCTTTTCCACCTCTTCCATAACTGCTTTATTCCACTCTGGAGAGAATACTCGTCTCTTCTGTTGAACGGGCTTCTTTTATTGTGCTCTATTACTTGTTCGCAATCCTTGGCATATCTTTATGGCTCCATGCAAAGACATCCAATGTCTTTTTCAAAAACTTCACTAGCTCGTCATTTAAGGACTATTGGAGCTCTTTTCCTACCTTGGTGGTTTTGGATGGGTCTCCTTCGACTAGTTCGATGCTTTCCGCTTCCTCTATGTGCTTGGGTGGTTCCTCCTCTACCATCCAGGTGTGATTCTTTCTGGATGCTAAGACTGCTTGGTAACATTCCCTAGCTAAAAGTTGATCTCCAATGATTTCTCCAATCCCGTGAGGGGTCAAGAATTTAACTTTCAAGCAGTATGTGGAAGTTGCAGCCTTAAGGCAGTTAAGGGTTGGTCGTCCAAGAATCACATTATAAGATGAAGGGGCAATCGACGATCAAAAAGTCTACCACCCTTGTCACCTGAGCGGGGTGAGTCCTTGCTTAATTTGCAATGAAATGATGCCCTTTGCATAAATATGGTCTCCACTGAAACTAACCAATAGGGATTTAGAGGGTCTAAGGCGTTTTGAATCCAACTTCATTTGCTAGAAAGCTGTCATATACATTACATCTGCTGGGCATCCATTATCCACCAACATTTTTCGGGTGTTGTACCCCTCAATGGTTAGCATAATGACAAAGGGGTCATCGTGTGGTTGCTTGATCCCTTTCACATCTCGTTCGGAGAAAATAATGTCGTCATTCCTAGTACAATGATGTTTTGCTATTGGGTGTCTGATATGAACTCTGTTTACTTGCCTTTGGACTGCCTTTCTTAAGGACTTATATGATCCCCCAATGATCGGTCCTCCGGTGATCGTTCTTATTTCTCCCACGATCGGCTTGAGATTATCCTGATCTTCTTCCCTATGGTCATTAGTAGACTTCTCCTTCATCCACTAGTGAGCTTGATAATCTTTCTTAACAAACTTTTGAAGTTTTCCCTTTTGGATCAACTCCTCTATCTGTTCTTTAAAATCTCAGCACTCGTTAGTATAATGATCATGGTCCTTGTGGAAGTGACAGTATTTCTTCGTATCTCTCCTTTTTGAGGATGAGCTCAATGGTTTGGGCCATTTCAGTGCAGGGGCATCCTTTATCTACATGAGAATCTTGTCCATGGGCATCAGCAAAGGAGTGAAATTCAGCTTTCTTTTTGATGATGTCTCTAGACTGCTTTTGCTAGTTTTGGCTTCTGTGAGATTATCTTTGCAATCCCTCTTCTTGCCTTGGGACTCAGCATTTTTCTCTTTCTTTCATTTACCTGTTAGTCCCTTTGCAGTTAGTGCATCTTCCCCATTTATGTATTTTTGTGCTTGAACAATAGATCTATCATTGACATTGGAGGAGTCTTCCCTAAAGAGAAGAAGAGGTCAGGATTGTTCAACTCGGCCTGGAAGGTCGTCATTATCACCTAATCATCTACTTCATTAATTTTTAGAATTGCTTTGTTGAAACGCTTCACATATTCTTTCAGGGTTTCTCCTTCTTACTGCTTCACAATTAGCAGATAAGAGGTGGGCCTTTTATGGCGTTGGCCCCTAATGAAGTGACGGATGAAGGAGTCACTCAACTAGTCAAAATTTGCAATAGACACTGCGAGTAGTTTACTGAACCACACCCTTGCTACTCCTTTAAGGGTTGTTAGGTATGTCCTACAAATGACTTCATTTGGGGTTTGTTGGAGGTTTAGAATTGTTTTGAATGCCCTTATGTGATCCAGGGGATCTTTAGTGCCATCATAAATTTCCAGTTAAGGGAGACGAAATTTGGGAGGCAAGGGGCACCCCAAAATGTTGGCATTGAAGGGTGAGTCTATCATCCTGATCATGCCATCAAGGTTTACTACTGTCTTATCCTTCATGGCATTTTTGACCTCGTCTAACTCCTTCCTCGTGTTCTTCATCATTTGATCACTGCCACCAGTTGATTGCACGGTGTGTTCTGAAGTTTCCCTTTTGCTATTCTCTGGACTCTAGGCTTCGTCATCATTTTCATTGCGGTTGCACTGAGACTACAATATACTCGTGCCCTTGGGATGCGCCTTCGGCTTCAACTCTTCATTCTATTTCATCAATTCTTGCACATTAGCTGTTGATGCTTGAATTTGTTAGGCTATTACCATCGGATCTAGTGGCGCAATCATAGTTGAGTCCATCGGTTCTGAGGAACTTAGTAAGTAGAGAATTCAACAACTTGTGGTTGACTTCCCCAAATATGGCGCCAAACTGAAGAAGCTGGATTTCACCTTGTCAGTATGCTCCTTGTTAGTACGATGGCGACCTGAGATCCTATGTAAAAGAAAGCACTAAATAGATATTGGCACTGGTTTGGGGCCTGCCAAGGATCCTTCGATGCTTAAGTTAGCTTATACTTTTAAGAAATCTATAATCTATAGAGCAATGCTGTGTGTGTATATCTTTTTTTTTTATCCATCATTTACCTGGCTTTCTTGGCTTTATATAGCCTCCGTGTGAGTAAATGCTCTATGTAACATTGTACTACAATTGGAGGAGTTATGGCTCAATGATGACCACTTAATCCTAGCTTTAACTGTTCGTAACAGTTATTTAAATACACATTATTGGATGGTAGTAACGGTTTTGTGCTCATTTATGACTCAATCATCGAATGTTGCCTGGGATTAATGCACTCACGCTTGTCCCTACTCTTACTCATCATTATAATGGACGGTTTGCAAGTATGGACGACCATTTATATGCTATTGGTCATATATATATATATATATATATATATATATATATTTTAGAGACAACTAACTAAATTGACTTTGCTTTTTTTTTTTAATCCAATGTTTCACTACTTTAATGCCTCTTTACATAGGTTACAAATTTGAGTTACTATTCCCTCAAAAAAAAAAAAAAGTTTGCATTACTAAACCCAGCCACAAATGCTAACTCCGCAACTTGAACCTTTTCTCCCTTAAACCCCCAAGCACTTTGTGCACGGGGAGATGTCAATTCAGCTACAAATGGCAAATATTTAAATGTTAATTAGTTGACAAAAATGTAGAGATATACACTTATTTGCAGGGATGTTCCTCTCTTTAATTTTATCACTTGGAGGGGGCATGATCCATTTAATCTTTTTTTTTTTTCTTAAGGTGGAGTCTTTTTAATAATAAGCAATATTATTCCCCGACAACGAAGTACCAAGAGTGAAAACTAAGCGGATACATATAATCTATTACTATTTTATTTTAATAAGAGTCTTGTAACTCAATTTGTTGGTATCTTTTAGGTATTTCAAGATATCTAGAATTCAATTATCTCCTATATTATTGATATATTAGTCAATAATCTTTTGGTGAAATGATATTTTTAAGTCTTTTCAACAAAAATGAATGCATTTCAGTCATTTTACATGAATTCAAAGTCATAGATTATTGAATGATTGGATAGTATGATTGTTTAGCCAAGGCCCATGAGCTAAAAGTAGTTTTGTAGATAAAAATTTGAGGTAATTCTGAGGCAAGTGGACACTGCAGCAACAGAAAATGAGTAGGCAACACATCATGGATGAATAAAGAGTACAAGAGGAGACTTTGATAAGGTCTTAGTTTGATGATAAGGGTGTAAAAGTGTGAGAGACCGTGCCGCCGGCCCCTTTGTAGGTGTTGGGCCAAACCCACGTGAATTGGTAGAGTTGTGTTATTGTCTCTCAAAATGGAGATTCGACTAATTATATTTTTCCATTTAGATTAAGGGTTTCATAATAGAGTTGCCACTTATTTAATTATTAGAATAAATAAGAAAACCAAGATTGAAAAAATTCCTCATTTTATTGATTTGCAAATGAATTTACATTGATCATAAGAAATTATATGGTTTTGGTCTTAGATACAATCTAAGATAAAGTGCATGGTTTTGTTTCCTAGTTACAACATAGAAATTGAAAATTACAAGGATAAGCATTGATTTATCAATCCTTGATCTAAGCTTGGAAGCTGTGTTATAAGGTGGGAAGGTTTTAGGTACCCACCTTGCCCAGTAAAATTAGTCTTCTAGACTATGGTAACCAACATTCATATCATATCATTTAGGCGTAAATGCACTTTTAGTCCCTACATTTTGACGTTTTTCCATTTTAGTCCCTACATTTTATCTTTTCCACTTTTAGTCCCTAAAACCAATTTACGCGTTCCATTTTAGTCCTTTCCGTCAGTCAACCGACGGAAATAGCTGAGGTGGCAGCTGGAGCAATTAAAATATTATAAAAATGCCACGTCACTCATGACACATCAGCATATAAATTAAAAAAATTAATTTATTAATTTTAACTAAATAAAAAAAAATAAAAACATAATTAAAAACAATAAAATCAAACCCAAACCCAGAAAATCATACCCAAGAACATGAATTCAGAATTAAAAACAATAAAATCAAATGCCTATGAACACAAGAACACAAACCCAGAAAATTAAACCCAAGAACAAAACCTAGTTTATTTCAAACAATCAAACTCAAAATCAACCTAGAAACCTAAAAAAAAACAAGGCCAAACTCAGTTCATTGAATCAAACCCAGCCAAACCTCAAACTCAAACTCAAAATCTCAAACCCAGAAAAACCCAGCCAAACTCAGCTCATTGAATCAAACTCGGTTCTTTGATTTTTTTTTTTTTTTTTTTTCTGGTATCATTTTTTGGGTTTGGGTATTTGATTTTCGGGTTTGATTTTCAACCGAGCTTGAAAATTGCCTCGTCAAAGGCCAATCTCCACGCCCCAAATGCCAATCTTCAAACAACCAAACCCCAAACACCAATCTCGACACCATCTAACCAAACCCAGAAACTGCCACCACCACCGCCACACAACCCACCTCTACCATATGACCCACACATCCTAAAACTTCCACCACACAGCCCATAACCTCCACAACCCGTCAATCTCCACCATGCCGACATTGATTTGCACGGCCCATAGAAACCCCAAACGCCAATCTCCATTACATCAAAGGCCGATCTCCATGCCCCAAATGCCGATCTTCAAACAACCAAACCCCAAACACCAATCTCAACACCATCCGCTGATCTGTAATGAGAGTGAGAAGGAAGAGAGGGAAGAGAAATAATAAGAGAGTGGGTGGTGGCTTGTAGTGGACTGGACAGTGGGTCCGGCCATGGGTGGCTCTAGTGATGGTGTTCATGACCATGGGTTTCAGCCTTGAAAAGAATGGGTTTGAAGAGAAGAGAGAGCAACATGAGAGAGAGAGAGAGAGGAGATGAGAGAATGAAGAGAAAGAAATGGGTTTGATTCAAATCTGATCTGGATTTTTTGTGTGTTTGATTCAAATCTGATGTATTTTTATGTATTTTTTTTTTGATTTGATTTGGTATTTTTATGTTTTAAATTTTGTTTTTATGTTTTTTAATTTTGTTAAAATTAATAAATTAATTTTTTTAATTTATATGCTGATGTGTTATGGTGATGTGGCATTTTTTATAATATTTTAATTGCTCCGACTGCTACCTCAGCTATTTCCGTCGGTTAACTGATGGAAAGGACTAAAATGAAACGTGTAAATTGGTTTTAGGGACTAAAAGTGGAAAAAATAAAATGTAGGGACTAAAATGGAAAAAGGTCAAAATGTAGGGACTAAAAGTGCATTTACGCCTATCATTTAATATGTCAATCAATTTGCATGTTGAATTTAATGTGTGCGCATGTGATAAACCATAATTCAATTTATTAAGTATTGCATTTGGATTGAAAAATAAATTTTAGTGAATGTATGCGGATGATGATATCTTGGATTCAATGATTTGAAAGAATTATGAAACAAACATCTTTTTCATGTTTTTGATGTGGATTTAAGATCAAAAATAGTGTTATGCATGAACATATAATGAACAACCAGGAACATGTGAAAAATACCTAAGAACATTTAAGAACATTCAAACATATTCAAAGGAATTTAAATAATTATTATTATACTTTAATCTTAAATTCTCATCATGGCAACATAAAAAACAAGTTAGGGAAAGAGAATATACCTTCATGCAAGATCCATATAGTGGAGGAGAAGACTCTTGGTGGAGGTCCTAAGGGTGGAAAAAAAGGAGAGTTAGGAAAGAGAGAGTGAGTCTCACTCAATATTTTGAGTCTCACAAAAACCAAGATATGACAAGACTACATTACACTAAAACTCAAGAAAGGAGAAGAGATGGGGTTTTTGTGTCCTGGAATGGAGGAAATATGAATGAGAGGTAATTTAATGAGGGCTAACAAATGATAAAAAAGAATCATGAACCTAGACTCTATTTTAGACTTTGGGGAAAGCTAGTGCATTAAATCTAGAGATTGGTGGGAGTGTTGAGTAAGCAAAATTTGGTTTTCTCGTAGCTACTGTAACAGCCTGAAGAGCCAAATTTAAAAAATCATATCTTACTCAATTTTGATAGGAATTGTCTCATTCTTGTGCTCAAATTGAAACCCCAGATCTCTAGTTTTTGGGAAAATTAATCTCACTCACAAATTCAAAATATTCTGAGAGATTTTAATGAGATGGTGAACATAAGTCATTTGTTAGAAAATAGTTTCAGCCCACTTAACATTAATAGGTCCCAAATTAGTTTCCAATTAACATTAATAGGCTCCAATCACTCCCATTCAGACTTAATTAGTTCCAAAATTTACCCTAATTAAAAAGATAATTGCACAAATTACTTGTTGAATAATTAATGTTTGACTATCTAATTAATTAAGTGTGTGCAACCTTACCATAAAATGTAGTTCTGGTCAATCAAATTATGACACGTCATTAATCTCAAATTGATTATAATTATAACCAATTGGAATCAATTGTTCATAATCACATATAGTTGGACTCAATTTGTAATAGTGCATCTCGGCCATTAAAACTTGATTTGATGATAACTTTTAATCGGATGCTTTGATTAGGGCTTATGACCAATCGATTTGATCATTACAACATCAAGATCATTTTGAGGAAATGAAATTAAGGATCTAATGGCCACAAATAAGATGCCTATTTTCAATGTAAAATTACCCTTTTACCCTCCATGTAAAGTTAAATGCAGATTGTAAAATGGGGTGTCAACAAAAAGTTACTAACCTGAGAAACAATGGAAGATTTTCTTTGTCTTTATATTACTTTGATTTGCCTTCAATATTCTTTGACAACAAGCACAATATATGTCTTAAAATTTCATGTATTGGTATTGTACATACTACATAGAAGGTCGTGTCCCTTAGTTTTTTTATTTTTTTTTTATTTTTAATAACAAAATTAGTTTTTCTTTTAAATAAACTAATTTTATTTATTTTATCACATATTTAACATGAAAATTATTGACAATCACATCTCATCTTTTATTTAGTAAATAAGCTAAAAAATGGGATAGGAGATACCCAGCACATTAGTCCGTTTAGGATATGGACTGTGGGATAAAAAGTTTAAAAACAACAAGAGGGAAGATTGAAGAGTCATTAGTGGGCTCCTGCATTTATGGATTTACCCATTTCTGTAGAAGCTTTTTATTTTTATTTTTATTTTTTAATAAAAATAAACATACACACAAAAGAGAAGGAAATGAGTTATAAGTTCTAACACAAACCAACCACAAATTCCACTAAAAAAACCACGGTATATAACATCTTATAAAATATATATATATATATATATATATATATATATATATATATATTTTACTTAAAATTTGAACATATTTTATTACTCTATCGTACCTAGGGAGGAAAAAGTGAACATAATTTAACACTATTGTGCAAAAATTCATACAAATAATCATATTTTTAGGCCAAATGTTTTCTTACACTAGTTTATATCTACAATTTTATACAAATATCCGTAATTAATGTGTTAGAATACACATTTAAAAAAGCAAAAATAAAAAATAATAATATCCACATTTAAAACATAAAAGTTTGTGTGGGAGAATAAAAGCTCCATCTTTTAATTATATATAACATTACCTAATAGATTCAATGCTTTTGTTAAGAAGATAACACCTCAATATAACATAAAGGGGCATCCTTCGGCCCAAAAGTTTAGAGTCCGAATCTTCTGTCTCACTTTTCCTGTTCTATTCTATACTCCACCAATAAATAATTGCCACGTGTTCACTTAATTAATTAAATATTATCATTATTGACTTATTAATACTACAATTATTAATTAATAGTAGTATTTAATTAATTAGGTGAACACGTGACAAGTATTTATTGGTGGAGTATAGAGTAGAGTAGGAAAAGTGGGACAGAAGATTTGGACTCAAAAGTTTACACTTATAGATTTGGGCGCAATTATGTTATATCAATTACTCGTTTTTATTATTAGTATTCAATGTAGGAATACAAATCTTCTGTATAACTTTTTGTGTTTCACTTTATATTACATCAATTATTTTATGCCATATGTTTTTTTTTTTTCCACATTTTAAACTATAGTCATTTTATGAGGGAAGTAAAAACAAAATTCGACAAATTGTAATTGCTAGAACATAAAGTGAAACATAAAAAGTGGTATAGAGGATTTGTATTTCAAATATAGGACTTCACCACTTAACTAGCTACACCACTCATAAGTGAATATTCCATCAATTTTTCATTATTTTTGATAAACAATCCAATTCTTTCTCTTGGTGGATTCAATAGTTCTTCCATGTGGATTCGAAGAACTCTTTATGGATTAAGGGCTGTACTTTAGTTAGAATGGTATTGAACCCATTCACACTTTACATTGAATCAATTGGTATCAAGGTTTATTAAAAAGCAACTGTTCCATCAACATTAATTGTGGGGTGTAGTGAGAAGATGACTTATGGATGATAGGGATAACTGTTGCAAAAATATAGCTCATAGGCAATCTATAGATTCTATAAAATAATTGCGAACTTTGTTGGTAGTTTTTATAAGCAAGATTTATTGATTGGTTACTTGATCTAAAGGATTTTTTTTTTGGTTGAAAATATGGATAGTCCTAAAGAGCAATGTTAAATTTGTATTGTGCAAGTTTAGTAGGTATGCCTTAGATTGGTGGAAACAGATACAATTTAAAAGATTCAACAAGTTAAAGAAAAAATTCGTTCATGGCTATAAATGAAAAACATGTTTGCAACTGAATTTTTTTTTTCCTTAGATTATGATGTTATTTTTTCGTATCCAAAGGAAGATTACTAGTTGAAATAGTTCATACTCAAAAAATTATATTGATGAATTTTACATTCAACCATCAAAAAGAAGATAATAATATTGAGGACCAAGTTTTGAATAAACTAATGTAATTGAAGAAAATCAAGTTTTATAGCATGTTGATGAATTGAATGTTGAAGATAATATTTTCAACAAATCGATGAATAGATGATAGACAAGGACATTGAGTCGCTTAAGAGAACTAATGGAGAATTTGTTGAATGTGAGAATTCGAAAGGGAAAAATTATTGAATTTGAGGAGCATATATCTAATAAGCTTAGAGATCTTGTTGATAATAGGGAGAATAATGCATTACAATATGTTCATTATATATTCGGTTGAAATTTTTTTAGTTGGGTTATAAAGCCTAATTTGATTGATCTTGTGAATCCATTGAAGATTGGTGTGACTAACATTTGGATAATCAATTCGGGGTAATCTACTTTAAAAAAAGTAAAAAAAAAAAAAATGATAAATTCAAAGAATCTATTTGTTTGAAGTGGAAAATTTAATTTTTTACATAAAAATTTGAGGACAAAGTTCATTTAAGTGGAGGCTTTGAAATGTAAGACAAAATATGTGGTTACTTTTTATTGTTTGTTAATTTTTAAAAATATTTTTATGTAAATTTTGTAATTTTAGGAGTTAGGATTTTATGTTTTCATTTTAGGTATTTTAAAGAATTTTCTAGTCAAAATTAAAGTCCTTTTATGATATTGTATCAATATATAGCATATGTTTAAGAAGATTTTGACTCAAAAAATAAGGTTTTTTAAAACCTTTAAGTAGGTCTGCAGTCTATAAAACGAAAATAAAAGCCTATGATCAATCAAATTTTATTCAATTTATTTGCTATCGTTGGAAGATTTTGGAATTCTTCCTAAGAATCCCTTATAAATTTAAAAGTTTGTGTTTAACTAAGATCATATCTAGCTTATTACTTTCCATTCTTTATCATTTAAAGGTAAAGGCCTAAGAGTAATAACACAACATATCATCTGGATGAAATGCATAAAGTCAATTACAAATAGAAAAATTTGGTCTTATAATATAGGCAGGTGTTCAAAGAGTTTGGAACTATGACAAAAAGAAAACCACTCATAATTTTTTATACATGGCAATCCTACATTCTTCAAACTTAAGATTTAAGGGTCTGTTTGAATTGAGAGGAGAGGGAGGGGGGTGGAGGGGAGTAGAGTAAAGTTAGTTGAAAATAGGCTAATTTTGATCTAATTCTATTTTACTCTACTTTACTCTACTCCCTTTCAATCCAAATGGATTATAAGAATAACAAAACAACATATTATTTAGAGTATGGGTTTGACCTGCTTCTAGAGCTTTGGTGCAATTTCACATTCGTATCTTGTCTAGTGTAGCAATAATTGGGCACTCAACAAGCCTTACCCTCAATTGGAAGTTAATAAAGCGATTGTGATAATTTAAGAGTAACAAGTAACATATTATTGAGAGGAAATGAATAAAGTCAATGACAAACTATTTGTTGGATTATAACTTTTTATTTTTTATTTTTTATTTATAACCATAATTGTTACAATTCTGACATAGGAGATGAGTAATTGTCTATGTGGGGGGAGGGGGGGGGGGGGTAAAAGGCCAAAACCACTTAATAGGCCCAAGGCGCCCCGGTAAGGATTATTAGATTTCCGAGGAGCAAGAGGTGGTTGATGCAGCCCATTTGAAGGCAGGAAGCCTAGAAATGAAGGGGGAATGCCGTTTAAAGAGGTCATTGCTGGTCCGAGGACGTCCTTCTCCTCGGTCATTAACGGCCTTGATCAGGCAAACGTGTGGAAGATCCGAATAGCCTTCCTAACAATCTCAATGATAGTGATAAACCCTGACTGGATCCAGGGATGATCAGAGCTAAAGAAAATATCTAGGGGAAAAGCTGCTACCACCGCATTTAATGCGATGTAACAGCTTTTCTGGTTGCATTTATGTGGAGAAGACCCCTGAAAAGTGTTGCCTTAGCTACCGCCACTCACGAAGAACTAAAGTAAACACATGACGTGACGTGCACTTGAGTAGATGCGCAGATGAAGAATAGGTGGACAATAGAGATGATAGGAAAGGATATTATATAAAGAAGAAGGGTCCCTGATAAAAGGAGGGAGAAAAAAAGAGAGGAAGGAGAAGAGAAAAGTTTTACTTTAGCTCTGAATGCTGTAATCACGTTTTACTTAATAAAACATCTCTTCGGACATTCATTCATTCATGGAGTCATCCAAGTTTTAATTCATAGTATCATCACTGCACGCAGTCTAGCCCACTATTCTGTGCTTCATAACCAGTTCAGCTCTTTCACCCACTCTCTACAAATTCATTGTTCTGAGTTCGTTGGGCCTTTAACCCACATCCTGTGGGCTCGGGCAACAAAAACCGACCCTACAGTATATTATTTACCACTAATCATTTATCACGTTAAAATTGTGAAAAAAAGAAGTTATGACCCTAAATTTTCTGGTGACAAATATAATGGAAGTTTGTCCAAAGGAGAGTCACATTTTGTCAATGGCGTGATTGGCGTCTGATACGACTTTCTTTTTGAGTTGGGCATTGGGGAAGGTTCCGAATTATTAAGCAAACAGAGGGAGAAAAGTCATGTATAAGTGAATAATACTGCACTTGTTAAGACTTAACATGGCAAGTTAAAGTCAAAAGAAACAAAAAGCATGGCTTCTCTTCACCAGAAGTACCAGAAGGTCAAAGCCTTACACATTATATATGTTTGTTTCTCAATTCAGCATAACTTTTATTTTTGGTATATTAGTAAGATACAGCAAATATTAATGGCATGTTTTGGACTAACTTATTTTTAATCTTTTTTTTTTCAAAAAATAATGTTATTTGAAAAATTGCACTTAAAAAAAAAATTAAAATTTCCTAGAAATTTTTTGTAGTTCAATTAGAATTATCTAGTGTTTTTGACAAAAACATATTGAATTTAAATCTCCTCACCCATTATAACTTTGAATTATGAAATAGAAAGTAAGTACAACAAAAAAAATATTAAAAAAAATGTGTTTTTAAAACTTTTTTTTTATAGAATACTAAGTATTTTTAATATATACACAGGAAGAAGAAAGAAAGTTTTTTTTTTTTTTTTAAAGAAACTTATGTTTCTTTATAAAGTGTTAAAAAAAAAAAAATTGTTTTCAAAAACTGATGTTTCAAATCGCGGGGCATTGGCGTTTTGCTATCATTACTTGCCTTTTATTTTTTAATATATATAATATAAGTATTATTGATGTTGATTATGCTCTTGGCTGCCGTTGACTTCTTATTCTTCTAATAAAAATGGTTCAATATATAGTAGCAACTTTGTGGTTGTTGAGAAAAAGTCAAATAATTCCATTAAATAAAATAACATGAGTTATCGGCTTTTGTTGTAAGTGAGTTGTGTGATATTGTGCCTTTGTCTCCATTTCCTGTGTGTGTATTGTCAAATTTACATTTCCTTCTCAAAAAAAAAAAAAAAAAAAAAAAAAAAAACATGAAGGTATAGAAAATGTCAAATAATTGTATATTACAATGTGATAGTCATCCTTTTATCAATATTCCTTCACTAATTTGAAAGTTAAAATATTCTTCAAATTAATGAAATAGATGATACAACAATCGTGGGTAGTGACAACAACAAACAAGAACAAAAACAGTTAACATTAAAGGTCATAAAAATTTTATTTCTCAACTGACAATTTCTAATATTAATGAGGTCCGTCAAATTATTTAAAAAAAAAAAAAAAGATTATAAGAACAACTATTATAACCTGAAGATCATGATGAATTAAACGCTTCCACATTTCATGATCTTCATGAAATTGTGTACAAGGATTGAGAAAATTTGAAGCTTGATACATCCTCTCTTGGGAGGCAGCTGGACTTGCCCTCTATTGCACCTTTTTGCCTTCACTCTTAACTCTTGTGGTTGGAACTTGATATTGGCCACTCTCCTTTGATCCATATTGAAAAACCAAGCTGTGCCAAATGTGAATATTTGAGAAAGGGAGATTGAGAGATATAAAAGAAGTTGGTTATCTCAAAATTTGCTTCCAAATATCTATGCATATATAGGGGAAAGAATCATGAATATCCTTTTTTTTTTTTTCTTTTTTTTTGATTGCCGAAAGAATCATGAATATGATAATTATATGATTTGGACTACAAAAAGTGTCAACTTGGGCATGAACGTGTTTGACAATGTCATTATAAATACATTTGGGAATCACAAAGGAAGTTGCATCGAACCTACAAAGGTCATTATCTTGGGTCCGGGGACTACTTTCTGATGCAGTTTTGGTGTTCGAAAGTCATAATTGAGATGGTTAATACTGTTACATAGGGAAGACTACTTAGGAAAAGGAAGACCTCGCCCCATGGCCACTATATATGTAATTATGTGATGTCCTAGTTTGACACAAGTGAAATCACTTACTTATTCAGCCAAAAAAAAAAAAAAAAAAAATTCACTCCACTTTACTCAATCTCAAGATTCTCAACAGAGAACATTCCAACTTTATGTCTCGGTGGTGGGCCCAAAGGGCCCCCTGACCTTAAGAAAAATAAGTTGGTATATATTCTACAAACTTTCTTCCAAAAATCATAGTCCTCTCTCTACAATTTTACGATGGTTTTATTATAAAAGCATTTGCATTACTTGTTGTAAAATAACATAAGATCTCAAATTTTTCCAACCAATCCTAAAATGCACCTATATTAATCCATGTATCATTCTATAGAAATATATTTGTGCAACAATAATTGTAAAAATTTACATAATTATTGTAGCTATACAAATGAATATTTTTGTAATTCTTTAGATTGAGGGTAGTGGTTTTTTGTTGAGGAATAGAGAGATATGATTTAAAATGATAATAAAAATTGATAAGGTAATAGATTTTTAATGAAATATAGTGTAAAATAGATAATTTAATGTGAGGTATTTTGAAAAGTAAGTATTTAAAATAGAAAAAAAAATGTAAGTTTTATGCTAAAATAAATATAAATTTTTGCCTGAATTAATGCAAATGCTATACTGTAATAAGAAATAACAGTATTTTGTGTCTTTATCTTTGTTGATAGTTTACTAATACTAATTGGATTCTTATTTGGAATTCCACGATTTTTTTTTTTTTTTTTACACTTATACTCTGGTTTTCCGTAACTTGAAATCCAAGCCCATCTCTTGTTTTAAAAGCCAGAATATTGAGAGAATGAAGAAAAGCAATAATTTAAGGATTAAAATATATTCATTTGTTCTCATATTAAAAAATATTAAAGAAAAATCTATTCATTTTGGCGAAGGAAGGAAATTATGCTTCTGATTTTGTTATGTTATATTCTAATCCTCCTTGTATTTTGTCTCAGCTGTTAGGTGACGCTTGAGGAGTTATGTAACTTCAACTTTGTACTACTTAATTCTTCTCAAAAAAAAAAAAAAAAAAAAGGCTTGATAATTAGGATTCCCAGATAGTGTTTGACTTTGACTTTGACCTACTTAAGCAATGTACTAGTTAATAACTTAATATGGACTCAGTTCGACCGAACTCCCGAAGATTGTTATGGAGTCGCAATGTAAAACTAGGCCCTAAAAAATTGGGCCTACTTGGGCTAGGCCTAATGGTACTGGAATGACGAGGGTTCCTCCAATAAAGAAAGAAATAAGTATAATTCAAAGTGCAAAAATTTATAAATTTGAAAAATAAAAAATAAAAAACGAAATCCAATAAAAATTTAATAATTTTGTAGGGGAATTTTACAGCATATATATATATATATATATGGAAAATGTAGCCTAGCAGTTTACAGTTTTTTTATTTTATTTATTTATTTTTATTAAACCTTCGTGATCCCCTGCTCTAACTATATGTAAATAGCTAATACATTATGTTATTCTAGGCACCATTACTTAAGCAATTACCAACACTTCTCGCTTTCTGTTGCACCATTTTGCCTTCACTCTTAACTTTTGTGGTTGGAACTTGACATTGACCACTCTCCTTTGATCCATCCTGAAAAATATATATATATACACACACATAGGAAATAAAAATGAATATGATAATATATGACTTGGATAACAAAAGTGTCACTTTTTTATTTAATTTTTTTGGGATAAAAACTAAAGTTTTAACATGCAGGAATGGACACAAAACTTTGACTTAGGCGGGCCAAAATATGAAAAAAAAAAAAAATTATGAAATTTCAAATAAGCATTTATTTAGTATTTATAAACTCTCAACAAAGACCAAGATATAAAATCATTGTTCCTTAATATGTTACAGTGTAATCATTTAAGAAAAGGAAACTTGACTTTTTTTTAAATCTTGAAAATTATTTGTGATAGAATTCGTACTAAATGTTATAGCTTTGTCCCTTTCAATGTAAAACATCAAAGCGATTGTCAAATTATCTTCTTCCATTTTGTTGTGAAGGCTAATTTTGGTAACATTCATAGCTAGAATTTGATGGGGTGACCAAATAGTTTAGTTCATAGATTAGTTTTGATTCAAATTCTTTTAAGGGCTGGGCTTTTTTATTTATTTATTTAAATTTTTGTAAAATTGGTTGATTGGGTTAAATTTTCTTTAGTTTTGCTATTAGTGAATTTGTTGTTGGGATAATATTTTTGGGCAGCACAGCAAAGAACATTTTGAAACAATTTTTTTTTTCTTTCTTTTTTATCATCTTGTTAACTATGTTAGCCTTTTTCATTCACCTCTTAATAGAAAGAATTATTTTAACGTTGAAAGGTCACAATCTGAATGATCCCTTGTGATTAACCCTAATTAATTAATTTAGCCAAGTAATTAATTAATCAATTAATCATGCAATTTTATGGAAGCACAAACAAATCACCAACAACTAAATAAGCAGCAGAAAATAAATAACACGATGATTTGTTTACGAATGGGAAAAACCCTAATGGCAAAAACCCCACCGAGTGATTTTCAGGTCACCACTCCCGAAACTCTACTATTATCAAATCAAGTGGTTACAAGTAAAGGAATCTCAAGTACCTTACCAACCTACAGTTGAATCCTTATCCCAATACCCAATTGGACTTGATCTGTAGTGACAGTCTCCACCTTTGATGCATGGCTCCCAAGTACGTGACTAACCAATGCGCGGATCTAAGTACGTGACTTCAGAACACCAACTGAGGAAGAATGGTTGGCTGCAAAGTTCTTCAGTTCATCCTTTATGATGAATAGCCGGAAGATGCTTGGTTACAAAATCCTATGGTGCAAATACACAGCAACTTCTTAATGGAAGATGAACTAGGTCAAGAACTTCGTCTGTTGATCACAATTTGCTTAAACAGAGATTGCTCAATGATAATGCAACTTGTGTCACACTAGACGGCTCTTAAAATAATCCTTTTATATGTTTAGGGTTAGAAGAAAAGAATGTCCAAAAACATATTCACGGATCCTAAGAAAATCAGATTGGAAATCTGATTTTTTAAATCTCGACAGATAGTAGGTGTCGAGGTAGCTGTCGAGCAGGTGTCGAGCTTTAAAAACTTTGCACTTCAGCTTGCTTTCTCTTTGACAGACTTGATGACTTCAACACTTGACCTTGAAACATTGTTTCTTGAAGTATTAAAAACACCTAGAACTACTCAATTACAAGCAGAGTGCGTTTTGTCAAAGGATTAGCCAATTTACATAACTAAGTGACATATGTTGTTAAACAAGTTAAAACATATATGTCCTAATAAACGTAATACCAAAAAGTTAGAAACTAAACTGGCACATTTGATATGTTAGGGACCATTTCAACAAATAGGAATTGTAGGTGTGTTAATCCAATTATATATATGTATATATATTTAAATAACATTGTATCAATTAAAATCTGTTTATGAATATTTTTACTTAGAAATAAGTTTTCTAAAATTTTAAATAGGCTTGCCGTCTATAAAATAAAAATAAAAGTCTAGTATTACTTTAATTTTAGTAAATTTATTGGTAGATTTTGGAATTTAAAAAAAAAAAAAAATTTGTTGAGAAAGGGATATTCTAGAGTTTGTCTTGGTGGATTCAAGGAACTTTAAATAAATTGAAGAGTTTATGTTCTACATTTTTTATTCCCTTTTTATAAAGATTGCAATTCTACATTCTTAGTAAGTGTTAAAGATTTATAAGGGTAACTGGACAGCATGTTAGCTAGATGAGACGCATAAAGTTCAATGACAATTAATTGACAATTACAATGGAAGTCTTTGATTTCCAAAGGAATCATATTTGGCCTTTCACCAATTTTTTTTTTTTTTAAAAAAAAAAAAAGTCATATTTTGTCAATCGCATCCTACACACGTGTTTCTCTATGAGATGGGCATTAGTAATTGGGCACTGTATGCCTGGTTTATCCATTGGAGTAACATTGTTCATAGCCGCAGAAGAACTGGATGTACCACCAACAATAGAAGTTCTACTTGATTAGCAGAAATGGTAGACATGCCCTTGTCTTTATGATAATTGCCTCTATTTGCAGAATTGAACCTAGAACCACCATTGGAGTAAGAATTTGAGTAACCTCCATTACAACCAAAATTTAAATATATATAGTGCAGTAGCCTCAATCTAAACATTGTTAGAACCAGAACTAGCACCAGCATTGTTGATACTCTTTTGTCTTTGTTCTTGAATCATAAGTGGATTGATCTAGTTGATGTAAGGGATGGGATTACTCATCAGAACCTGACTACGGATTGTACTGTAATTCTCATTCAGTCCCATAAGGAACCTCATCACATAATCACAATCATTTTTCTCGTCAAGGATCTTCATTGCTCCACATGAATATTCAGGATATGGATCATAATTCACCAATTCATTCCAGACACATTTGAAATCAATGAAGTAATCAGTGATTGAAAGATGATTTTGAGAAACGTGTGAAATTTCAAATTTGCTTCTGCAACTCATATTGTACACTCTTTCAGCATACATGGGTGGCGCCCTTCTTGCCTTTTTTTTATTTTTTATTTTTTTTTAAATGAATTTTTACTTAAAAAAGAAGAAGCTTCAATGGAAAAATAAAAGTTAAAGTATACCTGAGTCTCACACCTTAGAACCTAAACTTCAATGTTCGTTGAATTATTCATAAACATATTATTATTCAAATTGAAATTCTTTCATTCATATTTATAGGTGGCTGACCTCTAGATCTAGTAGAATTTGAATTTCTTGAAACCATAACACTCTGGGTTTTTACTACTTATTAGCATTTAAATTCAAATAAAACCCAAAATAAGACCCAATGGGTCACTAGTAAAGCCTATGTCCAGCTTTGGTTATTTTCAGACTATATATGGAGAGATCAGGGGCAGAGTTTATTTTTGAAACCAGTATTATGTTGTGAAGGATTTTGTAGTATAGGTTGTTGCATTATTATTGAATGTATGGGGCAGCTTAGAGTGTGGTCTTCAGAATTAAGAGGCCTACTATTTCCCAGGAAATTGAGAAGGACCAAGAACATTCCTTTCTTAGAAAGTATGTATATTGAAAACTAGGTGCCTGGACCCACCACATGAGTAAATGGAGCTGCTCTTTGGACTGCAAGTTGGTATTTTTGGAGCAAATTTGTCACCAAAATGTGGATTGATGAAATTGAGAGCACACATATGGAAGAGTTCAGGTCTAATTTATTATTAACAGGCTTCTGGCATATGATGCACTTGCAAGAACCTAATTGTTTCCCAAAAAGATGGAATAGCTAAATAATTTAGATCATCATTATTTTGGCTTCATCTATAAGGTGCACTTGCATGAACTTGAATTTAAGCAGATAGCTGAATGGATGGATACAAGCTAACACCACACCATTAGATTATATTCAGTTTATGTCACTAAGCTATCTTCTTTTAATTTGATGCTGTAAATTGCGAAACTAAATAATAATAAATAAAATAAAAAAGGAAATTTTCAAACATGTACATTTACATAGCCACTCCAAGGCACTCTACCTCTATGAATATTTTGGAGATTGATGCTCTTGCTCCATGAACCACTTAGCTAGTTTTCAGTGATGACAACTAAGACACCATTTTATCGTTGTTTTGAACCATTTTTCTTAGAAAACTGGCCTTCATGAAAATTAATTTGATTTGGGTATGTGCAGATATTCATATTCAGAGGAGACAGGGGATGACTTCAAAGAGGAGGCTATCTTGCTCACTGGAGGTGGAATAATGGTGGCAGGAGATTTGGCCACCAAGCTAGAGATAAAAGAAAGGATTTTGAGGAGGACAAGGGAGAATAACATGGCCTCTCTTTTTTCCTTGTATTCCATTCAAACGCCACAGGCCAAAAAAGCATGTTTATCTTCCAGGAGTTTTGTGCATCTTTATTTTTATTCCTCCTGTAATTTTGTATAGTGGACAGACAATAACAAGCTGTGCCTAAATGGCAATCAACAACCTGAGTTTCATAGATATAAGATACTTGAAGGTTTCTCTTCGTAGGTAAACGTTCTACATCAATACGTGCTTCCAATAATAAATTGGGTTTCCAAGACAAGTTAGAAAGCAAGGAACTCTATCCTGATGCTAAACCCCAACTCTATCCCCGATTTATTCTTGTTTGTACATGCATGTATGCCTCTACTCCCAGTTTCTGGCTTATGGAAATTGATGTCTGATAAACAGCTTGGGATGAGTTCAGAATGCAAACATATCTTGAACGCTGAAGAACAAATTTATGTATTTTCATAGTGGGATAGATGCTACCGCAATGGAATGTTTCAGCATGAATGTGGTGCTGCAGTTATATAGGAAACAAGTTTGAAGTTTGAAAAGTATTTCCTCCATATTTGGAGTCGCTGTACACTAGAACTTGATTGTTGATTGGAAGCCCAAATGTAATTATATATGTCTTCACACACATACAGCCTTGATTCAAATCTCTGCCTTATTCGTCTTTATCAATTTCTCTTCTCCTTCTTCTATTTTATTTTGTTCATAATTGTTTTGTTCTGTGTAACTGTGTTTGTAATAGACGGTTTACATAGGTACAAATAGGGGTGAATTGGATGGGTTGGGTCATAAATGTGTTGGATAATAAGTTATCAATTTAACCATTTATTATTGTCTAAATATAAATTAAATACCCATTATTCACCTAACATATTTAATTCTCAACCTAGCAATTTAACCCATTATAAAATTAAAACAATTTTAAACAAACAATAAATTAAATCTCATGAATTAAATCATAACTGACTAAAATCCAACTCACCAAAAAATAAAATATTGATAATCTTTAATTGGTTGAACAGAAAATCCATTTAGGAGCAATGATCTGGTTCTTTATTCATCAATAAAAGAAATATGATAAATCAGGAAAAGAAAATCAACCGAGCTTTCACCAAAATTTTCATTCAATACCAACTAAAAAAATTAGTTCTCTTTCCTCTATTTCCTTCAAATTTTCCCAACAACAAAATAAAACACACACACACACCTTCAAACTATATAAAACTGGATTAAAAAAAAAAATTACCATCATAAGATTTTCTTAGACAAAGCTAAAATCTCAAACCATTGTTGGTGAAGAAACCGGTGCTAGCACCAGAGACGAAAGTAGTTGGAGAGAATCGGTTGGTGACGAGCAATGGTAGTCTATGGCCATGGAGGCCTTGATGTGAGAGAGGGTGAGAGGGATTAGACCATGTAGGATATGTTTGGTAGCTAGGAAAATGAGAAAGAAAACCAACGAAAATAAAGAAAAAGGAGGAGAGTAGTCAGGTAGTTGAATAGAGAATTAGGGATTTAGGTTGGTTTTTTTTTTTCTTTTAATCTATTAAGCATTTAAATTTTAAAAAAAGGTGAATATATATTTTTTTTAAAAGATGGGAATCACTACATACTTAGTAGTGTTAGGTTTATATTTTTATATAATTGACATATCCTATGACAAAACGCACTTTACTTGTATTTTGGTAAATTTAAGTAGGTTCAAGATGATCATTACAAGTGGTTACATTGAAGACATGAAAATTACTCAAGAACTGCTTAAGAAAAGCTAAATCTACAGGTCCTAATACCACTTCGATACCTGTTGATCTATCAAGATTTATTAAAGCTCAATACCTGTCATAAAGGCTATTTGTTTGTGGGTTTGTATAATCTTTATAGGACTAGGAAAGCCTAAGATTTGTGTAAACCTAATTAGAATAGGAAAGCCTATTTAAAAGGCCCATTAAGCTCCTATTTAAATAAAGAGGTGGAAAAGGAAAACCAGAAAGCTTCATAAGGTTTTCTTTTTGAAACCCTAGCCTTCACCTACAGAAAAAAGAGTTCTTGCTGCATTTCTTGTATGCCTTTGGGTTTTGTAACCAAGCAAATTCTCTAGCACCAACATTGAAGATCTTATTGGTGTTTCTATGTGAAGCCATTGCAAATCAACTACAATAATCAAAGGGTTGCTGTGAAGTTAGTCACTAACTAGGATCCGTGCAAATGAGTTAATCACAAATTGGAGATTTGTGCAATAAAGGAAAGAATGCTATTATAAGATCAAGTCTAATTGGGTATTGAAGTGAAGGTTCAACTGTAGGTTGGTATTTTGGGATAGGTTAGGGTAGTGCTAAGATTTCGTATATTTGTAATTGCTTGATTATTGATCAGTTGATTCTTGGGAGTGGTAAACTAAAATCACTTGGTGGGGTTTTTGCCTTACAAGAGGTTTTCCCCATTTGTCAACAAATCATCGTGTGAATTTAATTTTCGCTGCATTTAGTTTATTTGGTGATTTGTTGATGCCTCCATGATTTGCATGTAATTTGACATTAATCAACTTGGGTAATTGAATTAATTAACCGGGGTCAAGCTATCTTAACTCGACATGTAGGTTTAACCATTAAGACTCATAGAATGAATTCCTAATAATTCTTTTATCCATTTAACCTAAATTTTTAATCAGGTTGTGTGAGTGTAGCAGCTTCCTCCTTAAGAAAGGGGGAGTACACCTCGGCCGAGTGGACCAGGTGGAGAAAAGATGGAGTCGCTATCTAGATTAGTTCTACAAACCATAAATATACTGCCCTTACGTGGAAGGATTAATCTTACTACCAGAGTATGAGTTCGAAGTTTAGGTATGGAATGAGAAGGTGTTAAGCGTCCAATCCCACTTGACCCATGGGTTGGCTTCCAGTCATTGTGTCTTATATCTTAATCTCATTAAAGGCTCATTCAATATTGTTATCTATGCTCACACACAAACACTAGCATACATCTAGCAATCAACATGGCATCAATCATCCCAAACTCTAACATACATTTATCATGGAAACTCATATGAAACCTAGCATACATCTATCATGCATTATCATATCATTTCATCCAAGGTGGCCAACAAAAAAGATATCACAAGGGCAGAAATATAGACATGGCAACAAGGTATTAAAATCAAATATAACTCAAGCGTCTAAACATAGTATCCAAACATCAAACAAACATATTCATTGTGTTCATCATCCAAAATGCATGTTCATGTGAATGCATGACTTACCTCACTTACCTTATTGCATCACAACAGCTATACATCAATGGATGGACATGTGAATGCACGTTTATGGAAAAACAAAGAAAACATTAAAGGGCAAACCCTAATCTAACATATGAAGAACAAACAACAAGTAAACAGATAGAGACCCCAAAACATAAGAAAATGGTCAAAACAGAGGCATATTATATGAAATAAATAAAGAAATAGAGAACTCAAATTAGGGTTTTTGGGTAGGAGCATGCACGCACAATCATAAGCCTACGTGCATGAGCTAGTTGTATGCATACGCATACGTAAGCATGCGCAACATACACACCTCAAACCATAACCCAAAAACTGAAATGCATAAAAATAGAGCAGAAACTTAAAATAAAGAAACTAACAACCTAAACATGCTTCTAATATAAAAATAAACGACATAAACTAACAACAAAGATATCCAAAACAAAATCTATTCTTAAACATGCATTGGATCTAACAACAGACAAGAACAACACTTAACATATCAAAACATGTTCATCAATATATTCAATCATTTAACTCACCAATCAAAACATGGTGAGACATAATAAAACAAAAATAAACAAAGCAAAACATATCTCTAAGCATAAATAACATGTAAATAAAATTAAGAACAAAAGGAACACAAGTTATAAAACCCAAAATAAGGAAGAGCCATGAAGAGAGACTCGCCTAGCTTATTGGAACACAAGTTGGTTGATGTTTAACTGGCCCCTCAATGCCTACACAACAAGATCAAGGGATAAACAAAGGAATCAAAGTATTCAATAGTTCATTGGTAATCACAACTCAAAAATAAAAAGGTTTTGAAAAGGTTTTGAGAAATCCCCTTAAAGACCAATTTTTGCCTTAGTTTTTGTGCTAGAAAAAGGTTTTGAATCTTTGTAAAAAAAGGTGGTGGCTGCTTCCCTAGGGTTTTTAAGAGAGAAAACAGGGTTTAAAAATCAAAGAGACACTTTTTCTCACTAGGATTTTGATTGGAGACATAAAATGAGTATTTATATGTTTAAACTAGGGATTCCAAACTCATTTAGAGGGTTTTGAACGTTCCAAAGGGTCTAGGGGCTGGGGTCCATAAAAAATGAAGTTCAGGACTTCTGGAAACTGGCCTGCGTGTGCAAGTTCATGCATGCATACACAAGATGCTTCATGCGTACGCATGCATCCTCGGAAACCCTAATTTTGACTACTGGGTTGGCCCAAATTTAAATGGTCATAACTCACTCAATATAAGTCCAAATTAGGAAAACAATTGTACTCAAATTGATGCCTAAGATGTCTACTTTTCAATGAAATAAATCACACTAAAAAATTATTTGTGGAGCAAAAGTTATGGTCAAAAGAGTGAGCAAAGCTCACTTTTCAGCATTGTTTTTAAAGTGATTTGAGCACTTTTGAGTTGTGATTACTTCTAAACTCTCAAAAAAACTTCAATTATCTTTTGTAGACATGTAAGGCTCATCATTGGGATTGGGGATTAAAATTTATTAATGGGTACAAAATGTGGTGTCTACAACTTGAGTCAAGACTCACTTAAATTAAGTGGGATCATGGTTTTGGTTACAAATTGCCACCCCTAGGTACAATCCATTGGTGATTTTGAGTTGTTTGTGTTTGTAATTGTTAGGCTTATTAGTACTAAAAGTGTTAGTGGAACTTGTGGGTGTGTGTGATTGTTTGTTTATTGTTTGCAATTTGAACTAGTGCAAATGAGTTCCCGAACAGTGGCCCACATCTTGGTTATGGGCTTAAAATTTTTCTTTAATTTTTACATTTTAATATTTATTCCTAATAACTACATATTGACGATTATGTTGTTAAAAAAGAAGAAGAAGAAAGGAATTAAATGGGTATTTTGTAAAAATAGAAGGGTTTCCGTTTTTATTTTTATTTTTATTTTTTTTTAATTACTTTGAAATATGGTTTGTATAGCCTTTTGTTGGGAGGTCCAAGGGTATATTGGTAATTTTGAGGTGCAAGGGGGTATTTTAGTTAATTTGTCAATTTAAATGTGTACTTTTCTAATTTTGGTATTTCTAGGGGCTGTTTGGGTCATTTTGGATTAAATGGGCGGGTTACAAAATTAAATAATTTGGGTGGGTAATATAGTCTTTAAGTTTTTATGTAAATGGATAATTGAGTACCCTTTTATGATCCGCCCATTTACCATCCCCAAACTTAGGGTTATTGAAAGGGATTTTGAAATCAGTAAATACATGAAAGAAGCCTTACTCTCAAGTAACCATTGAAAAGGAAAAATTAGAAGCACTTTTGTGTAGCTTTCGCCTTTGGTCCTGCCATATCCAAAACAATGCAAAACCCTATTGACTTCAATGTAGCTGATATTTATGCTTTTACTAGTAGTTTTGACGAGTCAGATAGACTTGGAACACCTGGTAGTTTTGACACAGTGTATCAAGGTTTATTTCCTGTTAATAACACTCACAATCTTCAAGAATAATATGTTGCAGTTAAGATGTCACACAATTTACGTCAATCTCGTGAATTTGAAGTAAGTAGAATTATTGTCATTGAGTTTTGTTTTATGCGGTTTCACAATATATTATATATATATATATATACAGGGCCGGCCCTAGATAGTTTGGGGCTTAAGGCGAGAACTAAAATGTGACATTTTTTATACTTATGTATTAATTAAATTAATATTTATTTAATATTTTTATATTATAATATATTTCATTTAAAATCTATTTTTGGTGAATTTCTTGCTCATTTGTGATATTTTCATCTAAATTTTGTGTTATATTTTGTTTATTACTAATAACAAATTTATCAATTGATCCTTTTTGAGACTCAATTAGTTTTTCTTTTTTAAAATTTTTCATATCCAGATGCATATTTTCTAGTAGACATTTCTAATCAAACAATATATTTATAAAGACTAAAATAAAAAAATAACTTTGAAGTGTAGTGTTAGATTCTGAAGTCTTAGGATTTAATGTATTTAGAACTCTAAATTGTAATATTGGCAAACCATGATCAAAATAATATGTTTAGTCTTATTTAGGCTTGCTTAAAGTTATTTATTTTATTTAAAGTTAGAATCAAGAGGCTGCAGATGCATTGGTGCATTGTGGCCTGGCTCGATCGATCGAAAGTTAGACTCGATCGATCGAATCTCGGGCAGAATGTTTTTTCTGCAAAATTTTCCAACTTAGCCCTACCTCATTAAACGTTTTGGGTCTTCTGTTTTTACCCTAGGTATATAAGGCAAAACCCGAGCCATGTTTTTTAGAATTGATTTGGTTGTATTGTTGATCATACATTGCGGTTTGTGTGAATCTCTTGTGAGATCCTTGAGGAGTTTTTTTTCACATAAACTTAGGGCTTTCAAGGTAGAGATTACTTCAACATCTTGATGATTAACTCAGGTGCTGCTATTGGAGCTTAAAGAATAACAAGCGTGGGTGCTTGTACTTGATGGAGAATCCAAGAAAGAATGAGTCCGTGGATTCAAAGCTTATACGTGGTCGTGTCAGTAAGTTCTACTGGTGGGTAGCATTAGGAAGTCAAGTGGGGAGTTTGTAAGTCCTTTTGTATGAACTTCGATTCTTTCAGCATAGTAGATTCAGGTTTACCTTGAGGATAGCTAGGTCAAATCCTTCCCAGGTTTTTACCGTGTGGTTTCCTGGGTCATCATATATTGTATTATTTATTATTCCGCTACTTTATATTATTGATATGATTGTGTGTTTATGATAACCTAGAATTTCATAAATTGACTAAGTTAATCACTTGGCTAATTAACTAGATTAATTTGGTTGGTTTAAGGGGTCTAAAACCGTTCATGTAGAGCAAATGAGAAATAGAACCTGATTTATATCAAAAGTATTGTTGTAATTTCACTGAACAATAACAATTTTTTAGCAATCTCAACCTGCATAAATAAAGATTTATTCATTATATTACCAATAACTAATATATATATATATATATATAAACAAAAGATTAAAATTAAAGAAACAAAATTAGGTACAGCCATAACAAAAGTACAAGCCCAGCCCGGCCAAGAAGATGCCAAGATGGGCACACAAGTCTTATTAATAAGACCCACCCACAAAAAACAAAAAATAAATCCTATCACACCAATAACCAAAAAAAAAAAAAAATCCTTGAAGGCCCATACATCCAGCCATAACTCAATATAAACAGGCTCAATCTTAACAAATAAAAAGTAGAAAAGCCAAGCCTTATACCTCAAAAGTCAAAACTCATCCATCTGCAAAATCAAAACGCAGCAGGGAAAAAAAAAAAAAAAAAAGAAAAGGTAGTCGCAGTTGGTAGTCTTCACTCCTCAGTTAGTTAAGAGTTTTCAGATTAGATATGATTGTATGATTTAGATCAGAGGAAGCTTGAGCCAGGTAGCCAACAACAGTGGAGAGAAAGAATGAGAGAGGTGGAGAGCAAGAGCTGAGAGAAAGGAGCTGAGCAAGAACGAGAGAGAGAGAAATGGTAAAAATTTTAGGGATTTGAGACTTTTTATTTGTTTTGATTTGCAATTGTTTTGTGATTAATTTCTTAGACTGGATTTGTAGTTTATCTTGTTGAATTTTGGTTTGTCTAGAGGATAATGATGTTATTTTGGGGACAATTGATTTTGTTTAGACCAAACATATCTTTTGTGCTACCAATGTTTAACTGGATATAATAAAAATTTTGTTTTTTGGTCGAAAGGATGTGCTAGATTTTTTTTTTTTTTTTTTTTTTTTTTTTTTTTTGCCTTCTACCCCTTCTTTTCTAAAATTTTGGAGCCTCCCTTCCACTTAGGGGCTTTAGGCAATTGCCTAATTAGACTAGTGGAAGGGCTAGCCCATTATATATTATATATATTCCAGACTAAAGTCTAATGGTTGACTCTATTCAGACACCTTAATATAATCTCTTTAATTGGCTATTGCCAAATTCCTTCAAACTTTTTCTTGATTTACGAGTTGGTCAAATAAGCACATGTAGTATAAAATACATGTTACAATGGAGTTCTCTTAAGAAAGAGCATATGTCGAAACTCATTACATTGTATAGATCTTAGTATAGTCTTTACCAAAATGCCTAACTTGAGTCTTCTATCAACTTGCTAACCCATAACAGCTAAGAGGTCTCACATCTGGCTTGTTCGAGCTACATGATCACGAGAAAAAATAATACATGGTCTCATTTCCATGTCTCATCTCTACTTACAACTCAAGCATCAAAGGTGGTTGCTCATGTGAGTAAGCCAACCAAAAGCCTGAAGACATACCTTTACACCATTGCTCCCAACCATATGGTGTACGTGTGTGCTATTGAGTTGTCTACTAATACTCATCTCATGCCACAATGACATACCCAACATCAAATGCATGAGTAAGGACAACTATTTACATCAATGGTCAACAATATAACACATAGAACTCAAACATGTGTAACAAGACCATGTATATGTACAATATCTTAGCCAATAAAGGATGCATGTCTTTAACATCGCACACTCTTGATGCGATAGTCATTCTACAAGTATATGTGCTTGTAAGGTGTAGGGGGCAAGGGTTGGGGTAAGGGTCAGGGCTTAAGTTTCTAAAAGGGAGCTTCACATACATATACACTTAGATTAGGCTAGTGTAAATTTCTATCTTGTATTTAAAAAAAAAAAAAAAAAGATTCTAAATTTAACAATAAAACTGCCATACTATCTCATAATTAGAGCATTCTCATCAAAGGTTTCAAATGCTAAATGTGCTATTTTTAAAAATTTGATTCTAAAAAACCACACTATATTAAGGGTGTTATACTTAAAAGTTTCAACATATTTGCTGCAGTAGTACGTCATCTTTGACATCCTACTGTAGGATGTCAAGGATGACATACTACTGTAGCTAAAATCTTTAAAAAAAAAAAAATATTATCACTTCAAATAAAATAAGAATTTCTCTCTCATACTCTTTCTCTTTCCTTCAATTAAAATAATAATGAAAAAGAATATTTAAATGAAGTGGTAAAAAGATAGAAGTTTTGATCTTAGATATATTATAAAGTGATGTGTTAAATGTTATAAAGTGGCTTTTTTAGTTACTAAATGCTAAAATTTTTAAAACTCTTGATGGGAATGCTCTTAGTCAATAGCCTTGTTTTGACTCAAAGGCGCTACAATAATCCTATCTCTCACTTGTTTACCAAAAAAGAATATGCATACCAACATTGATCATATCACCATCGAGAATTAAGCAATTTCATCCCCATCTCACTAAGTTTGGCCAAGCCAACTATTGTGTATGGATTAGGTTCCACATAAACTTAAATTGCTTATTCCAATAAGCTACACTGTATTTTTAAGAAAATATATACATGCTCAAACTTAGTGAAGCACACGGGGAGCATTCTTAAGATGGTTTTACTGGTTTCCTATATTAACTCTCATGAGCAATTCCCAAAAAGTGAACACTTTTCTTGGCTATATATGAAGCCCTTTTTTATTTTTTATTTTTTATTTTTTTATTTATAAAAAAGGAATTTTTATTTTAATATTTCAAAACAATTAAATAGACTAAAAAAAATTGCACCACTATAGGTTTTAAAACTAGTCTTTGGCAGTGTGCATCAGTTTCGGTTATGAAAATTGATTTCTATCAGTTCAATGATAAATTTAGAAAAGAAACAGCCCTGATTGAACTGTGCACACCCCTAATGTCATCAATTAAAGTCTTAAATTTGAAGTTTTCTTAATCTAAAATTATACAAAATATAATTTTATAAATTGAATAATAAATTGCTTTTGATTGGCATGAAATTTGATATGTATATTGAGAATATAAAGAACATGTAATTTAATAGTTAGATTTAAAAATATGTAACTGTAGGGTCAGTTTTTGTAGCTCAAGCCTAAAAAGTTTGGATTGTGAGCTTAATGAACCCAGAACAATGAATTTGTAGAGAGTGGGCAAAAGAGTTAGACTAATTGTGAACTAAATAATAGTTAACTATGGTGTTTAAAAATGAACTGACATAAAAACACACTTAAAAGCTCTTCAAATTGATGTCTGTAGAGAAATATTATTGAATGAAAGATGAATACAATTCTTAGAGCTACAGTGAACTTGTTTTCTTCTCCTTTTTTTCTCCCCCCCCCCCCTTTATCAGAGGCTTTTTTCTTTTATATAGCATCCTTCCCCATCATCTTCATCGTCCACTTGTTATTCGTCTAAGTATCCACTTGAGTATATGTCACGTCAGGTCTCCTTTTTAGCTCTCTGTGAGTGGTAGTAGCTGAGATTATACTGTTCAGGGATCTTCTCCACATTAATACGGCCAGAAAAGAAGATGCAGTACATTTAATGTGGTGGTAGCAATTTTCCCTTTTAGATATTTCTCTGTTCTTATCATCTCCAGACATGCCCAAAGCTTATCCTTATCATTAAAGTTGTTAGGAAGATTATTTGAACCCTCCAGATATTTGCTTGACCAAGAATATTTGCATCCAAGGAGAATGACCTCTTCGGACCACTGATGCTTTCTTCAGACTGTACCCCTTCATTTCTAGGTATCTTTCTTTCATACGGATTCCTTCTCAACCGCTTTCATCTTTTTGGACACACAATAACCTTCAAATAGGGCCCTAGGCCCAATACATAAGGTTGAATTTTCACCCCTCACAATAGCCCCTCAAAATTTTAATTTTTCCCTCGTATCCAAGGAGAAAAAATAGGATTTTGATTTGTTATAGAATAAAAGCTTAAAGTACAAAAATATCAGAGTTCACACGTGTATGAGCATAGATTTAGGCGCTTCATAACTGCTGCTACCGTTTCAGTATTCCCAAAGCACTATTAATTACTCTAGGCGGCGTTTTGTCTCTGGTATCCAATGGTAGACTACTGATCCAATGGACGTGGTTCTTCCTTGGAATTTGGGCGGGATGACTCCTATCCCTTCGTTTGTCCCTATATAAAGTCTCAGAAGAGGTTTTTTCTCCTTTACTCTGCAGATTCTCAGATTTTCCAACGAACTAAAGCACTCAAATCCATCGAGCTCTTCAATCATCAAACCCAGAATTTGCAAGAATCTCTACGAGTTTAAAGATCATTCCCCGACTTAGTTTGTGTAAGTTCTCATTTATTTAAATCTTTCATTTTCTCCTTGGCTAACTTCTTTAGCCTTTGAGTAGTCACTCCCCAGTCAATGCGTTTAGAGTCTCCTCTTTCTTGTTTAACTGAGATGGGTAGATTTTAGTATATAGTGGATAGCCCTGCCCAGATGAAGGAATTTAGGGCCACATATCGCATACCTCACGATGTGGGTTTGAGATATTGCCCTCCAGAAAGAATACTAACAGATTGAAAGGCGGGTGAAGTTATAATCCCCATCATCGCCTTCCTGGAAGGAGGAATGACTATCTCTATGGGCCCCATCACCATTAGTGACCTTTGAAACCATAGGCTTAATCCTGAACAATGTGCGCCTAACGTCTTTAGAATCTTAAGAGCAGTTGACGATTTGAACTGTCATCTAGGATTGGGACTCACCTGGCTTGACGTGGTACATATTATGAGTGTCATAGTCAGAAAGGAGCAGGATATTATCTTAAATCCTGATCTGACGCTGTTAGGCTCATCTCTTGCCTTCCCAAATATAACAAAGGGATAAACGATGACTATCTGATCGTCTTGGGTGGGTGGTATGATGGTCTTCATGCCCAACCTGACCAGGAGAGCTAGGTGGGGACATCCTAGATTTAGGTTTGCTAATAGTAGATTTAGGATCTCCGTTTTTTAACAATTTTGTCCTCTCTTTGTGTCATTATTTTCAAGTTTTTGATTAAGTTCTATTGTGATGTTGACAGGTAAAGAACACGTTTCCCCTTGGCTGAGCCTCATAAACACTGTTGCGCTCAATTATTTACTATGATAAAAAAAATTTTGTACGTGAAGATGGGCAACTCCGGTAGGTTCCTCTTATTCTTGGTTACACGCCTAAATCGACCGATTTCAGTCTGTCGGCCACACGATAAGACAGGGAGATTATCGCATCAACTACATAGACATTGCTCGGAAAGACTTTTTGGCTTCATTTGATCTTCCTCCCGTGCCACATCCAAATCTGCAAGGTCCATCGTTGCTCTTCCAGCCAGTTCAACAGGTTCCTCTCGAACCAGCAGCAAAAGGTGAAGGTGTTGCTTCTTTGGCTTCCTCGCTTGAAGAGAAAATTGATAAGTTTACATTCGGAGGAGAGGCTTCAGGAGAGGTTCAAGTGATACACGTTTCGAATGCTGAGGAGAAAGTTCACAGGCAATCTAGTGTCCGTCCTCCTGTCTTGATAACAGCTCTCCCAAAAGACTCTTCGGAAGAAGAAGAAGACATGGCAAGCTTGAAAGATTTGATGAAGAATAAGGGTAAAAAGGCTGGGCCCAAAGAGACTGGTACGTCTCAGCCAGTTATTAGTCTTCCTCCACCACCTCCTCAAGTTTCTTTAGATCTTGGCGCCAAGCCATTGCTAGATCTGAAGAAGAAAAGACCCCTCCCCGTCATTTATTTCGGTGTCTCTTCCCCGCCATTTATTTCGAACTTTTTTTTTTTTTTTTTTTTTTTTTTTTTAACAATAAAGCAAACGATATTTTACAAAGGGAGGTAGTGCCTCCGAAAGGAACTAAACAACAGAAGGTGGCCAAAGACCACCGAAGTAAAAGGGCCTCGTCTATAGAAAGCCATGATAACACCCTCATGGCTAATGTGTGATGAGGACCTCGCACTTGGTCCTCGAGGCTGGAGTTGGATGGTGCTCCAGTCCCCTGGGAGACTTCTCTCAGAAATTATGATGGGGGGACGGCATGTCTTGTCGCTAAGGCTTTGGAGCAACCACTGCACCTCCCACGAGACATGGATTCCTACAGGCGTTTTAGCCAATACGAATTCTTTCTATCCCTAAAGAGGGATTTAGCCATGGTAAGTAAATTAATTCGCTTCTTCGGCTTTTTTTTTAATATATCTATCGTAATTTTTCCTTCTTTATGCAGATTACCAGGCAGGTTTATGTGGCTGAGGAGTGAAACAAAATGGTCTACACCGAAGCCCAAGCAGAGGCCCACTCCCGATCTGAGGTAGAAAAGATTCTGGGTAATTTAAAGGAAGACTTTGCTCACTTGTCCGAGCAATTAAAAAAGGTGACTAGGGAGAAGAACAGCCAAGATACTAGTCTCCAAAATTCCATGAAGCAAGCCGAAGACTAATGCCAGTTGCTAAATTTGACCGAAATCAATTTGGGAACAGAAAGAGCGCTAGTGAAGGATATGCGGATTGAACTTTAGAATGCCAAGGAGATTGCCACCTTGGTTGAGAAGAAAACTTAGTTGGCCAGGGAGGCGGTCGAGCTTGAAAGGTAGGCAGCGTATAAGCTAGGGATGGAGGAGACTTAAAACAACCTCACTAAGCAATTTGGCACGGTTTGCCTAGAGTACTGCGATGTAACTTGGGGAAAAGCGCTGGATGTTGCTGGGGTCTCTGCGGACTCTGATTTGAGGCAACCTCGAAGTATCTATTATGATCCTGATATTCGTGAACTCTTAGAGTCTGACTCCTCTCCCCCCACACAACTCCAAGAGACCTCGGAGCACTCCCTGATTGGCTAAGTCCCTCTTATCAACCTTGGGGCCCGTAAGGAGTTTGGTCAACCTGGTGATCAGAGCAAGCCAGTTGAGGCTCCCTAGGATAAGGGCAAAGGCTTGGGAAAAGAGAAGTCCTTCTAGAGTCTAAGGAACAAGCCTCAGAAGTTGCTGCTGCTCAGTCCAGTTAGGCTGCTAACCCTTCGGTTCCTCAGGAGAAGGCTTAGACATTTAGGAGTTTTTATTTCATACCTGTATTTTATTATTATTATTATTATTATTATTATTTTATGTATGGAATTGTGAACTACCTTCTTTTGATTAATGAAATCATTTCTCTTTTATTCTTAGTGTCTTCATTGCATACCTTATGATACTCATTATTATTGTAAATAACTATAACTTGTAACTACAGCAATACAGGTAGACTTAACAATGATATCGTGCCAGTGATGCAAACACCTTATTCAAATACTAGAAGAAATAGGTCATACAAGAGATATTAACAAACATAGAATGCAATAAATGATGTGAAGGTATTACATGTTTTCTTGAATATCCACAAGGAGTATTGCTAAGCATTGATTTCGAATTATTCCAATATTTAAGACTACAAGATGAAGTTATTTAGGTATGATTTGTTAAATTTAAACTTTGATAATGACTACAAGACAGTGTTAACTAACCTATATCATTTGATCCGAAGGCTTCGTGCGTAAGTAGATTTAAGTTTAAACACTTAGGCAAAATATGAGGGTGTGTCAATTAACCCAAATCATCTGGTCTGAGGACTTCAGACATGATTGGATTTAAGTTTAAACACTTAGGAGAATTATAAATGAGTATTAACTAACTCAAATCATCTGATCCGAGAACTTCAAGCATGATTGGATTTAAGTTTAAACACTTATGAAACTTGTAAACGAGTGTTAACTAACCCAAATCATCTAGTCTAAGGATTTCAAGCATGATTGGATTTAAGTTTAAACACTTAGGAGACTTGTAAACGAGTGTTAACTAACCCAAATTATCTAGTTTGAGGACTTCAGGCATAATTGGATTTAAGTTTAAACACTTAGGAGAGGTCCAAAAACTTTATATAATAAATTGGCATAATGATTAAAATAAAGACTTGATTAATAATAATAGCTTTTAAGGTTGTTTACATTCCAGAGGTGTGGTATTACATGACTATCCAAATCTTCCAAGAAATATGCCTTGATGCCAGCTCTTGAAGTAATACGATATGGCCTTTCCCAATTGGGTCCTAACTTTTTTCAAACTGGGTTCTTTGCAGTGCCCACAACTTTTCTGAGTACCAAATCGCTAGGTTCTAGAGGCCTTAGCTTTACATTGACATCATAGCCTTGCCTGAGCTTTTGTTGGTAATGTGCTAATCGGACCATTGCATTTTCTCTCATTTCTTAAATCAGATCCAAACTCTTTTCTAGCTGCTCATTGTTGCCGGTCAGAATGAATGAACTAGTTTCCATAGTTGGGAACCCAATCTACAGATGTATAACAGCCTCAGCTCCGTAGGTCATTGAGAAAGGGGTCTCTTTAGAAGACCTATGAAGTGTAGTTCTGTATGCCCACAATACGTGTGGCAGTTTTTTCATCCATTTGCCCTTTGCATTGTCTAGTCTTTTTTTTAATCCATTAACTATGACCTTGTTAATTATTTCTACTTGCTCATTCCCTGGGGATAGGCAGGGGTGGAGTATCTGTTTGTGATTCTCAGTTTACTACAATAATTCCTGAATGCTTTACTATCGAACTGTAGGCAATTGTCCGAGATGAGAGTATGAGGAATCCCAAACCAAGTGACAATATTCCTCTACACAAATTTCTACACATCTACGTCTTTGATGTTAGCCAGAGGTTCAGCTTCGACCCATTTGGTGAAATAATCTGTGCTGACTAGAAGGTATTTCCTGTTTCTTGCGGCTTTAGGGAATGGACCCACGATATCTAAACCCCATTGAGCGAAAGGCTACGGGCTGGATAGTAGATTAAGGGTTCCCCTTGGCTGATGAATGTTTGGGATAAACCGTTGACATTGGTCGCATTTCTTGACATACTCATGGGCTTCTTTTTGCATATTCGGCCACTAATAACCTTGGGTAATGGTTCGGCGAGCCAAGGACCTACCCCTAGTATGGCTCCCACAGATTCCTTCATGTAGCTTTTCCGGTAGTAACTCAGCCGCTTCAGGATGCATGCATAATAAGTACGGTCCTGAATAGGAACGTTTGTATAGTTTTTGGTTCTCAAATAGCCAGATTCTGGTCGCCTTCCTCTGAACTTTGTCAGCTTTGCCCCTTTCTTCGGGCAAAGTATCCTCCTTCAAGAATGTAATTATAGGACCCATCCAGCTGAGTTTGGCCCTGATTTGGTGAACTTGTGCTACCTCTCTTCTTGCCTCTATAGGGCCATACAGGTCCTCGACGAAGATAACCCTCAGCAAATCTTGCACCGAATAGGTAGCGAGTGTGGCTAAAGAATCAACATGTGCATTATCACTTCTGGGAATATGCAGCAAATTAAAAAAGTCGAACTCTAACTGTAAACATTTAACTCGGCTCAAGTATCCCTGAATTCTTTCATCCTTCGCCTCAAACTCATCTTGTACTTGACCAACGACTAATCTCAAGTCCGAGAACACCTTCAATGACTTTCCTCCCATTCTTCGAATCATAGCCATTCCCATCAGTAAAGCTTCGTACTCGGCCTCATTATTTGTGGCTGTGAAGTTTAGTCTCATTAACTTTTCGATAACGATCTTCTTTGGAGATATTAACACCAGCCCTACACCAGAACCTTTCTGATTCGCTGCACCGTATACATATACTTCCCAGGGTTATGGGCCTCGTTGAGAAATCATGCCAACCAATTTTTCATCCATGTCCTTCTCCATCGTTACTTCTGTTAAACTAGGCTCTGTGAACTTGGCTACTAGGTTTGTGAGAACCTGGCCCTTAATTGAAGTGTGGGGCATGTATTTGATGTCAAAAACCCCTAGGATAATGCCTCATTTAGCTATCCTTCCCATGTAGTCCGCACTTCTAAGTACAGTTTTGAGCGGTAGTTGTGTGAGCACAATGACCGTATGTGCTTGAAAATAGTAAGGCAACTTTTGTGTACCAAGTACTACTGCTAAGATGGTTTTCTCTAATGGCAGGTATCGAATTTCGGCCTCATGTAATGACTTACTCACATAATAAACTAGCCTTTGCACATCTTAGTCCACTCGTATCAGTACCAAACTTACAACACAAGGAGCTACTGCGGCTGAGCCAAATAATCTTTAAGTTGTTGGAAGGCTGAAGCATATTTTTCAGTCCACTTAAACCTTTTCCATTTGTTGATCAACGCGAAGAAAGGTTTACATCTATCTACTGATCGAGGGATGAATCGGTTCAAGGCGACTATCATTCTGGTCAATTTCTAAACTTCTTTGGGATTTCAAGGAGCCTATAGATTGTGGATGGCCTTTATTTGATCGGGGTTAACTTTAATTCCCCTGTGAGTCACCATCTATCTCAAGAACTTGCCTGACCCCACACTAAATGAGCACTTAGAGGCGTTTAGACATAGCTTGTGCCTTCTTAGAACTTCAAAAATGTTTTCAAGATCCTTTATATGTTCAGAAACGATCTTACTTGTTACCACCCTGTCATCTATATAAATTTTGTTACTTTTGCCCAACTGTGGCTCAAACATCCTCGTCATCATTCTTTGGTAAGTGGATCCTGCATTTTTTAAACCAAAATGCATCACCTTGTAATGGTAGTTACTGATAGAGGTGACAAATGCAGTCTTCTCCTGATCATCCAGGGTTAACGACATTTGGTGGTAACCTTGGAAGGCATCTAGGAAACTCATCTGAGGGTGGCCGACAGTGGCATCTACTAGCTGATCAATATTTGGCATAGGGAATGGATCCTTAGGACAAGCCTTATTTAAGTCAATGAAGTCTACACACACTCGCCGTTTTCCATTTTTCTTCTTCACCACCACAGTGTTTGTTAGCCACTCATGATAAAAAACCTCTTTAATAGCTCCAGCTTGTTTGAGCTTTACTACTTCTTCTCTTACTGCATCAGTGTGCTCCTTAGACGGGGGCCGAGGAGGCTGCTTCTTAGGTGTAATCAATAGGTTGACCTTCGGATGGTGACAAATAAATTCTGAATCCACTCCTGGGGCCTCGTAAGCGTTCTAGGCAAATACATCAATGTTTCTTTTAAGGAACTCTATTAGCTCCTCCTTCTCCTGTAGAGGCATCTAAGATCCGACTTAAAAGAACTTTTCGAGATTGTCTCCAATAACAACTTTTATTAAATCTTCACATCTAACACTCTAGCCTGGATCTTTGGTGGGCGATACCCGACTTTTTAATTGCTATAAACTCCTTTCGGCCTTGGCTGAGGACTCCGTTTCGGGCTCATGCAAGATGGTAGCCATTAAGCACTGTCTGGCTGCAGACTGATCTCCCCGGATTTTACAAACTTGCCCCTGGGATGGATATTTAACTTTCTGATACAAAGTAGAGGAAACAGCTCTTAGTGTATGAAGCCAAGGTCTGGATACAATTGCCATATAAGGGGAATACACATCTATAACAATGAAATCCACATCCACTACCTCTGAGCCAGTCTATACAGGTAATCGTATTTGGCCCTTCGGGGTGACGACTCTTCCTTCAAAACTAACTAGGGGAGAATTGTATGGTGTTAAGTCATTAGGTTTTAGGTTCAACCCCTTATAGAGATCAGGGTACATTATCTCTATCGCACTACCTTGGTCCACCATTACCCTCTTCATATCATACCCTCCAATTCTGAGGGTGATTACTAAAGTATCATCATGGGGTTGGATGGTTCCAATCTTGTCTTCATCCGAGAACCCTAAAACCGGTTGAGTATCCGGTCTAGCTCTCTTTGGACCTTGGCTAAAGTCCTCTACAGGTAACCGGGCTATCGACATAACCTTGGATGGCCAGGATCCTGTTCTCCCTAGTGCGGCGAAGATGACGTTGATAGTTCCTAATGGAGGCTTTGAAGAGTCATCTCTTTGGGGCTCTGAGTTCATTTGACTTCCTCGGCCATTAGAGTGATGCAAGAGGTGTCTCAATTTACCTTCGTGGACTAGTTAGTTCAAATGATCCCACAGGCTCTTGCAATCCTCTTTGGTATGCCCATAATCTTGGTGGTATTAGTAATAGAGATTATGATTACGCCTCTCAGGGTTCCCCACCATCATATTCGGCCACTTAAAGAATGATTCATTCTTAATCTTTTCCAAAACCTAGTATTCTGGTTCTTTGAATACAGTATTAACTGCTTGAAGGTTTGTTGATCCTAACTGCCCAGCAAAATCTCTCCGTGGTTTGTTGTTATTGTAACGGTCCGATTTGAAATCCCTCTTCTTCTAGGGGATAACCTTATCCTTTCTCTTCCCTTGCTGTTGATCTTCTTCAACTCTTTTATATTTTTCGATACGGTCCATGAGCTGACGTATGTTAGTAACTGGCTTACCAGTTAAAGACTTCCTTAACCCATGGTCAGTGGGGAGGCCGAGCTTAAACGTGCTAAGGGTCATTCCATCAAAATTGCCCTCCATATCATTAAACATCTTCCAGTACCTGTCTAAATACGTTTTCAAGGTCTCACCCTCTTACATGCTCAAGGATAGCAGTGAAGACAGAGGCCTGACATATATTAGTAACTGGCTTACCAGTTAAAGACTTCCTTAACCCATGGTCAGTGGGGAGGCCGAGCTTAAACGTGCTAAGGGTCATTCCATCAAAATTGTTCTCCATATCATTAAACATCTCCCAGTACCTGTCTGAATACGTTTTCAAGGTCTCACCCTCTTGCATGCTCAAGGATAGCAGTGAAGACAGAGGCTTGGCCATTCTTCGGCATATGACAAAATGGGAACCAAATGCTTGAGTGAGCTCTCTGAAGGAGTCGATGGAGTCTACTTTTAGGCTGTCAAACCATCTTATTGCAACCGGTCCTAGACTGGAGGGGAAAACTTTGTACATCAGAGTTTCATCTCTGGAATAGACAACCATCCTTTGATTAAAGTGACTCACATGTTCCATAGGGTCTGTTTTAGCATTATAGATGGTGAATGTCGGCTTGTTAAAATGCCGAGGAAGTCTCGCTTCTTCAATCTTGCGCGTGAATGGTGACCTAGAGATTTGATTCAAGGCCTTGCTCATAACATCGTTCCTTACACCTCCACGTGATGGGCTTCGAGATTGCCTCTTGCAATGATGCTCTTCTTTATAGGAAAATGATTCACTAATTGATGTCCGAGATCTCTACTTGTAAGTGACATTCTGCTCGTCATCGAAATCTTCATCAGAATGCGAAGAAATTCGTTTCCTCTTTGCATGGCGCAACTCCCTTTTTAGCCTTTTAATTTCTAGTTGCATATCCTGGTTTTTCTCTGCATGAGACACGTGACTTCCACCATGTGGCTGGCTTCGATCAGTATGCGTAGTATGCACACTATCTTCATGATTTTGGCTCTGTTCCAAATTGACAAAAGGGTCTACGTGTTGGGATGCCCTAGATTCTGCTGGTTGTTACCCTGGTTCAGCCATTATCAACTGTTACTTCCACTTTTGCTCAATCTCTTCCCATAGATGGCGCCAATTGTAGGGTCAGTTTTTGTAGTCTAAGCCCAAAAGGTTTGGATTATGAGCCCAATAAACCCAAAACAATGAATTTGTAGAGAGTGGGTAAAAGAGCTGGCTGATTGTAAACTAAATAATAGTTAACTATGGTATTAAAGAATGAACTGATATAAAAACACACTTAAAAGCTCTTCAAATTGATGTCTGTAGAGATATATTATTGAATAAAAGAAGAATACAATTCTTAGAGGTACAGTGAACTTGTTTTCTTCTCCTTTTTTTCTCCCCCCCCCCCTTTATCAGAGGTTTTTTTTTTTTTTTTTTTTTTTTTCCTTTATATAACATCTTTTCCCATCATCTTCATCATCCACTTCATCTAAGTATCCACTTGAGTATATGTTACGTCAGGTCTCCTTTTTAGCTTTCTATGAGTGGTAGTAGCTGAGATTACATTGTTCATGGGTCTTCTCCACATTAGTGCGGCCAGAAAAGCAGATGCAGTGTATTTAATGTGGCGGTAGCAGCTTTTCCTTTTAGATATTTCTCCGTTCTTATCATCTCCAAGTATGCCCAAAGCTTATCCTTATCATTGAAGTTGTTAGGAAGATTATTCAAACTCTCCAGATATTAGCTTGACCAAGAATATTTGCATCCGAGGAGAATGACCTCTTCAGACCACTGGTGCTCTCTTCGGACTGTACCCTTTCATTTTCAGGTATCTTTCTTTCATACGGACTCCTCTCAATTGCTTTCATCTATTCAGACACACAGTAACCTTTAAATAGGGCCCTAGGCCTAATACATAAGGTTGGACTTTCACCCCCCACAATAACCATATTAATTGTTTTAGTGCGATCGCGAGTTGTAACCTTTGACTATAACTAAGTTTAGAGCCAAACTTTGTTCATTAGTTTTAAGGAAATGTTAATGAGTGCTGATGGAGTATTGGTTAAGAATTTATTTTAAGAAAGTTTTGATATCACTTTTATGAAAAATGAAAAAAACTGTCAAAACATAAATTGCTTTTTTTCTTTTCCCATAAAAACTTTTTTTAATTGAATTGTTAATCAATACCCTACAACACTCGTTAACATGACCTTTAATTTTATAAAATAAAAATCATATTTTAATCATTCTCGAAGAATTTTTCCCCGTAAATGACAATTAAGTATTATATTATTAATATATTACTCATGTATCTGTCAATGACGTTTTCGTGAAATGATATTCTTAGCCTTATCAACTTATATGTTCTCAAATGGAATATCTTCTTTCACTTGAGTTAATAATTTTTTTACTGATCAACATTATTGTTATTTTAATCAAAATAATAACTTCCTGTCTTGGCATTTGTGAAACTTTTGTTTGTTTTGCTTCTCTTAGATTTGATTTCATTAAATAGTAATATTCTATTAACATGGACGGTGGGATAAAAAGCAAGAGGGAGGACTGAGTCATCAGTGGGCTCCAATTCTTACCCCTTTTGCTTAGAAGTTTGGAATCTGCTGGCTGCTGTAGGTCAATAGTTCAAAAGTCTTAAAAGTTTATTAATTAGGGAAGATACACAAGGAGAAATGTTTGGATTTCTTTAATGAAAAATAAAACGAAATAGTTAAAAAAGATTCCGATGTTTGACTTTGGTTCTGGTAACATCATTTTCAACCAATCTCATCAATTCCGATGTTTCCAAATATGATTTATGTTTTAGTAAAATCCAAATGATTAAGATTTAAAGATCTAATTGTCGGCTAAAAATAATTTAATTAATAATTGATTTAATCTTAAATGCAAATAATTTATCTAACAAATTTTGATGAAAAGAAGTTCAAGAAAAAAATTATTAATTAAATATATAAAATAAGGAGATAAAAGTAGTTAAACGAGTATTTATTAAAGATTTTGTATCAATGCTCTAATTAAACAAACATGATTATGTCACAAGTATGATATAATTATTATATTGTGTAATAGATGTATATGATGTGTATCACCCTCTTACATAGGGTGGGTTTTCTGTTTTCGGGATCCTTATTTCATAGGGTGATTTTATGATACATAATATCATTTTCCTACAATTGCCAACTAAATTATGTAATTCTAGGCTTTATAATTGACTTGGGAAGTTACTGACATTCATAAATTATACCATGCTATTGTAGTATCATACACCTGAGCAAATCATTGCTAGTGGCGGCACAACAATGTCAAATATATAAATATTAATTGACAAAAAATGTATAGGCATAGCCATTTGTGGGATGCATGTTCTCTCTTTAAAATATATATATATATATATATAAAATTCACTTAGAGGGAGCATAATCTTTTTTTTTTTTTTTTTTTTTTTAATTTGAAGATATAGAATCTATTTAATCATGAGCAATATTACTATGCCCACTAAAAAAGGATGAAGTTTTTTTTTTTTTTGGAAGTCCAAAGTATGGAAATTACTCTATCTTAACAAAACCAATATGCCCATTAAATAAAATCAATATGAAATATCTCATAGAATTTTGCTCCTATTAATAAAAGTATTATTTTAATATCTTACTCATATGTCAGTCAATAATTTTTGGGTAAAAATGATATTTTTAATATTTTAATCTTTTCAACAAAAATGTTAACAAATTAAATCTCCTTCTGTTAATTAAAATGTAAATAAAAAAATAATTGTAGATCCATTACGTTTCAATCATTTTACATAATTAATTAAACTATAAGGAGAGATTAACATTTTGCCTTTTGTTCAAATGTAAAAATAAAAAATTTTAAAAATTAACTATTTTTTTAAAATTTTAATTTTAATTTTAATTTTTTTTTTCACATATTAAATATAAAATTAAAAAATTTTGTTTTCTTATATTTAACAAAAATAAAGTTTATAAACTACCGAATTAAGGAAAAAATTGGCCTTTCCCATTTTTAAAAAAACAATCCAGCATTTTGTCATATTTCTTAAACTAAATAGGGTAATGCCCATCTTTTGAAAATCGATTTTCTCAAAATCGAGTTAAGCCCTATAGTGACGTTTTTAAAGAGCCTATCGATATTTTAAGAACCTATAGTGGCGTTTTATAACTTGATTTATATGAAATCGAGTTATAGGTATAAAAAAAAAGAAAATTGCATGTAACTGGATTTCATGGAAATTGAGTTACAAAACGCCACTATAGGTTCTTAAAACGTCACTATAAGCTCCTTAAAATGCCACTATAGAGCTCCATAATATTTTTTAAAAAATTTTTGTAACTCGATTTTAAAAAAATCGAGTTTCAAAAGATAGATATTTTTTTAATTAATTTGAAAAATGTGACAAAATATTAATTTTTTTTTTTAAAGGAGGTATTTGCCCATTTTCCCCCACCGAATCAACTATGGTATCTTAGAGAGACAAGTCAGATTAGGATTCGATTGATTGCACAAAATATCATATTCTATCAAATCAGTAGTGGCTAGAGTGACTCAGTGAGTGAAACATGAACGGTGAGACAGAAAGACAAGTGGGAGAAGTCATCAATCAACTGGGCCCTTCACTTCCCTCTCTCCGGAACGTTACACTCACTCAACTTGATTCGTTGCTCAAAGTGTCAACCATTGTGCTTAATATTTGAACATTTTTTTATTACATTATTGTGCAAAAGAGGAAAAAGTGAATATAATTTATTACACTATCCTCCAAAAATTCATACAAATAATCATGCTTTTTAGTGTGTGTTTAGATACTGCTTATTTTGTTGAAAATTAAAAATATTATAAAAAATAATTTTTAAATATGTAAATAGTGGTGTGAAACTCATTTTTAATGAAAATTTTGTTAAAAAAAAAAATTTTTGTGGGTCCTGTGAACAGTGCACGGGATCCACTGAAAAAACTGAAAAAAAAAAAGAAAAAAAAAAAAAGAAGAGGCAAACGCAAATGTGTGAACGTGGAATGCAATCCAAATAAAGCTTTAATAATCTTGTGGAAATTTTCTTCACCAATTATAAGTAACATTAGTATGTGTTTGATACTAGCTTATAAGTTTTGATGTACAATTTTTAAAATTTATTTTTTACTTTTTTTTTTTATAACTTTTTTAAAATACAAGTATATTTTAACATACTTTCAGAAAAAAAAAAAAGTTTTATAAAAAAATTAAATAGATTATTCCAAAACGAACACTTTATCTAATATTTTTTTTTTTAAGAGGCATTTGTTGGTTTGTTTTAGATTGGTAGAAACGAATACAATTTCAAAGACTTCAATATAGAATCAAGTTTTGAAGAAAATAATGAAGTGGTAGAAGAAGATTGAGTTTTACAGAAAGTTGATCAAAGGAATGTTGAAAAGATAATATTTTCAACAAATTGACTAATAGATGATAGAGAAGGAGATTATGTTGCTTAAGAGAAATGATGTAGAATATTTTGAGGGTGAAATTTGAATGGCAAAGTCACTAACTTTGATGAGCCTATATATAATATAATAAGAGATTAAATTTTATGAGGACTTGGTGTAAGTCCTTTTGTTCACACCCTCCAATAAGAACATGCTACATCATCATATTATTAAAATATAAATATATCTTATTACAAAAGATAATATCTCAATAAATGCCAGATTTCAGGTGTGAAGTAAAAGACTGATGTGGTGTTATTATGTGTAATAAAATGTATTAAATTTTAAGTAAAAAACTGAGGTAACAATTTTTTATTGGATAATGTAAAATATGAGTTTTACACTTCATTCTTATCAAGTTTAGACTCATTTAATGAGCCTAGAGATCCTATTGGTTTTAGGGTGAATAATGCATTACAATACATTACTATATTGGGTTTGAAATCTTTTGGTTGGATTATTTATTAAGCCTAATTTGATTTGATCTTGTGAATCAATTGAAGATTGGTGTGACTAAAATTCTGGATCATCAATTCAGGGTAATCTACTTTGGATAATGAATAAAGAAATGAAGACATTCAAAACATCTATTTATTTGGAGCGGATAATTTCAATTTTTAAACAAAAACTCAAGGACAAAGTTCATTTAAGTGGGGGCTTTAAATGTAAGACACAATATAGGGTTATTTATTTATTTATTTTTATCATTTGTTAATTTTAAATTTTTTTAATGCAATTTTCGTAATTTTTAAGAGATAGGATTTTATGTTTTTGTTTTAGGAAATTTAAAGGTTTTTCTAGTCAAAATTAGAGTCTTTCTATGATATCGTATCGATATATAGCACATGTTTAAGAATATTGTGACTCAGAAAATATGTTTTCTAAAACGTACATCTACTGTCTATAAAATGAAAATAAAAGCCTATGATCGATAAAATTTTAGTCAATTTGTTTTCGTTCATTTGGTAAATTTTGAAATTTCCTCTTGAAGGATTCAAGAAACCCCTTGTAATTTAAGAGTTTGTGTTTAACTGTGACCACATTCTTCAAGCTTGAGATTTAAAAGAAACAAGACAACATATTATTTAGAGCGAAGATTTGACTTGCCTTCTAGTGTTCTTGTGCATTCTACTGTCTTATCTTGCCTAGTGCATCAATAATTGAGCACTCGACGAGCCTCACCCTATGGTGGGAGGAAATGCATTAAGTCATTGTAATAATTTATGCCTTAAGTCAATGGCCATGATACAATGGAAGTTTTACCAAAGCAGTCATAGTTTGTCAATGGCATGGCTTCTCTTCACCAGAAGTATTAGCAGATCAAAGCCTTTGTGCTTATTTACACATTATACATGTTTGTTTCTCAATTCAGCATAACTCTTATTTGTGGTATTTTAGTAAGACAGAGCATATATTAATAGCATGGTTGGTCTAACTTATATTATATTTGATTATGATTATTATTATTATTTAAAAGGACGTTATATGTAAAGTAAAACTGCACTTATAGAAACAGTTTAAAAAAAAAAAAAAAAAGTTCTTTTAAAAGGTGAAGTTTCAAGTCGCTTGCGCACTGGCGTTTTGCTGTAAATTAATTGTGCTTTCTATTTTTTTAATTTATAAGTACGGCTACGGATGTTGATTTTCTCTATTTTGGCTTAATAAAAAAGGGGTCTCTGGACTCTTGTCAGGCGACAGAAGAGTATCAAACTCTTGCCAAACATCATTACGGTACAAGAACTCTTACTACCAAAGCACACCAAATGTGATGTATTGACGTTGATTATGCTCTTGGCTGTTGACTTCATATTCTCTTAAAAAAAAATGGTTCAATATAGTAGAAACTTTGTGGGGGATGAGAAAAAGTCAAAGAATTCATTTATATACGATCACAATTCACACCCATCAGAAGGTACAGAAAATGTCAAATAATTCGTATATTATTATTACATTGTGATAGTTATCCTTTGTACATTCCTGCGCTGATTTGAAGTTACAATATTCTTCAAAAATGACATAGATGATACAACAATCATGGCTAGTGACACCAAGAAACAAGAAACAGGAACAAAAACAGTAACATTAAATCTAATAAAAACGTCGAGAACTTTGTATCTCAAGTCTCAACTGACATTTTTTAATTCTAACGGATACGTCTATCGAATTATTAAAAAAAAAAGGGCTAGTAAGAACAGCTATTATAACCTGAAGATCATGATGAATTAAACGCTTGACTTCCACATTTCATGATCTTCATGAAATTGTGGACAAGGCTTGAGAGAATTTGACGCCTGATACGTCCTCTCTTGGGAGGCAGCTGGACTCTCTCTCTGCTGCACCTTTTTGCCTTCACTGTTAACTCTTGTGGATGGAACTTGATGTTGGCCACTCTCCTTTGATCCATGAAAACACAAGCTGGGCCAAGTATGCGTATTTGAGAAAGAGAGAACCAGAGAGAAAGTAGTTGGTTATGGATATAGAGCACATATCTCAAAATTTGCTCCCACATATATATATGCATATTTTGAAGGAAAGAATCATGACTTTTTTTTTTTTTTTTTGTTTTTTGTTTTTGATTGACGAAAGAATCATCATAAGACAATATATGATTTGGACCTACACAAATGTCTACTTGTTATGGACGTGTTTATAGGACAAGAAATGAAAACACGTTTTCTCAAAAAAGAAAAGAAATGAAGACACGAATATACATTTAATCATCACAAAGGAAGTTGCGTCGAAGTCACAAAGGTCAGTAACTGGGGTCCGGGGACCATTTTCTGATGCAGTTTTAGAGTTCAAAAGTCCTAAGATGATTAATTATATCATTACACAGGAAATATTACTTATATTAGGTGAATGGGTTTGATTTCCATTAAAGCTAATGCTTCGTTCATAATATTTTAACAACAAATTTTAGGCAGTACTATAATTTAATTTGAACTCACTAATAACATCATATTTTTAACTCACCAATTACAGCTTGCCATCTAAGATCTGTTATGAAAATGTTATTAACATAACATCATTATTTCAGTTTATAAAAAACTAGTCGCTAACTTGTAATATGCACGGGAACTTACTTATTTGTGAGATAGACTAAAATAATTTTATAAAAAATTTAAGAAACTATACAATTGCATGATTTGCTTTTGTATGATTTTAATTTATGTTACAATTTGATAAAAAGTCATTGCTTGAACGTGCAATGACTTACAAAAAATTTGTCAAACAGTTTCAGATACTGCAAAAAAATAACTCAAAATTCAGATATTAAAACTTTTGAAAGACCAAAAAATATTATAGAATCAGATGATTCACTGTTTAGAAATTATTAAAATAAAACAAAATATATATGACTATACAATAGAGAAATATAAAAAAAAGATAGATTACAATTAAAAGAATAATTTCAATTATTGCAAACTTTTATATTTTGTAAAAAATGGTTAAAGAGAGTTTGGTGGTTCATATTCGAAAACTACTTTTTAAAAAATACATGAAGACCCATAATATATATATATATATATATATATATTAACAAAATAGAGGAGAAGAAAATAATATAAGAAGAGTTCATACCTCTATTCGGCTTTAAAAAAAAATATTAGGGTTTGCTTTACTTTTATATTGTTTATGATTAACCTCGCAAATTTAGAGATAAATTATCAATATTTGAGTTTGAATTTAAGTTGGACCTTTTAGAGAGATAGAGCTTCACTCTTTATTAAGTTTGGATTAAGTAAAAATAATTTTTTTTAAAAAAAATGATAATGATAATGATGAGTTTGAATTTATAAGTTAGACTTATTAAAGAAATAGAGTTTCACTTCTTATTAAGTTTGAACTAAATAAATATAATTTTATTTAAATAAAATAAAATGATAATTTTATTTAAATATTGTACTAAGGTGGAAAATTGTGAGAGTTTTAGAAGTTTCGGTTATATATATATATATATATATAATAAAGGAAGGCAGGACCACTATGTATGCAATTATGCGATGTCCTAGTTTGACATACCTGGATTCATATCATTTCAAGCAATCATAAGAAATTGAGGACATTCTAACGTTTACATTACGATTAATGTTTTAAAAGCCAGAATATTAATAGAATCAAGAAAAGCGATAGTTAAGGATTAAAAATCAATTCATTTGTTCTCGTATATAGATTTAAAAAAAAAAAAAATCATTTGTAGTGGGTGAATTTTTAGGAATAGAAATCACAAGGACCTTAATAAAGAACCATTTGTTAAATGGGCCAGAGACAAATTACTAGGGATAGTAAAAAAGCGATGGACCAAAGGCGAATTGAGATCAGGTGCAATATCTTTCTCTCACAAATTTCTTTTACATTTTTTACTTTTTAATTTTAACTTTTTAACATTCCTTTAATATATATTATTTAATGATTGAGATTGAAAATTGCTTTTTTAACTTCTAATTTCAATCATTGGTTACAATTGCATCAAGTGAAATACCTAGGATATTGCACCCAAAGACCAATTGATTGGGATTCCTTTGATAATGGCATAGAGGAGATGCTCATATGTTTTGTGAGTGAGCCTAGGAGAATAAATTTTCACATAAAAGTGATAAAACTAGGAAAAGGATCCCAACATCACATCATGCCCTCTAGGTTGGCTGATGGAACATGCAACTAGTGTGGTGAACCAAAGTTCATTAAGTGATGTATCATGTCTTGTAATAATAAATGTGAATGATAGTAGTTGAGAGCATTAAATATAAATATAAGAAGGTATTGTCTTTTGACACAATTTTTATCTTAGGCTTTGTTTTTGTTTGGTTGAGGAATTGAAAAGTGAGAGATAGAAAAAAATTAATTTTATTTTTTGTGTTTGGTTAGGAGGATGGAAAAGTAGATAGATGTGTAAAACTCTTTTATTTGGTTGAGAAAAAAAAATGAGATTATGAAAAATGTAATTTGTATAAATTTATTCTCTTAATTTTATGTTCTTATTACATAAAGAAAAAATTAATAGAAAAAAAACTCCAACACCGTACACAAGTGGGAGGAGATAGAGGTAGATGGGTAATTTCCAAGCCCATCCGCCCTCTACATTTTCTTCCTAAACTGGGGAAAATAAAATAAAATCACTCCTAATTGTGGGCCTAGGTAGAGAACTTATGGGCTCCACCCAAATCTCCATAATTTTTCTCCTCCAACCAAAACAACCCAAAAACCATTTCCTCCTCATTTTCCATCCCCCAATAATCACTCCAACCGAAGGGGTCCTAAGTTAGATGACATAAGCCAATCTATCCTCAATCCAATTGCTTGGTAATTCCTAGATACTATTTGACCTCCTGAAGCTGTGTAGTTAACATGGACTCAGTTCAACAGAACTCCCCAAGATTGTTATGCTAGGCCGTAAGCTATTGGGCTAGGCCCAATGGTACTGCAATGATGGGTTTCTCCCCTGCATCATTAATCAATTGCTTCAAGATGGGATGGTGACTTCTTTAATAACACGATTAATAACCAATAAAGAAAGAAAGAAATAATAAATATAATTCAAGTATAATATTTTACAAATTTGCAAAAAGAAAAAAGAGAAAAAAAAAGGAAACCCAAGAAACCTTAGGGACTGAAATGGACATGCTTGACAATTCTTGTGAACAATAAAATAAAATATAAATTGCATTTGGGAAGCATAAAGGAAGTTGCATGGAAGCCTCAAAAGTTAGGGACTAAAATGATTCGTAGTAGGGACTATTTTGACATTATTTTTATCTTTCTTTTCTTTCACCCCATTAACTATGTTTAGCTCTTTTCATCCACCACTAAATAGCAAAAAATATTTTAACATAATACCAAAAGGTATCATTTTAAAACATTAGGAATCATTTTATGAGATAGGACAGATATCAAGGACAAAAATGATAATTAGACATTCCCTTAATTGTAGGTGTGTTTAGTTCTTAATATAGTTTTTTTTTTTTTTTTTTTTTTTAAATAAAAAAAATACTACTGTATCAATTAGAATCCATTTGAGAATATTTTTACTTGGAAGATAAGTTTTCTAAAATTTCAAATAGGCTTGCAGTCTGTAAAATAAAAATAAAAGTCTTATAATACTAAAATTTAGTCAATTCATTGGCAGATTCTAAAGGTTTATTTTTTTTTTTTTTTTTGGGGGGGGGGGGGGGGGGGGGGGTTATGTTCTGGAGTTTGTCTAATTAGTGGATTCAAAGACCCTTTTATAAATTTAAGAGTTTTATGTTCTGCATCACCAGGGGCGGCTTGATGTATTTGGGGGCCTAAGGCGAAAATTGATTATCTTGTTTTAGATGCAAAATTACTACTAATTAACATAAACTATGTAGAATTTTTTCTTTTTTTAGAAATTTTATAAACAGAAAAAATTTTGACAAAATTTTTCATACTTGTTGATATGGTAGATTGATAATAGTAAGTAAAAGACTGGTGTTAGTGGTGGACTTAGACGAGAACTAATAAAAGTTTGCTAACTAAACTCTTATTATTATTGTTCTTATTTTTTTTAGAAGTATAACATTCACAATATTTTTTTACAATAAATCCTATGTTTTAAGTTGCTTTTTTTTTTCTTTGAAAATATCACTATTATTATTTTTTTGCCATCAATAACAGGTTGTAATAACCTGCTACTTAACATAATTATAAAAGTGTTGTAAAAAATATCGTGGACATTGCATTTCTCTCTATTTTTTATTTGTTTTTCATCTAGTAAAAAAAATATTATTTTATTTATTGATTATAAATAACCTTATTGGTTAAAATTTGGGGGCCTTTTTTTTACTTGGGGGCCTTAGGCGACTGCCTCTCTTGCTCCACTGTTCAGCCAGCACTATGCATCACTTAAGGCCCAAGTGTATCAAGGTAACTTGTCCAGAGGAAAAACATAGTGAAGTAGTGAACTATAACAGGAAATTTTAGGCCTTGTAGTTCTTAGGTTTAATAACCATTTGCAGTTAATTATACATGGAAATTCTACATTTTATTTTTTTATTATTATAAACAGTGCAATTCTACATACATAAGTGTTAAGATTTATAAGATTAACTGGGACTGCATGCTATTGAGATGAGATGCATAAAATCCATGACAATTACAATAGAAGTCTTTACAAAGGAATCATATTTGGACTTTCACCAATATTTATTTAAAAAAAAAAAAAATCATAGTTTGTGAATGGCATCTTACACACGTGTTTCTCAATGAGTTGGGCTTTAGGAAACGTTCCGAATTAAGTAGACTTTAGGTCTGGGAGATCTGGTCAGCACAAGTAAAACTATATTGGATTTATCATTTACCATGGCAAGTTAATGGTCGACGCCTTTCATTGGATTTCACGTACAAGTAAAATCATTTTTTTTTTTTAGTCTTTCATTTTGCTTTGCTTTACTCTTGTCTGGGCAATGGGTTTGGCAGACCCCTTTGTATACAAGTTCTTTGGTTTTTTTTATTACTACAATTTCTATTTGTTATCTCAAAAATAATATTTAATTATAAAAGTAGTAAGGATGATGCATAAGTAAAACAAAGTAGTATTTTTTTTAGGTTAGTTTAACTAAAAATTTGAGGAGACTAATGTGAATGCTCTTACACATTATATATAGAGATGAGTTCAAGTTATACCTAGTGTAATTATTTTAGAGTTACACATTTTTTAAACCATTGGATTTAAGTAGATCCAACGGTCAAAAATAGACTCTCATTAATGCTAATATTCTAATTGATCTCATTTATTATCACTTATTTAATACATTCCATACTTATTTCTAAACACAAAAAAATTTATACGTTTGACTCTCTCTCTCCCCACTACACGTCTCTCTCTCTCTTTCTCTTTGCACGTTTCTCTCTCTATCTCCTCCATGGCTCTTCCATCTCCATGGCCAAGTCACCTAACCAAAAAAAAAAAAAAAAAACCACAACCATCAGACTTTGTTGAATAACACAACTATTGCTTTTAGTTGTTCTCTATCTCCACGTTTTATCAAGTTGATTTCAGAGCATATAGTTGAAGATTGTATATTATTTTTTAAAGTTTTGAAGATGTAATAGATGGATTGTTTTCATAAAAATTAGTAATCTGGGGCATACTAATAATGAAAACGTTTAGGAGGAAGCCTATTAACAATTCTCCCATCATATGTTGCATATTAACAATTCTGCTGTCATGAAAATGTTGTCTCTCTAAACAATGGTAGCATATTGATTGATCTGTTTGTCTTCTCACAGATCAATGAAATATTTCACTTGGCAAGACCGGTTCCACGTCATATGTGATTATTGGTTAAATTGTTGATATATGGGTTTAAGTTTGTAATAGAAGATTTTTTTTTTTTTTTTTTTTTTTTTCTAGAATGTAAGCAGGAAATTTGAACGCTGAAGTATCAGCCACCTTTGAGATCCTGTGCAAAATTAGTTGAATTTATTCATGAAGGTGGAACATCAGTGGAGGAGAAAGAGATAGAAAGAGAAACGTGGAGAGAAAGAGAGAGTCAAATATTTTTAGGTTTAGAGATAAATATAAAATATAATAAATGAAGGATAATTAATGAGATCCTAATCACACTATTAGCATTAATGAGAGTTTTTTTTTTTTGGCCGTTAAATTTACTTAAATTCAATGGTTCGAAAAAGATGTAACTCTAAAGAGTTATACCAGATGTAACTTGAACCCATCTATTATATAAAATGAGATCAATTAGAATATTAGCATTAATGAGAGTCTATTTTTGACCGTTGGATCTACTTAAATCCAATGGTTTAAAAAATGTTTAACTCTAAAATAGTTACACTAGGTATAACTTGAACTCATCTATATATATATATATATATATATATATATTTTTTTTTTTTTTGTTGAGAAATGTTTGTTTCTAAGTTTGAATGCAACTGGTCCAACATTAAAATTTGACTGGAAAAGGTTTCTCTCTACAAGGGTGAAATGGAGAGAGGTTTCTCTGGTGCAATAGGAACATGCTTCCTAGAGCTCAGTAGAATTCGTGTCCCTTCTTTTGGAAGGAGCTGTGTGTTTCCTTGGAATAACAAGTTATTCCAAGGTTAGTGGGTTTTGTTTTGTTTTGTTTTGTTTTTTTTTTTTTTTCTTCTGGGGTTTGGAAAACAGACATCAATTAGAGCTTCGCCTTTTGTTCCTTCAAGAAAAGCAGTGCTTTCCGTGCAAGGTTTTTACAAGACGAAGTTGGGAGTATCTTCGAAGTCAGGTGTTCATGAAGTTGGGAGTAGGGCTGAATCGGTGAAGGTGAACCACAAAGCTCAGGTAACGGCGCACAGTCCAGCACACTGTGAATCCAAGGGACGCTATGAGTTAGCAATTAATGGATGAAGCCGTTAATTTGGATGCTCCAGAAGTAACGCATATAGTAGGGAAATGTAAAGAGGGTGTAATGAATGTCTCATTATCAACCCCACAATTTTCGGGTAATCATAATACCGAGAATCAAGGGGCAGATTTTTTAGCCAAAGAATTTGATGGTAGAATAAATGAGATTGATTCAGAGATGGGAAAATTTGATCACATTAACTGCATGACCCAACCAAGCAATATTTCCCAAGATATCTTAGGTGAGGCACGTGAGAAGCATGTGTTAGCCAAACCACAATCAACTCAGTGTACTTTGACCCGATTGGAAAGGAAAACTGATAGAGAAAAAACACGAGAACACTTAGCCACCAGCCTGAGTACTAGGAGCAGAAGCAACAGACACATCAGGAAAAAGCCAATGAGTACCAAGGAACAAAGCAAACTGAGTGGAGGGAAGAGAAGTGGGGAAGCCCATCTGGAGTTACCAAGTAAGCGTAGGCTAGTTTCAAAGGATGATGAATATAGTTCAAACTCAATGGTGGAGGCTGAGACTTAGCCCCGCCAATTGCAACGAGTTGCTTAGTATGGAACGGTCGTGGACTTGGGAACCCATGTATAGTGAATGAGCTTGCTAGTCTGGTGCAGGCTAAAGATCCTTTTGTCATGTTTATTGCCAAAACATGAACAAATGAAGCTAGGCTAAAAGATGTGAAAAGAAAAATACAATTTGATAACATGTTTGTAGTACCAAGAGCAATTGATATGGGAGGTAGATTAGTGTTATTTTGGAGATTGACTATTGATGTAATTGTGGAGGGTTTGTGCATAAATTATATCGATACAATGTTTCAAGAAGAAGATAAGGCAGTGATTGGAGTGATTATCCGAGAATGCCAAGGAAAAGGCTTGGCACACATGGTCGGAATCATCTCTCTCCCTTTAAACGTCATAGTGCTTGAAACTTTAGCTATATCGAAGGCTTTACAATTTGATGTTGATTTGAGTTTGAAAGATGTCACCCTAGAGGGAGTTTTAGAGATTGCAATGAACGCTTTGAATGTGGATTTGCAGTCTTTGGAATTCTTTGGTTTACTTAGCTGTGATATTAAATGTTTTGCAAGTTTATTTCATTGTATTAGATTTTCACATATTCGTAGAGAAGGATTGTTGTATTCTTACATTAAGAGAAAAGACAATGGAGTTGCTCATAATCTGGCTAAAAATGCATTATGCATACCAGATTTTCAAGTATGGATGGAAGACGTCCCATCTCATATTGGTTCAATTTTACAATTGGATGTGGTTGAATTTTATTAATAAAATCTATCAGTTTCTTTCTCCCAAAAAAAAAAAAAAAAGTTTGGATGCAACTATCCATTGAAAGGTTATTTGTTTATTGTAGAAACTTATTTACTAAAATTTTGTTGAAAGCATAACGAGAAGTGATACGTTCATAGCATTTTTACAATAAATTGCAAATGGTAAGTTGTTATTTGTCCAAATTTAAATTCGCTATTGAAATTACTTTTTTGCTAACTAGTAACAACCTATAACAATCTACAACTTAAAATTTGTTATAAAAATGTTGTGGATATAGCATTTCTTAGGTATAATTGTACTTGAAAAAAGATGAAGCTTTAAAAGATTATACATAAAGGTACAATTGTTAAAAATCTTCATTTTTTAGAGGGGAATAAAAGAGTATGCCTTAAAAAGTTCCATCCATCTGGTCCTCAATTTGGGACGAAATCTAGACTTTGCCAGGATCGGGAATGAACCCGCTAGCAACAAAAATGAATATGAATAAACATTATATATGTTTGTTTCTCAATTCAGCAATCAGCATAAGTTTTATTTTTGGTATAATAGTAAGATATAGCAAATTATTAAGGGCATGTTTGGTCTAACTTATTTTTAATTCTTTTTTTTTTCCAAAAAATAATGTTATTTGAAAAAGTGCATTTACACACACACACACAAAAAAAAAAAAAAAAATGATAAGAGTTTTATAATTTAATTGCCATTTTTTAATGTTTCTAATAGAAATATCGAGAGTTCAAATCTATCCATCATATCATAACTATTAAAATATATATTTTAAAAAAGTTTTTAAAAAAATTGTTCCTTTAAAAAAAGTGAATTTTCAAATTGAAGGGCATTGTCATCAATTTCATACCATAGGAGCCGATACGACTAGAATTTACTGTACTAGAATAATTGTGAATCTTCCCACCTCAAATACTGGGTTGTATTGGTCGGTTTTGGCCATTTTGGGACGTTCTAGGCATTTTGGTTACAAAATACATTTCGGTACAAATGAGAGAGAGAGAGAGAGAGAGAGAGAGAGAGAGAGAGAGAGAGAGAGAGAGAGAGAGAGAGAGAGAGAGAGAGAGAGAGAGAGAGAGAGAGAGAGAGAGAGAAGAAAAAAAAAAAGAAAAAAGAAAAATAAGAAGACGAGAAGAATGGGTTAGCGACTCATTGCCTAGCCTAATTCGTGGGTTCTAATTTGTGCCCCAAATCTTTCATTTTTCATTTTCTAATTAAAATGCACCTATATTAATCTATATAGCATTCCACAAAAATATATTTGTGCAACAATAATTGTGAAAATTTACATAATTATTGTAGCTATACAAATGAATATTTTAGTAATTCTTTAGATTGAGGGTAGTGGTTTTTTGTTAAGGAATAGAGAGATATGATTTAAAATGATAATAAAAATTGATAAGGTAATATATTTTTAATGAAATATAGTGTAAAATAGATAATTCAATGTGAGGTATTTTGAAAAGTAAGTATATAAAATAGAAAAAAAATGCAAGTTTTTATGCTAAAATAAATATAAATTTTTGTATAAACTGATGTGAATGCTATAATGTAGTAATAAATAATAGTATTTTGTGTATTTATCTTTGTTGATAGTTTATTAATACCAATTGGATTCTTATTTGGAATTTCACGATTTATTTTATTTTATTTTATTTACTTATACCCTGGTTTTCCCTAACTCGAAATCCAAGCCCATCTCTGGTTTTAAAAGCCAAAATATTGAGAGAATCAAGAAAAGCAATAATTTAAGGATTAAAAATATATTCATTTGTTCTCATATAAAAAAATATTAAAGAAAAATCTATTCATTTTGGCGAAGGAAGGAAATTATGCATCTGATTTTGTTATGTTATACTCCAATCCTCCTTGTATTTTGTCTCAGCTGTTAGGTGATGCTTGAGGAGTTATGTAACTTCAACTTTGTAGTTTGTACTACTTAATTCTTCTCCAAAAAGGGGGGAAAAAAAAAGGCTTGATAATTAGGATTCCTAGATAGTGTTTGACTTTGACTTTGACCTACCTAAGTAATGTACCAGTTAATAACTTAATATGGACTCACTTCGACCGAACTCCCGAAGATTGTTATGGAGTCGCAATGTAAAACTAGGCCCTAAGAAATTGGGCCTACTTGGGCTAGGCCTAATGGTACTGGAATGACGAGGGTTCCTCCGATAAAGAAAGAAATAAGTATAATTCAAAGTGTAAAATTTTATAAATTTGAAAAAAAAAAAAAAAACGAAATCCAATAAACTTGAATAATTTTGTAGGAGAATTTTACAGCATATATATATATATATATAGATAAATGGAAAATGTAGCCTAGCAGTTAACAGTTTTTTTTTATATTATACCTTTGTGATCCCCTGCTCTAAATGTACGTAAATAGCTAATAGATTATGTTATTCTAGGCATTATTACTTAAGCAATTACCAACATTACTCGCTCTCTATTGCACCAGCCTTCACTCTTAACTTTTGTGGTTGGAACTTGACATTGACCACTCTCCTTTGATCCATCCTGAAAATATATATATATATATATATATATATATATAGGAAATAAAAATGTATATGATAATATATGATTTGGATGTCACTTTTTTATTTAATTTTTTGGGATAAAAACTAAAGTTTCAACATGCAGGAATGGAGACAAGACTTTGAGTTAGGAGGGGCCGAAATATGAAAAAAAAATAAAATAAAAAAATAAAAAACATTATGAAATTTCAAATAAGCATCTATTTAGTATTTATAAACTCTCAACAAAGACCAAGATATAAAATCATTGTTACTTAATATGTTATCGTGCAATCATTTATGAAAAAGAATCTTGACTTTTTTTAAATCTTGGAAATTATTTGTGATAGAATTCGTACCAAATGTTATAGCTTTGTTCCTTTCAATGTAAAACATCAAAGCGTTTGTCAAAATATCTTCTTCCATTTTGTTGTGAAGGCTAATTTTGATAACATTCATAGCTAGAATTTGATGGGTGACCAAATAGTTTAGTTCATAGATTAGTTTTGATTCAAATTCGTTTAAGGGCCGGGCTATTTTTTTTTTTTGGGTAAAATTGGTTGATTGGGTTAAATTTTCTTTAGTTTTGTTATTAGTGAATTTGTTGTTGGGATAATATTTTTGGGTAGCACAGTAGAGACTATTTTGAAACAAATTTTTTTTTTCTTTTTATTGATCTTGTTAACTATGTTAGCTTTTTTTCATTCACCTCTTAATAGAAAGATTTATTTTATCGTAATACCAAAATGTTAGAAACTAAACTGACACATTTGATATGTTAGGGACCATTTCAAAAAATTGGAATTGTAGGTGTGTTTAGTGCTTCTTAATCCAATTTTAATTTATTTTTTTTTCTAAAAATAACATTGTATCAATTAAAATCTGTTTAAGAATATTTTTACTTAGAAATAAGTTTTCTAAAATTTTAAATATGCTTGCCGTCTATAAAATAAAAATAAAAGTCTAGTATTACATTAATTTTAGTAAATTTATTGGTAGATTCTGGATTTTTTTAAAAAAAATTTTGTTGAGAAAGGTATATTCTAGAGTTTGTCTTGGTGGATTCAAGGAACTTTAAATAAATTGAAGAGTTTATGTTCTACATTTTTTATTCCTTTTTTATAAAGATTGCAATTCTACATTCTTAATAAGTGTTAAAGATTTATCAGAATTGTTGAATAGACAATATTATCAAACGTAATGTGTTATACCATGTTGTGTATGTTAGAGTGGATGTGGAAGATGAAGCATAGAATAGGAACATCAAGAACACGAGGATTATGTGGTTCAGCCTTGACGGCCTACATCCACAGAGGAATCCCTTAAGGGCTACATCTTTATTGTGTAAGAGTGTAGTATAATAACCTATGTTACAATGAACTCTAATAGGAGTATATATAGGCGACTAAACCCTAGACTGCTAGTACAAGCAGGAATGGGTTTGGGCCTATTACATTGGGCTAATATGTCTAATATATATCTTTAACACCCTCCCTCAAACTCAAGGCGGAAGCTCGATGAAGGCTTGAGGTTGGATAAGCATGAGAAGATCACTTGGAGATGCCTTGAAGAATGCTTTTCAAGAAGCCGCAATGAAGAATGTGCCAATTGACCAATTTTGGAGTTTCAAATGAAGAAAAGGAGTCCAAAATTGGAATCTATGCGAAAAACTGTGCAAGATAGGCCCTTTCAAAAGTTTTGACTTTTGGTCAAAACTCAACGCAAAAAGTCAAAGTCAACTGGTCAAAGTCAACAGATCAGGGTCAAAGTCAACGCTACATGGACCGGGTCGGTTTCGGGTTTTTTGGGTCGGGTCACGGATCGAGCTGCAGAGACGCTGACTTATCCTGATGACGTGGTGCTGACGTGGACTAGGGCTTACATGTCATGCTGACGTGGAGTGATGACGTCATACCGTGACATCAGATGACATCAGCAGAACTTCTTTGGCGCGTGTCACCGTGTACCGGTGTGTGGTGGTGAGATAGAAACACTGGCGGTGCGTGTAAGCGCGTGTGACTTCAGATGAGGATCGAAATTTCAGGTTTCGTAGATCGGTGGACGAGGAGGCCGATAGGGCGGCGCGTGTACTCGGAAGACCATTTGGAACTTAGGAATCTGAGGCGGCAAGTGTGGGAGGTTCCGGAGCTGTTGGCGGCGCGTGGAGGAGCGTGAAGCTTCCTTTGGTGGCCGAGTTCCTCGGTTTTGGTCGTGGGAGGTTGTGGATCACGTCTGTGGTGTTGGTTTCATCAGGCGAGGCTTGGATTTGCACAGATCTGAGAAGTTGAGTCACAGCTTTGCTTGAGGTTGTGGATCTTGGACACAGCATTGAGCCACGGTGGCCGCAAGATGCCATGTAGTCTAGATTCAGCAGAGAAGCATGTGTAACTTCTGATGGTGATGTGCACATTAAAATCTTCTTTGCTTGCTAGAGATTTTTTTTGATGCCAAGAACGGAGTTTGGCTTTGATACCATGTTGAATATTAGCTCTGATACCATGTTGAATATTAGCTCTGATACCATGTTAAATGGACAAAATTATTCAACATGGTAGCGCGTGTGAGCACGTGCGACGGAGAGTGGTGATCAGACTTTGGGGTTTGGTAGATCGGCGAGCTATGAGACCGTCATGGTGGCGCGTGTTGCTGGAGGAGGATTTGCTCCTGAGGAATCCGAGGCGGAGCGTGAGCTACAATGGAAGCACGTGGTGGCACGTGAGGCTGCCGTTGGTGGCCGTGTTTCTGGGTTTTTGTCGTGGGAGGTCGTGGAGCACGTCTGTGGTATTGGTTTCATCAGGCGAGGCATGGATTTGCACAGATCTGAAAGGTTAAGTCACGGCTTTGCTTGAGTTTGTAGATTTTGGACACAGCACTGAGCCATGGTGGCTGCAAGATGCTATGGAGTCTAGATCCGGCAGACAAGCATGTGTGACTTTTGATGTTGGTGTGCACGTGAGAATCTTCTTTGCTTGCTGGAGATGTTTGTTTGATGCCAAGAATGAAGTTTGGCTTTGATACCATGTTGAATAGACAATATTCTCAAACACAATATGTTATACCATGTTGTGTATGCTAGAGTGGATGCAGAAGATGAAGCATAGAATAGGAATATCAAGAACACGAGGATTACGTGGTTCAGCCTTGACGGCCTACATCCATGGAGGAATCCCTTAAGGGTTACATCTTTATTGTGTAAGAGTGTAGTACAATAACCTGTGTTACAATGAACCCTAACAGGAGTATATATAAGTGACTAAACCCTAGACTGTTAGTACAAGTAGGAATGAGTTTGGGCCTATTACATTGGGCTAATATGTCTAATATATATCTCTAACAAGAGTAACTGGATAGCATGTTAGCTAGATGAGACGCATAAAGTTCAATGACAAATAATTGACAATTACAACGGAAGTCTTTGATTTCCAAAGGAATCATATTGGTCTTTAACCAATTTTTTTTTTTTTAAAAAAAGAAAAAAAATCATATTTTGTCAATAGCATCCTACACACGTGTTTCTCTATGAGATGAGCATTAGTAATTGACAAATTGAGCACTGTATGCCTGGTTTATCCGTTGGAGTAACATTGTTCATAGCTGCAGAAGAACTAGATGTACCACCAGCAATAGTAGAAACTTGATTAGCAGAAATGGTAGACATGCCCTTGTCTTTACAATTATTGCCTCTATTTGCATAATTGAACCTAGAACCACCATTGGAATTAGAATTTAAGTAACTCCCATTACAACCAAAATTTAAGTATAGTGTAGTAGCCTCAATCTAAACATTGTTAGAACTAGAACTAGCACCGGCATTGTTGATACTCTTTTGTCTTTGTTCTTAAATCACAAGTGAATTGATCTAGTTGATGTCAGGGATGGGATTACTCATCAAACCCTGACTACGGATTGTACTGTAATTCTCATTTAGTCCCATGAGGAACCTCATCACATAATCACAATCATTTTTCTCGTCAAGGATCTTCATTGCTCCACATGAATGTTCAGGATATGGATCATAATTCACCAATTCATTCCCGACACATTTGAAATCAATGAAGTAATCAGTGATTGAAAGATGATTTTGAGAAACATGTAAAATTTAAAATTTGCTTCTGCAACTCATATTGTACACTCTTTTTGCATACATAGGTGGCGCAATTCTTGCCTTTTTCTTTTTTTTTTTAATGAATTTTTACTTATAAAAGAAGAAGCTTCAATGGAAAAATAGAAGTTAAAGTATACCCGAGTCTCACATCTTAGAACCTGTTAGAATGGCTTGAATTGTCAACATTGGTGGCTTGACAATTAAATATCAAACCATTTGGAAGTTGCAAGAAATTGCATGATTTTTGTAGATGAAGAAATGCAAAGAAGTTTCAAGAAACATTGCATGGACTCATGGCCGAAATTATTGACTTCTTTGATAGAAGTCTTGCATGTTCTACAAACTTCATCTTTTGGCTGAAATATTTGACTTCTTGCATTCATGAATCATCAAGAAACAGCAAGAACAAAACTAACATGAACTACATTCATGCATAGCCGAAATCTAAGAATGCTAGCCACTATTGTTGACTTCCCTAAACAATTGAAGTCTCTAGTGTGCTCTAAAGGTGGAGGTTTTGGCTAAACCTTGGCTATAAATACGATATGTGTGGAGCAAATGAAAGCATGCAAGGGTGAGCTAGGGAGATAGCAAATAACTTCTTCTGTGTGTGTGCACCAGAGCTAGGAAGTTGGGTCTTGCAATTTTGCCTAAATACAAAAGGGTGTTCTCTATTTGTTTGTGAGAGACCCAATGGTGTATTTGGGGTTTGGGTTTGTGTGAGAGTGCTTACAAGTCATTGTTGTAATCTCCAAACTATAGTGAAAATTATTTTGTCACCTCCCGTGGACGTAGGCATATTGCTGAACCACGTAAATTCCTTGTGTCATATTATCTTCTCACTCTCTTCTTTAACCTTGTGTAAACAGATTTATTTCACCCAATACGCACAACAACTGGTATAAGAGCCTCCAAGTTGATTTATTCAATGGAGATCAACGCTTCTATTGCCAAGGTAGACGTAGTTAAGTTCAACGGAACTGGTAACTTCAAGCTATGGCAAAGAAGGGTGAAAGATTTGTTGGTACAACAAGGTTTGGTGAAGGCATTGTACGGGAAAGCAAAGAAACTAGAGACGATGACGGATGACGAATGGGAAGAACTTGATATGAAGGCGGTCTGTACAATTCGACTATGTTTGGCAGACGAGCTTATGTATGATGTCTTGGATGACGTGTCTACTGCAGCCATATGATTGAAGTTGGAGAGCCGGTATATGTCCAAATCCCTCACAAATAAACTTAATCTTAAGCGAAAACTATATGAGCTTAAGATGGCAGAGGGTGCGGATTTGGCTTAACACGTCCACACGTTCAATAAAATCATCAGTGACTTGTTGCGGATCAATATAAAATTCAATGATGAGAACAAGGTGATGATGCTTCTGTCCTCCTCTCGGCATCCTATGAACACTTGGTTACAACCCTGCTTTGGGGAAAGAGACTCTGGAGTTTGAAGAGATCTCAGAAGCCTTGTTGGATTACTACCAACGGAAGTAGATTTTGGTGAAAGTTTTGGTGAAGGGCTTATGATAAAGGGTAATCAAGATCGTGGAAGGAAGAAAGGCAGAGATCACAGTTCTGCTAGGGGACATAGCAGATCCAAATCCAAAGGCAAGACGGTGAAGTGCTTTAAATGCCAAAAGAAGGGGCATTTTAAGCGAGATTGTCTAGAGTGGAAAAGAGGCAAGGACAAAGACAAGGAAGGGTCATCAAGATCTGTAAACATTGTAGCAGCAGATTCAGATTCAGATGGAGATATGCTTTCTATTTCATCCAGTGCCAACAGACTAATCGATTCTTAGGTTCTGGATTCAGCATGTTCTTTCCACGTGACTCCTCACAGAGATTGGTTCGACACTTACAAGTCGGTTGATTATGGTTCTGTTTTAATAGGCAACGATGCTACTTGCAAAGTTATTGGAATAGGAACAATTAAGATAAAGATGTTTGATAATGTGGTGAGGACATTAGGAGAGGTACGACATGTTCTAGAGTTGAAAAACAATGTAATTTCATTGGGAACCCTAGACTCTAATGGCTATTGCTATAAGTCTGAGAATGGGTTAATGAAGGTGTCAAAGGGCGCTATGGTTGTGATGAAGGAGCAGAAAGTAGAAGGTAATATCTACAAGCTACTTGGCAATACCATTGTAGGTGGAGCTACTACAGTGACTGAATCTGAGGAGGATGATACACACTTGTGGCATATGTGGCTAGGGCATATGAGTGAGCGTGGTATGAGGGAATTGTAAAAGAGAAATCTGTTGGCTGGAGTTAAGTCATGTAAGTTAGATTTCTGTAAATACTATGTCATGGGAAAGCAGTGTAGGATGCGATTCAAAACAACCACGCACAAGACAGAGGGTATATTGGATTATGTACACTCTGATATTTGGGGGCCGGTACAAGTGGTCTCTAAAGGTGGAGCTCGGTATTTTATGAGTTTCATTGATGATTATTCCAGAAAGGTTTGGGTTTACTCCTTGAAGAACAAGTTTGAGGCATTTGCAAAGTTCAAGAAGAAAGCCGAAGTGGAGAACCAGATTGGAAGGAAGATCAAGTGCCTAAGATCTGATAATGGCACTGAGTACAAGGATGAGGAGTTCTTGAAGTTTTGTGAAGAGCATGGCATTAAAAGGCACTTTACAGTATGAAGGACACCTCAACCGAATGGGATGGTTGAGAGACTTAACCGGATGATCGATGAGATAGCTAGATGCATAAGATTGAATGCTGGGCTTCCTAAAGTCTTTTGGGTTGAAGCAGTGAACATGGCATGTTACATCCTTAACCGATCACCTAGAGCTACGCTTGATGGGAAAGTTGCTGAAGAGGTATGGACAGGGAAAGAAGTTGATTACTTGTTGATGAGGATATTCGAGTGTCCAGCCTATGTTTATATTCCTATTGAAGAAAGGTCAAAGCTTGATTCAAAATCCAAGAAGTGTATTTTTCTCGGGTTCGAGAAAGGAGTAAAAAGGTACAAGCTTTGGGATCCAGTGGCTCAAAAGGTGATGATTAGCAGGGATGTGGTGTTTGATGAGAAGTCCATGATAAAAGATTTCAGAAAGGAAGAAGAGTCTCAAGAAAAGGGAAGCAATAGTGACAGCAATAGATTAGTGGTGCAGGTGGAGCTAGATGAAGTGGAGTCTCAGCCAGAGAAGGAACCTCACAATAGTGATCAAGAAGATCACAACATGATATTAGAACGGTCTAAACGCTACATAAGACCACTGGTCAGGTATGGTTTTGAGGATCTTGCTTCTTATTGTTTAGTAATCAGTAGCGGGGATCCTTCCACCTTTCAGGAAGCAATTGATAGCTTTGAAAGGGACAAGTGGATGGAAGCTATGGTGGAGGAGATGGAGTCCTTGAATAAGAACAAGACTTGGGAGTTGTCAGAACTTCCAAAGGGAAAGAAACTGATAGGTTGCAAGTGGGTGTTCAGAAAGAAGGAAGCAGTATCAGAAAAGGAAGGAGAACGGTTCAAAGCAAGATTGGTAGCAAAGGGATATTCACAAAGACATGGGATTGACTACGATGAGGTTTTCTCACCTGTGGTTAGACATACTTCTATCAGGGTAGTGCTAGCTTTGGTAGCACATCAGGATTTGGAATTGGAACAACTGGATGTGAAGACGGCATTCCTCCATGGGAATTTGGAGGAAGAAATCTTCATGGAACAACCAGAGGGGTTCAAGAAATCTAGTACGGAGAATCTTGTCTGCAGATTGAATAAGTCACTCTATGGGCTTAAATAATCTCCCAGACAATGGTATAAGAGGTTTGATTCCTACATGATCCAAATTGGTTATACCTGTTGTGAGTATGATTGCTGCATATATGTTAAGATGCTTGATGATGGTTCTCATATTTTCTTGTTACTGTATGTTGATAACATGTTAATTGCTGCAAAAAGCATGTGTGAGGTTGACAGGTTAAAAGCTTTGTTGCGCAAAGAGTTTGACATGAAAGACTTGGGTACTGCTAAGAAAATTTTGGGTATGGAGATTCGTAGGGATAGAGATTCAAGAAAGCTGTGGATATCTCAAAAGAACTATATTAGAAAAGTTCTTGAAAAATTCAACATACAAGATGCTAATCCTGTAAGCACCCCATTGGCGAATCACTTCAAATTATCTGGTAGTCAGTGCTCGAAGAATGAAAAAGAAATTGAAGACATGTCAAAGGTTCCATATGCAAGTGCAGTTGGGTGTTTAATGTACATGATGGTTTGCACCAGGCCAGATTTGGCTCATACAATAAGTACTGTCAGTAAGTACATGGCAAACCCAGGTAAAGAGCACTGGAATGCAGTGAAGTGGATATTCAGATACCTGAATGGAACCGCAGGATATGGGATCCTGTTTGCGAGGCAACATGGTGATAACTCAGTGGTAGGATTTGTGGATCCAGACTATGCAGGCAATATAGATGACAGAAGGTCTATAACAGGTTATGTGTTCACACTGTCAGGAGGACCAGTTTGTTGGAGATCCACACTACAATCCGTAGTAACCGTGTCTACTACAGAAGTTGAGTAGATGGCGGTAGCTGAAGCTGCAAAGGAAGCACTGTGGTTGAAAGGGCTAGTCAAAGAGCTTGGTTTGAAACAAAGAGGAGTTCAGTTGCATTGTGACAGTCAAAGTGCCATTTACTTGGCAAAGCATCAGGTTTATCATGCTAGGACAAAGCATATTGATGTGAGATTCCATAAGATAAGGGAGTTGACTGCTACAGGAGAAATTATTCTTGAGAAGATTGACACTTCAGAAAATGCAGCTGATATGTTGACGAAGCCAGTACCTACAAGCAAGTTCAAGCACTGCTTGGACTTAATTAGTGTTTGTAGCTTGTGATAGCCCATAAGGGCTAAGGTGGAGGCGACTGAAGAGTTTGTTTTGTGGAGCTTGATACAATTCAAGTCAAGGTGGAGATTTGTTAGAATGGCTTGAATTGTCAAATAAAATTTGTCAACATTGGTGGCTTGACAATTAAATATCAAACCATTTGGAAGTTGCAAGAAATTGCATGATTTTTGTAGATGAAGAAATGCAAAGAAGTTTCAAGAAACATTGCATGGACTCATGGCTGAAATTATTGACTTCTTTGATAGAAGTCCTGCATGTTCTACAAACTTCATCTTTTGGCTGAAATATTTGACTTCTTGCATTCATGAATCATCAAGAAATGGCAAGAACAAAACCAACATGAACTACATTCATGCATAGCCGAAATCTAAGAATGCTAGCCACTATTGTTGACTTCCCTAAACAGTAGAAGTCTCTAGTGTACTCTAAAGGTGGAGGTTTCGGCTACACCTTGGCTATAAATACAATATGTGTGGAGCAAATGAAAGCATGAAAGGGTGAGCTAGGGAGATAGCAAATAACTTCTTCTGTGTGTGTGCACCAGAGCTAGGAAGTTGGGTCTTGCAATTTTGCCTAAATACAAAAGGGTGTTCTCTATTTGTTTGTGAGAGAACCAAGGGTGTATTTAGGGTTTGGGTTTGTGTGAGAGTGCTTACAAGTCATTGTTGTAATCTCCAAACTATAGTGAAAATTATTCCGTCGTCTTCCGTGGACGTAGGCATATTGCCAAATCACGTAAATTCCTTGTGTCATATTATCTTTTCTCTCTCTTCTTTAACCTTGTGTAAACAGATTTATTTCATCCAATACGCACAACAGAACCTGAACTACAATTTTCGTTGAATTATTCATAAACCGCATTATTATTCAAATTGAAATTCTTTCATTCATATTTATAGGTGGCTGACTCTATATCTAGGAGAATTTGAATTTCTTGAAACCATAACACTCTGGGTTTTTACTACTTATTAGCAGTTAAATTCAAATAAAACCCAAAATAAGACCCAATGGGTCACTAGTACAGCCTATGTCCAGCTTTGGTTATTTTCAAGTTATATATGGAGAGATCAGGGGCAGAGTTTATTTTTTAAACCAGTATTATGTTGTGAAGGAATTTGAGTATAGGTTGTTGCATTATTATTGAGTGTATGGGGCAGCTTAGAGTGTGGTCTTCAGAATTAGGAGGCCTACTATTTCCCAGGAAATTGAGTAGGACCAAGAACATTCCTTTCTTAGAAAGTATGTAAATTGAAAACTAGGTGCCTGAACCAACCACAGGAGTAAATGGAGCTGCTCTTTGGACTGCAAGTTGGTATTTTTGGAGCAAATTTGTCACCAAAATGTGGATTGATGAAATTGAGAGCACACATATGGAAGAGTTCAGGTCTAATTTATTATTAACAGGCTTCTGGCACATGATGCACTTGCAAGAACCTAATTGTTTCCCAAAAAGATGGAATAGCTAAATAATTTAGATCCTCATTATTTTGGCTTCATCTATAAGGTGCACTTGCATGAACTTGAATTTAAGCAGATAGCTGAATGGATGGATACACTCTAACACCACACCATTAGATTATATTCAGTTTATGTCACTAAGCTATCTTCTTTTAATTTGATGCTGTAAATTGCGAAACTAAATAATAATAAATAAAATAAAAAAGGAAATTTTCAAACATGTACATTTACATAGCCACTCCAAGGCACTCTACCTCTATGAATATTTTGGAGATTGATGCTCTTGCTCCATGAACCACTTAGCTAGTTTTCAGTGATGACAACTAAGACGCCATTTTATCGTTGTTTTGAACCATTTTTCTTAGAAAACTGGCCTTCATGAAAATTGATTTGATTTGGGTTTGTGCAGATATTCATATTCAGAGGAGACAGGAGATGACTTCAAAGAGGAGGCTATCTTGCTTACTGGAGGTGGAATAATGGTGGCAGGAGATTTGGCCACCAAGCTAGAGATAAAAGAAAGGATTTTGAGGAGGACAAGGGAGAATAACATGGCCTCTCTTTTTTCCTTGTATTCCATTCAAACACCACAGGCCAAAAAAGCATATTTATCTTCCAGGAGTTTTGTCACATCTTTATTTTTATTCTTCCTGCAATTTTGTATAGTGGACAGACAATAAGATAGTTGTCTAAATGGAAATCAACAACCTGAGTTTCATAGATATAAGATAGTTGAAGGTTTCCCTTCGTAGGTAAACGTTCTACATCAATACGTGCTTCCAAGAATAAATTGGGTTTCCAAGACAAGTTAGAAAGCAAGGAACTCTATCCAGATGCCCCCAACTCTATCCCGGATTTATTCTTGTTTGTACATGCTTGTATGCCTCTACCCCCAGTTTCTGGCTTATGGAAATCGATGACTGATAAACAGCTTGGGATGAGTTCAGAATGCAAACATATCTTGAACGCTGAAGAACAAATTTATGTATTTTCATAGTGGGATAGATGCTATATAGGAAACAAGTTTGAAGTTTGAAAAGTATTTCGTCCATATTTGGAGTTCTGTACACTAGAAATTGATTGTTGAGTGGAAGCCCAAATGTAATTATATGTCTTCACCCACATACAGCCTTGATGCAAATCTCTGTCTTATTCGTCTTTATCAAGTTCTCTTCTCCTTCTTCTTCTATTTTATTTTATTCATAATTATTTTGTTCTGTGTGTAACTGTGTTTGTAATAGACATTTTACATAGGTACAAATAGGAGTGAATTGGATAGGTTCGGTCATAAATGTGTTGGATAATAAATTATTCATTTAACCATTTATTATTGTTTAAATATAAATTAAATACCCATTATCCACCTAACCTATTTAATTCTCAACCTAGCAATTTAACCCATTATAAAATTAAAACAATTTTAAACAAACAATAAATTAAATCTCATGAATTAAATCTTAGCCAACTAAAATCCAACTCACCAAAAAATAAAATGTTGATAATCTTTAATTGGTTGAACAGAAAATCAATTTAGGAGCAATATCTAGTTCTTTAATCATCAATAAAAGAAATATGATAAATGAGGAAAAGAAAATCAACTGAGTTTTCACCAAAATTTCACATTCAATACCAACTAAAAAAATAGTTCTCTTTCCTCTACTTCCTTCAAATTTTCCCGACAACCAAATAAAACACACACACACACACACACCTTCAAATTATGTAAAATTGGATTAGAAAAAAAAATTGCCATCATAAGATTTTGTTAGACAAAGCTAAAAACTCAAACCATTGTTGGTGAAGAAACCGATGCTAGCACCAGAGACAAAAGTAGTTGGAGAGAACTGGTTGGTGGTACGGTAGTCTTTGGCCATGGAAGCCTTGATGTGAGAGAGGGTGAGAGGGATTAGACCATGTAGGATATGTTTGGTAGCTAGGAAAACGAGAAAGAAATCCAACGAAAATAAATAAAAAGGAGGAGAGTAGTCTGGTAGCTAAATAGAGAATTAGGGTTTTAGGTTGATTTTTTTTTTCTCTTTTAATCTATTAAGCATTTAAATTTCAAAAAAGGTGAATATATATATATATATATATATATATTTAAAGATGGGAATCACTACATACTCAGTAGTGTTAGGTTCATATTTTTATATAATTGGCATATCTTATGACAAAATACACTTTAATTGTATTTTGGTAAATTTAAGTAGGTTCAAGATGATCATTATAAGTGGTTACATTGCAGACATGAAGATTACTCAAGAACTACTCAAGTAAAGCTAAATCTATAGGTCCCAATACCACTTTGATACCTGTCGATTTATCGAGATTTATTAAAACTCAACACCTGTCCTAAAGGCTATTTGTTTATGGGTTTGTATAATCCTTATAGGACTAGGAAAGCCTAAGGTTTGTGTAAACCTAATTGGAATAGGAGAACCTATTAAAAAGGCCCATTAAGCTCCTATTTAAATAAAGAGGTGGAGAAGGAAAACCCTAACCCTAGAAAGCTTCATAAGGTTTTCTTTTTGAAACCTTAGCCTCTACCTATAGAAGAAAGAGTTCTTGTTGCGTTTCTTGTATGCCTTTAATTTTTAACCAAGCAAATTCTCTAGCACCAACATTGAAGATCTGATTGGTATTTCTATGTGAAGCTACTGCAAATCAACTGCAATAATTAAAGGGTTGTTGTGGAGCTCGTTACTTACTAGGATCCGTGCAAATGAGTTAATCACAAATTGGAGATTTGTGTAATAAAAGAAAGAATGCTACTACAAGATCAAGTCCAATTAGGTACTGAAGCGAAGGTTCAATTGTAGGTTAGTATTTTGGGATAGGTCAGGGTAGTGGTAAGATTTCTTATACTTGTAACAGCTTGATTATTGATTAGTTGATTTTTGGAAGTGATGACCTTAAAATCACTTTATGGGGCTTTTGCCTTACAAGAGGTTATCTCCATTTGTCAAAAAATCACCGTGTCAATTTAATTTGCACTGCATTTAGTTTATTTGGTAATTTATTTGTGCCTCCATGATTTGCATGTAATTTGATCTAATTAATCAACTTGGGTAATTGAATTAATTAACCGAGGTTAAGCTATCTTAACACAACAAATAGGTTTACCCATTAAGACTCATTAAATGAATTACCTAATAATTCTTTTATCCATTTAACCCAAATTTTTAATTGGGTTGTGTGAGTGCAGTGGCTTCCTCCTTAAGAAAAGGGGAGTATGCCTTAACAGAGTAGATCGGGGTGGAGAAAAGATGGAGTTGCCACCTAGATTAGGTCTAGGAACCATAAATATAGCGCCTTTACCTAGAAGGACTAATCTTACTACTAGAGTATGGGTTTGAAGTTTAGGTATGGGGACGAGAAGGTGTTAAGCACCCAACCCCACTCAACCCATGGGTCGGCTTCTAGTCATTATGTTTTATGTCTTAATCTCATTAAAGACTCATTCAATATTGTTATCTATACTCACATATACACACTAGCATACATCTAGCAATCAACATGACATCAATCATCCCAAAACCCTAACATACATCTATCATGGCAACTCATATGAAACCTAGCATACATTTATCATGCATTATCATATCATTTCATCCAAGGTAGCCAATAAAAAAGATATCACAAGGATAGAAATATAGACATGGCAACAAGGTATTAAAATCAAATATAACTCAAACATCTAAACATAGTACCCAAGCATCAAACAAACATTTTCATTGTGTTCATCATCCAAAATGCATGTTCATGTGAATGCATGACTTACCTCACTTACCTTATTGCATCACAACACCTATACATCAATGGATAGATATGGGAATGCATGTTTATGGAAAAACAAAGAAAACATTAAATGGCAAACCCTAATCTAACATATGAAGAACAAACAAAAAGTAAACAAAGAAACAAAGCTCAAAAACATAAGAAAATGGTCAAAACAGAGGCATATTATATGAAAGAAATAGAGAAACAGAAGAAAAAAACTCAAATTAGGGTTTCTAGGTAGGAGTGTGCATGCCCATACATAAGCTTGCATGCATGGGCTAGTTGTATGCATATGCATACGTAAGCATGCGCAGCATACACACCTCAAACCCTAACCCAGAAACTAAAATGCAGAAAAATAGAGTAGAAACTTAAAACAAAGAAACTAACAACCTAAACATGCTTCTAATATAAAAATAAACAACCTAAGCTAACAGCAAAGATATCCAAAACAAAATCTATTCCTAAACGTGCATTGGATCTAACAACAAACAAGAACAACACTTAACACATCAAAATATGTTCATCAATATATTCAATCATTCAACTCACCAATCAAAACATGATGAGACATAATAAAACAAAAATAAACAAAGCAAAACATATCTCTAAGCATATATAACATGCAATAAAATTAAGAACAAAAGGAACACAAGTTATAAAACCCAAATTAAGGAAGAGCCATGAAGAGAGACTCACCTTGCTTATTGGAACACAACTTGTTTGATGTTTAACCGACTCCTCAGTGCCCACACAACAAGATCAAGGGATAAACAAAGGAATCAAAGTATTCAATAGTTCATTGGTAATCACAACTCAAAAATAAAAAGATTTTGAAAAGGTTTTGAGAAATCCCCTCAAAGACCAGTTTCTACCTTAGTTTTTGTGCTAGAAAAAGGTTTCGAATCTTTGTAAAAAAACATGGTGGCTGCTGCCCTAGGGTTTTTGAGTGAGAAAATAGGGTCTAAAAATCAAAGTGACACTTTTTCTCACTAGGATTTTGATTGGAGACATAAAATGAGTATTTATATGTCTAAACTAGGGTTTTCAGACTCATTTAGAGGATTTTGAACATTCCAAAGGGTCTAAGGGATGGGGGCCATAAAAAATGAAGTCAGGACTTCTGGAAATTGGCTTGCGTATGCAAATTCATGCATGCATACAAAAGCATGCTTCATGCATACGCATGCATCCCTGAAAACCCTAATTTTTGACTCTGGGTTGGCCCGACGTCAAACGGTCATAACTCACTTAGTATAAGTCCAAATTAGGAAAAAAAAATTGTGTTCAAATTGAAGCCCAAGATGTCTACTTTTCAATGAAATAAACCTCACTCAAAAATTATTTGTGGAATAAAAGTTATGGTCAAAAGAGTGAGAAAAGCTCACTTTTTAGCATCGTTTTCAAAGCAATTTAAGCACTTTTGAGTTATAATTACTTCCAAACTCTCAAAATAACTTCAATTACCTTTTGTAGAAATGTGAGGCCATCATTAGGACTGGAGATTAAAATTTATTAATGGGTACAAAATGCGGTGTCTACAAGTTGGGTCAAGACTCACTTAAATTAAGTGGGGTCATAGGTGGGATCATGGTTTTGGGTACAAATTGCCACCCCTAGGTACAATTCATTGGTGAGTTTGAGTTGTTTGTGTTTGTAATTGTTAGGCTTATTAGCACTAAAAGTGTTAGTGGAACTTGTGGGTTTGTGTGATCGTTTGTTTATTGTTTGCAATTTGAACTAGTGCAAATGAGTTCCCAAAAAGTGGCCCACATCTTGGTTAAGGGCTTAAATTTTTTCTTTAATTTTTACATTTTAATATTTATTTCCCAATAACTACATATTGACGATTATAATGTTAAAAAAAGAAGAAGAAAGTAATTAAGAGGGTATTTTGTAAAAACTGAAGGGTTTTCGTTTTTATTTGTTTCTTATTATTATTTTTTTTAATTACTTTGAAATATGGTATGTATAGCCTTTAGTTGGGAGGTCCAGGGTATATTGGTACTTTTGAGGTGCAAGGGGGTATTTTAGTCAATTTGTCAATTTAAGTGGGTACTTTTGTAATTTTGGTATTTCTAGGGGGTGCTTGGGTCATTTTGGATTAAATGGGCAAGTTACAAAATTAAATAGGTTGGGTGGGTAATATAGTTTTTAAGTTTATATGTAAATGGGTAATTGTGTACCCTTTTATGACCTGCCCATTTACCATCCCTAAACTTAGGGTTACTGAATGGGATATTTGAAATTAGTAAATACATGAAAGAAGCCTTACTCTCAAGTAACCAATGAAAAGTAAAAATTAGAAACACTTTTGTAAAGTTGTTATTTATAACTATGTGTTTTGTTGGCTTATATTCCGTGCCAAATTTGATTGTAATTTTATTCAATCTTTTATACCCTGTATTTATTGTGGGTTTTGATTGTAAGGGTTATGTGATAAAGAGAGAGAGTGTGAAGACTCAAGCAATTGAAGACTAAAGTGTTTTCGTGGGTAGCTTGCGACTAAGCATCCCGCAAAGTGACTCATGTGACTTGCATATGCTGGAATGCGAAGAGTTAGGCCAGGGTGGAGACAGCTGTGTTTCGCGAGTATCTCGCGAGTAAGGCCTTCCCGTGAGACACATGTGAGACATTTTGTTCTGCCAGATTGTCCATTCTGATATACACTTTCTATGCCTACACTATATATACCCACATTATCCACAAATGTTAAAGAGTGCTACTGAGAGAAAACCCTAGCCAAACACCTTGAGAGTTAGAGATTGTTATACTCACAATTCTCTACACATTTGCTTATGGAATTTCCTCAACTCCTTCCTCTCTATTTCAATACCATTGAGAGGTTAATAGCTTAAACACTTACCACACCCTTTCAGAGTGTCAAGTGAAGTTTTGGTATTGCTAGGAAGTATTGGAAGAAGCCAAAGATGGCAGATGCAATATAGAGCTTGTTATGGGATTGGGAAAACTAGACAAGATACGGTTCCGAGAAGCCTTGTTGGAGTAGGAGCTTGGAGGGCTTAGGTACATCAGGTAGATTAGGCTTGGAGGGTCTCTTGCTAACCCATGCATCCCAAATGATTGTCTAGTGGATCGATTTTCACTTAGAGAGCGGCGGAGAGGTTTTTTGCCAAGTTCTTTGGCTTCCTCTTCGATAATACATTAGCATGTTATCTTGTATTTGCATCTTTCTTACCTACTCTTTTACATTCCATTTTACTGCTGTGTTACTTTGATTATGGATTAGACTAGCTTGTTTGTTTATCTGCTCGCTTTTACACTATTTTGCACTTAGTATTAAGTTAGTGTAAAATCAATCGAGCCGTAATTTTAATTTGGGGGTCTAAACAGCTCTTGTGTTTTCAACACATTTTTGAGCTTTCAATTGGTATTAGAGCGGGTACACTCGTTGTGGTTTAAATACCTGAGTGTGATCCTTGACCCTGTTTGAGATGGTCCGATCTCAATCTTTAAATGTTTCACCATATTTTGATGGTAGTAACTATGCCTTTTGGAAAGTCTGAGTGTGGGCATTCTTGTGTTCAATTGATGATACAGTTTGGGATGCAATAGAAGTAGGATGGACTAGGCCGGAGGTCGCTAAATCCACTTGGGATAAAATAGCACTTGTAACAGCTAACGCGAATAATAAAGCTTCGAATGCAATTTCTTGTGGTGTTTCTTCAGATAAGTTCACAGGATTTCTCACATAACAGTAGCCAAGGAAGCTTGGGAGATATTGGAGACCACCTATGAAGGAACAAAGAAAGTGAAGGATACAGAGTTTTAGATGCTTACCACCAAATTTGAAGTGCTTAAGATGGGAGATGATGAGCCCTTTGATTCATTCTATGGTAAGCTTAACGAAATCGTGATTCCAAAGCTCAATCTTGGTGAGAAAATTGAGGATGCTAAGGTGGTGAGAAAAATTTTGAGGTCCTTACTGAAGAGCATCTGAGCAAAGTCATAGCTATAGAGGAAAATAAAGATTTGGATGAGATTAAAATCTAAGAGCTCATTGGATCTCTCCAAACGTATAAGCTGAGATTGCCTTCTTATAAGTCAAGCAAATCTCTTACTCTTAAAACAATCATCGAAAGAATGGATGATTCCTCTGAAGAAGATAGAGTGGAGAAGGAGGTAGCATTTCTTGCAAAGAATTTCCGAAAATTTTTGAAGATGAAAAACAGTAGGAAACCATTCAGCAAAGGGAAGTTTTCATCCTCCAAAGGTGATAGGAAGGAGTTTAAAAAGAAAGATGAGAAGGATACTCAATTTCCTCAAGGCATTGTTGTTATGAATGTAATGGCCATGGACATCTCAAGAAGGAGTGTTCGAATTATGTAAGAGGGAAGGGCAAGATGTATGCCACAACACTTAGTGATTTAGATTCTTCCAATTTTGATTCGGAAGAGAGCTGTGATGGAGAAAGGAATTACTCTACTTTTATGACTATTGCTCATGTTAAGTCCTCGGAGGACTTGAGTTTGCTAGTGCAAGAACTTGGGGAGCATAGTGATGAGGAATCCATGGGAATTGTAGAAGAATCAGATATTGAAGAATATGAAGGTTCAGCTGGACTTTAAGAAAACTACAATTCCTTACTTGAGATGTCAGGAGAATATACAAGGATGGCCAAGGCAACTATTAAAGTGATGAAGAAGACAGAAGAGGACTATAGAAATTGCTTAGTGTGATATAAGGAGGCCAAATGTGAGATAGAGATGCTTAATGGAGAGCTGACCGAAGCCTACTCAAAGATAAAATTTCTTGAGCTTGAGGTGGTTCAAGCCAATGCAAAAGTAGAGCGAATCTCCTCCAAAAAGCTTGATGAAGTAATCTCTCATAAAAAACCTTTCTCTGATAAAACTGGATTGGGATATACCGGAAAAAGAAGTTTAACTGTCAAAATCACCAAGAAAGTAAAGTTTATGGAAGCCAAAGAACCAGTAGTGGCTGCCTCTACTCCTAAGAAAGTGGATGATGAGAAAAAGAAGAATTGGCTGACCAACGGGTGTTGAATAAGCCTCATAACCAATTAGTGGTTATGTTTGAAGCCAAAGAGCAATCACTTCCAAAGTCACAAAAAGGTCCGAGAATTCAACATTTCTGTCATCACTGTGGACTACAAGGACACACTAGACCAAATTGTCATAAGCTGAGGGAATTGAAGAATGCAAGTAATTAGAGGTCAAAAAAACCAAGAAATGACAAGAGGACTTGGGTTGTTGAGTCATCAAGAGGTCGAAATGGTGATCCTGATGTGATGGACGTGATGAAGATGATCGGTGCATTCACCACTTGCTTAGAAAGCTTCATTAGAAGGTTTGAAAGTCCTAACTCTCCTACCCCCTATAGGGATATCACTCCAAACGCGCGTGTTGTGTGGGTGAAAAGGGCACTCATGCATAAGCATTACAACATGTCTATGCATTAATACTTCTTATGTTTAGGGACATATGTTCATACATCACAACATGCATAATTTACTTTGTATTATTTGCTTCTGGCTTATAACATGTTTCTTTTACAAGCTTTTGCTTTGTTCTTGTTTTTGTTATGTTTTTTCAGTGTGTTTAAAAATTCAAAAACCCATAAAAATTGAAAAAATCTTCAAAAATTTTGATCGCTTGTGTTGTATATATTACATGTGAGTTTGGCCCAGTACATTCGTACTAATGGTGTAGTGCATTTACAAGCTTAGCTTGTTATGTATGCACATTTATAAGTGTGAAAGAAATCTTAAAAACTATGTGTAATTATTGTAAATAGATCTTCAAGCTTGTCATGAATAATTGGTCAATAGTTTTGATACTTGCATAGATTTGTGTCTATATCTCTTCCCACTTTATTTTTATGTTTTTGTAAAAGAGCTCACCAAATGTAAATCTCAAAGTGAAAAAGAGATCTTGAGCTACAAAAGCCTTATGCACATACTAGTATTTGACTAGAAAAAAGAGAAAGCGACTTTGTTTTGAAATGTATAGTGCTCAAAAAGCCAAAGGCTAATTCTAAATGTTGATATATCAAAAATATCAAGCACCAATCTCAAAAAGAGATGTATTATCCAAAATGGATCAAATGTTATGATTTATGCAGAAGTCAAATGAAAAGCTTCTAAGATTTGTAATCAATTTGTGGGAGGTCATATATGTTCATTTCTATAATTGAGATAAACCACTTGATTTAATATCAGTTGTGTATGACTTGATTGAATTAATCATTGAAGCTTCACTCTAGTCTAAGGACTATTTCACACTTGATACTCACCCACAACAAACAAGATTTTGATTCAATTAATACTTATCTCATTTGTGTAATTGTACATGTTCAAATGTGATGTGTACGCTCAAGTACTTGCTGATCAAACCCAAAAAGATTTTTGAGTGTTTTATATGTTTTTGAAAGTGATTTTATACTTTCATGTCTTTAGTTTTTGTTCAAAATACATTTTGTGTTTTTCTTCAAAAAATGGTTTAGAAGTCGTTTCACGAGAAGCTCGTAACTTAGAGCTTCTGGTGAAAAGTGCTTAAGGGAAATAATTTTCTTTGTCATTTCACACAGAGACTCTCACTACTGTCTGACGAGTATTTTGCGACTAATCACTTCTCGCAAAATGAGTTTTAGGCAAAAACTGGAATTTCTTCAAATTCAGATAGAAGCTATCGCGACTATCTCGCGATTGATTCACGACTTAAAACTTCTCGCAAAAGCTTTTAAGCTTTAGTGGTCTGTCTCGCGACTGTCTCACTCCTGCCTAACTTGTGAAAAATGCATGTTTTCAATTTTATAATGTAGATGTGACAGTTTTTCAAACACTTAAACTCTCCCTCGCATTGCCTCTCTTCGAACCCTTCTCAACCCAAAATCTTATTTCTCACAAGCCCCATCATTTTCAATTAAATCTCTGCAAAAATACTTCAAGGTATGTTTTTCTAAACATTAATTTTGTTTTTCCTTAAATTTTTGCAGGTTTTAGCTTAGGGTTTTAAAAATTTGGAGATTTTTTGAAAATGGGTTGGGGTTCTCAATATTGTGAAATTTTTTCCAAAATCATTGATTGTGCTGAGTCCCATTTGTTGTTTCTGTATCTGTGTTGGCCCTTTGTGGCAATTTAGCATGTATTGAGGCAAGTTTTCACCATGTTCATGCATTATTCATATTTGAATTGCTTTGTTGCATGTTAGATTTTTAACAGAATGTCTGAGTGACATTTCTGTGTTGAATTGGACCTAAATGAATTCCAATTCTTGGGTTTCCTTTTGTTTGTTCATGTTTACCATGCTTTGGTCAATGGTTGTTTGTTTTACACACTTTTTCCATATTGTGCCTCAATGCCATGCCATGCACACACTAGGCACACACCTAGGCACCCTCTGGGCACACCTCATGCATCTCATGCTGCATCCTTATGTATCAGCACATGCATAACTACTTAGTTACTTTCATTGTGTCTATGTTTACTTGGTTTATCTGTTTTAGCATGTTGTTTTGAGTTGATTATGCTTTGTTTTAGGCTATTTTACCTTTGTTTCGGGACTAAATTGAATCTAATCAAGCCTTATGTTCTGTTTTGTATTTTTGCACTTGTGTCTTTCCCTTGTCTTTGTGTAATTGTGTAGATGTATCCTACCAAACATTCTGCGACCAAGAAATCCACAAAATGCTCTCGCATTGATTCTGACAATTTCAAGTCTGCTGATGCTGATATGAAATACAATGACTGCTACAAAAGAGCAACCATTATAATGGAGAGGGTGGTCTAGCTAGAAACCTATAAGGACACCTTCATCCTTGAGGTGTTCAAAGAAAGGACTTGGACCAAGCTGTTGAACCCAGTTGGGGTTGTGTACTCAAAGATCATATGAGAATTTTTCTCAAATGCTACTGTGGAAGAAGACCATATAGTTTGCTGGGTGAGTCACAAAGAATTTATGATTACAAAGGATAGTATTCAAGAATTTTTGGAGATTCGTCCTCCCTCTCAGCCAATCTCAAGCCAATATGAAGATAGATTAGGTTTTACTAGGGAGATGATAAAGATACTTGGTGGTACACTGAGGAAGTCATCCATGAATACAATCCAATTTTCACCGGAGATGAGGACATTGTCTTATGTGATGATCCATAACTTGTATCCGATCACCAACCTCACTACGTTGTCTGCTCCAAGGACAAGGTTTCTTTACAATCTTTTCACCCACAAGGAGATAGATATTTGTGGATATATCTTCCACATTTTGAAGAAAAGCATTGAAAAGCAAAATTCCAAAATAGTTATGCATTTTCCTTCACTGATTATGGGACTAATTACTAAGGCAAAGTTGAAACTTCCAGGTGGTCTTACTGTGGTTCAAAGGGACTATCCCATTGCTGCACACACAATCACTAGGAGCATAGCTCACATCAAGGGCTCCAAAATAGGTGTGCATACAATACCACAAGATCGTGTTGAGGATAAGGGTGGTGATACAGAGGAAGAGATTGATAGATTCACTTCTGCTTTAGAGTCTTCTGCTCAACCATCATCTTCAGCACCAACACGAGGTTTAGACAGACTTGATCACCTACTAGCTAAAATGGACCAAATGTCTACAGTACTTGACTCCCATATGCAGCACATCGTGACACAGTTTGCATACCTCCAGGGACAGATCACTGCATTGTCTTCACAAATTGATGACTTGTCCATGGCGCGGGGATCAAATTTAGAGTTTGATCAGTTCTAGCCTCTTTGGCCATTTTGGTCAAAAATGGGGAGAAACTTTTGAGGGGGAGCAGAGTATAGACATAGCTTAGGCATAGAATCTTTGGTTCATACAGGCAGTTTAGTTTTATTTCTATTTTTGGTTTAAAATGTTTCAGCCTTTATATCTTTCTTTTTTTTTTTTTTTTTTTTTACAGTTTTTACTGCTTTTGTTTAAAGCTTAAATACTCTGTTTTTATTTTCAATTCATATTCAGTATTTGTGTTTATCTCTATACTTTGTAGCATTTTTTTTGTACTTTTAAGATATTGCTAATATGTCGTAAACACCTCACTCTTGTACCCTAGTAGGATTTTGTATCCTAGATGCCAATACTTTGTGTATTTTGCATTGGTTGAGTGTAGGACATGCACTTGATCCTTGTGATTGTTCTTAATTGTATTGCATGTCCAGATGAGCATTTACTTACTAAATGTTCATTGTAGTCATTCTTTAATGACTGTGTTTGTTGATCAAGATATGCTTACACGTTTTATAGTGTTTACAAACTTGATTGCATTTTACTTGCTCATGTACGTACCTTGTGTTCAACTTGTCATAAGCTTAATGAAAATTTTGTTTGTGTGCAAGTGTTTCAGGTTATAGGTATATACGTGCAAGTGCTTCATAGCTTCTAGATTAGGTGTGAGTGAGTTTTGCCACTATTCCCAAACTCACATTTAAGCCTAGGGTCTGTTTTAGGGGTTTTGTCATGGAATAACCAAAGGGAGAGATTGTAAAGTTGATATTTACAACTATGTGTTTTGTTAGCTTATATTCCGTGCAAATTTAATAATAATTTTATTTAATCTTTTGTACCCTGTATTTATTGTGGGATTTGATTGTAAGGGTTATGTGATCGAGAAAGAGAGTGTAAAGACTTAAGCAATTGAAGATTGAAGAGTTTTCATGGGTAACTTGCGACTAAGCATCCCGCGAAGTGACTCATGTGACTTGCACATGCTGGAATGCGAAGAGTCAGACCAGGATGGAGACAGTTATATTTTGCGAGTATCTCGCAGGTAAGGCATTCTCGCAAGATACACACGAGACATTTTGTACTGCCAGATTGTCCATTTTGATACACAATTTCTGTGCCTACACTATATACCCACATTACTGACAAATGTTAAGGAGTGCTTCTAAGAGAAAACCCTAACCAAACACTTTGAGAGTTAGAGATTGTTATACCCACAATTCTCTACATATTTGGTTGTGAAATTTCATCAACTTCTACCTCTCCATTTTCATACCATTGAGAGGTTGATAGTTCAAACACTTACCACACCCTTTTAGAGTGTCAAGCGGAGTTTTGGTGCTGCTGGGAAGTATTGGAAGAAGCCAAGGATGGCAAACGCAACATGGAGCTTGTTGCGGGATCCGGAGAACTAGACAATACACGATTCCGAGAAGCCTTGTTGGAGTAGAAGCTTGAAGAGCTTAGGTATATCGGGTAGATTAGCCTTAGAGAGTCTCTTGCTAACCCATGTATCCCAAATGATTGTCTAGTGAATCAATTTTTGCTTAGAGGGCGGCAGAGAGGTTTTTCGTGGAGTTCTTCGGTTTCCTCTTTGATAACACATCAGCGTGTTATCTTGTGTTTGCATCTTTCTTCCCTACTCTTTTACATTCCATTTTACTGTTGTGTTGCATTGATTATGAATTAGAGTAGCTTGTTTGTTTATCCGCTTGCTTTTACACTATTCAGCACTTAGTATTAAGTTAGTGTAAAATCAATTGAGTCCTAACTTTAATTTGGGCATCTAAACATCTCGTGTTTTCAATACATTTTCGAGCTTTCATCTTTTGCTTAGCTTTTGCCTTTGGTCCTGCCATATCCAAAACAATGCAAAACCCTATTGACTTCAATGTAGCTGATATTTACGCTTTTACTAGAAGTTTTGATGAGTTAGATAGACTTGGAACACTTGGTAGTTTTGACAAAGTGTATCGAGGTTTATTTCCTGCTAATAACACTCACAATCTTCAAGAACAATATGTTGCAGTTAAGATGTCACACAATGTATGTCAGTTGCATGAATTTGAAGTAGAATTACTATCATTGAGTTTTGTTTTATGCGGTTTCACAATATATTCTGTGTATATATATATATATATATATACAGGCCAGCCCTAGACATTTTAGGGCCTAAGGCGAGAACTAAAATGGGGCCTTTTTTTATACTTATGTATTAATTAAATTAATATTTATTTAATATTTTTATATTATAATATATTTCATTTAAAATATATTTTTGTTGAATTTCTTACTCATTTGTGATATTTTCATCTAAATTTTGTGTTATATTTTGTTTATTACTAATAACAAATTTATCAGTTGATCCTTTTTGAGAATCAATTAGGCTTCTTTTTTTTTTTCTTTTTTTTTTTTTTTAAAGTTTTTCATATCTAGATGCATATTTTCTAGTAGACATTTCTAATCAAATAATATATTCATAAAGACTAAAATAAAAAATAACTTTTAAGTGTAGAGCAAATGAGAAATAGAACTTGATTTATATAAAAAGTATTGTTGTAGTTTTATTGAACAATAACAAGTTTTTAGCAATCTCAAACTGCATAAATAAATATTTATTTATTATATTACCAATAACTAAGATATATATATATATATATATAAACACAAGATTAAAATTAAAGAGAAAAAATTAAGTACAGCCATAATAAAAGTACAAGCCCAGCAAAGAAGATGCCAAGACAGCCACACAAGTCTTATTAATAAGACCCACCCACAAAAAACACAAAACAAATCCTATTACACCTATAACCAAAAAAAAAAAAAAAAAAATCCTTGAAGGCCCATACGTCCAACCATAACTCAATATAAATAGGCCCAAGCTTAACAAATGAAAATTAGAGAAGGCCAAGCCTTATACCTCAAAAGTCAAAACTCATCCATCTGCAAAATCAAAACGCAGCAATGAAAAAAAAAAAAAAAAGGTCAGTTGGCAGTCCTCACTCCTCAGTTAGTTCAAAGTTTTTAGATTAGATGTGATCGGATGATTTAGATTGGAGGAAGCTTGAGCCAGATAGCCAGTAACAGTGGAGAGAAAGAATGAGTGAGGTGGAGAGCAAGAGCTAAGAGAAACTATAAAAGTTTTAGGGATTTGAGGTTTTTTATTTGTTTTGATTTGTAATTGTTTTGTGGTTAATTTCTTAGACCGGATTGTAGTTTATCTTGTTGAATTTTGGTTTGTCTAGAGGATAATGATATTATTTTGGGGACAATTGATTTTGTTTAGATCCTTTTTTTTTTTTGGGTGTTACCAATGTTTAACCAGATATAACAGAAATTTTGTTTTTTGGTCAAAAGGATGTGCAAGATTTCTTTTAGATTCATTTGAAACCCTTTTTTTTTTCTTTGGTGGTGTGTGTGCCTTCTACCCCTTCTTTTCTAAAATTTCGAGGTCCCCTTTCCACTTAGGGGCCTTAGGCAATTGTCTGATTGGACTAGTGGAAGGGCCGACCCTGTATATATATATATATATATATATATATATATATATATTCTAGGCCAAAAGTCCAATGGTTGACTCCATTCAAACACCTTAATATCATCTATTTAATAGGCTATTGCCTAAGTCCTTCAAACTTTTTCTTGATTTACGAGTTGGTCAAATAAGCACATGTAATATAAAATACATGTTACAATGGAGTTCTCTTAAGAAAGAGCATATGTCGAAACTCAATACATTGTACAGATCTTAGTTTAGTCGCTACCAAAATAACTAACTCGAGTATTCTATTAGCCTGCTAACGCATAGCAACCAAGAGGTCTCACATCTGGATTGTCCAAGCTACATGATCATGAGAAAAAATCATGCATGGTCTCATTTCCATGGCTCATCTCTGCTTACAACTCAAGCATCAGAGGTGGTTGCTCATACCAATGAGCCAACTAAAAGCCTGAAGATATACCTTTACACCATTGATTTTGTTTAGACCATTTTTTTTTTGTGCTACCAATGTTTAACCGTATATAACATAAATTTTGTTTTTTTGTCAAAAGGATGTGCCAGATTTTTTTTTAGATTCATCTGAAACCTTTTGTGTGTGTGTGTGTGTGCACGCCTTCTACCCCTTCTTTTGTAAAATTTTGGGGCCCCCCTTCCACTTGGGGGGCCTTAGGCAATTTTTTGATTGGACTAGTGGAAGGGCCGACCCTGTATATGTATATATATATATATATTCCAGGCTAAAGTCCAATGGTTGACTCCATTCAGACACCCTAATATCATCTCTTTAATTGGCTATTGCCAAAGTCCTTCAAACTTTTTCTTGGTTTACAAGTTGGTCAAATAAGCACATGTAGTATAAAATACATGTTACAATGGAGTTCTCTTAAGAAAGAGTGTATGTCGAAATTCAATACATTGTAAAGATCTTAGACATTGTACAGATCTTCTATCAGCCTACTAACCCATAGCAGCTAAGAGGTCTCACATTTGGCTTGTTCGAGCTACATGATCATGAGAAAAAATCATGCAAGATCTCATTTCCATGTCTCATCTCTGCTTACAACTCAAGCATCAAAGGTGGTTGCTCATACGAGTAAGCCAACCAAAAGCTTGAAGACATACCTTTATACCATTGCTCCCAGCCACATGGTGTACGTGTGTGCTATTAAGTTATCTACTAATACTCATCTCATGCCACAATGACATACCCAACATCAAATGCATGAGTAAGGACAATTATTTACATCAATGGTCAACAATATAACACATAGAACTCAAACATGCATACCAAGACCATGTATATGTACAACATCTTAGCCAATAAAGGATGCATGTCTTTACCACCGCACACCCTTAGTGCGATAGTCATTCCACAAGTATAAGTGCTTGTGAGGTGTAAGGGGCAAGAGTCAAGGCTTAAGCCTCTAGAAATTAGTTTCACACAAGTATACACTTAGATTAGGCTATAGTAAATTTCTATCTTGTATTAACAAAAAAAAAAAAAAGATTCTAAATTTCACAATAAAATGGCCATACTATCTCATAATTAGAGCATTCTCATCACAGGTTTCAAATGCTAAATATGCTATTTTTTAAAATCTGATTTAAAAAAGCACACTATATTACGGGTGCTATACTTAAAAGTTTCAACATATTTGCTACAGTAGTATGTTATCTTTGACATCCTACTGTAGGATGTCAAAAATGACATACTACTGTAGCTGAAATCTTAAAAAGAAAAATTATTATTACTTCAATTAAAATAAGAATTTCTCTCACATACTCTTTCTCTTTCCTTCAATTAAAATAATAATAAAAAAGAATATTTAAATGAAGTGGTAAAAAAATAGAAATTTTGTTGTTGGATGTATTGTAAAGTGATGTGTTAAATGTTATAAAGTGGCTTTTTTAGTTGCTAAATGCTAAAATTTCTGAAACTCTTGATGGGAATGCTCTTAGTTAACAGCCTTGTTTTGACTCAAAGGCGCTACAAGAATCCTATCTCTCGCTTGTTTAACAAAAAACAATATGCATACCAAAATTGATCATAACACCATCGAGAATTAAGCAACTTCATCCTCGTTTCACTAAGCTTGGCCAAGTCAACTGTTGTGTATGGATTAGGTTCCACATAAACCTAAATTGCTTATTCCAATAAGCTACACTATATTTTAAAGAAAATATATACATGCTCAAACTTAGTGAAGAACACAGTGAGCATTCTTAAGATGTTTTTACTGGTTTCTTATATTAACTCCCATGAGCAATTCCCAAAAGTGAACACTTTTCTTGGCTATATATGAAGCCCTTTTTTTAAAAAAAAATAAATAAATAAAAAAGGAATTTTTATTTTAATATTTCAAAACAATTAAACAAACTCCAAAAATCTACACCACTATAAATTTGAAAACTAGTCCTTGGTAGTGTGCATCAGTTTCGGTTATGGGAAAATTAATTTCTATTGGTTCCATGATAAATTTAGAAAGAAATAGCCCCGATTGAACTGTGCACACCACTAATGTCATCAATTAAAGTCTTAAATTAAGTTTTCTTAATCTAAAATTATACAAAATATAATTTTATAAATTGAATAATAAATTGCATTTGGTTGGCATAAAATTTGACATATATATTTAGAATATAAAGAACATGTAATTTAATGAATAGATTTAAAAATATGTAACCATTTTAATTGTTTTAGTGCGAGTTGTAACCTTGGACTATAATTAAGTTTATAGCTAAACTTTGCCCATTAGTTTTATTTGGGAGAGTATACCGATGTGTTTCGTCATTTTTATATGGCTCATGTGTATATTCGTAGGGGGAGAAAGTCATAGGGGAGATGCATATACCAAGGGGGAGAAGACATTGTGTTAATAAGAAAACTCTGTTCTGTTTGTTTTCTTGTTTGTTTTATGGTGCTTTGAGTTATGTTTAGTATCTATGCTTTGTTGTTCTCATTGTATCGTGTTTCTATGTTGGACATGCATACATCCTTATGCTATTGTGCTTCTTTGAATGCATGTTTAGATGATCATTTGCTTTGCTATGTGATCATTGTAGTCATTCCTTTGTAACTGCTTTGGTGTATGATCAAGTTGCTCATATGTTTCACAACATGTTTACTTGATTGCTTTTTACTTGTTACATTATACTTGCCATTTTATTAGTTGCTTTACTTTAAGGGTCTAATGTGTTTTGTGCAAGTGTTTCAGGTTACAGATATATATGTTCCCAGTTCATCATAGCTCCTATGATTCATGATAGGGGATAGGGGGAGAAAAAAGAGAAAGAGCTTTGTGATATATTAACTATGTTTTTGCTTTACTCATAGTTCATGATTATGCTTAGCTATTTAAAACATTTCTGTTTTTGTACCCACGCTTTGTAACTTTAGTACTTGTTGTTAAATGTTTTGCATTTTCTTTAAGTACATCACTCTTGTGCCCTTGTTGGATTTTTATCTTTGATGCATTTACATAGTGTTTATGCATTGGTTGAGTGTTGGACATGCAAATGATACTTTACAATTGAGCTTATTAGCTTGCATGTCCAAATGTTCATTCCATGTGTGAATGAGCATTGTAGTCACTTTTTATAGTGATTGTTTGTTTTTTTGTCAAGCCATGGTCTATTGCTTTATTCCTTTTTGCTTGATTATATTGTGCTTGCTCCATATGCATTACAAGTTTTTGGTATACAATGATCATACTATGTTATTGTGTTTTAGGAGATACTTGTTCTTATGGTTCAAGAGCTTCACAGATTCTAGAGTTAGGTGTGAGTGAGTTTTGTTTAACTGTTCCCAACTCACGCGTTAAGTCTAGAGTTTGTTGTAGTGTTTTGTCACGGAATAGCCAAATAGGGAGATTGTATGGATGAATTTAATCAACCATCTTGTTAGCTGTATTCCGTACCAAATTTACTTGTAATTCAACATATAGAAATCCTGTATTTAGGTGTGAATCATGTAAGGATAGTGTGTGAGAGAGTGTGAAGAAATACTCAAGAGTGCAGTGAAGTAGGGACTCATGAATGGATCTCGCGGGTGGCTCGCGATTAGTAAGCCACCAGAAGATGCACATGAGTAAAGTATGCAGAGAAGCTGAACCGTCATGCCAGCTGTAGCATTACAGGACAAAAAGTCTAGTCTGGCTATTCAGTTAACTCACGGCTTGAACTCATGACTCAGTCAAGTTGTGAGGCCAAGTCGCTAGCTAGCTCTGTTTTGGAAAAACTGACTCTTCGCATTCCTTTCTTACCCTAGTATAAATACTCCTTATACCCACGAAATGTAGAGAGCTTCCAGAGAGAATTTTGAGAGAGAAGCCTTAGAGAAAAATAAGATTGACTCATCCACAATCTTTACATAGAGACTCTTCAAATTCCTCTACTCCTACCCTTTCCATTGTTACATCCTTGAAAGGTTCTTGACTAAATCATTTTCTCACCATACCCACATCTGTGAGAAGACTTTTCGGTGCTTTGGGAAGTAAGAAGAGACTGATGGTTATTGGTTGATACTATGGGTTATAGCAGAATTCAGTAAGCTAAAAAAGACAAAAGTTTGGCGTAATCTCGTTGGAGTAAGAAGCTTGAAGGGTTTAGATATACTGGGTAGATTAGAGTTGGAGGGTTTAGGTGTATTGGGTAGATTAGGCTTGAAGGGTCTATTACTGTTCATGTATCCCAACTACATTTTCTAGTGGATTATTGACCGCTTGAAGGGTAGCCGAGAGGTTTTAAGCCGAGGGCTTTTATTTCCTCTTCGATAGCACATCGTTGTGGTGTCTTTGTGTTTGCATCTTTCTTCCCTTAGTCTTTGCCACTTAATTTCTGCTGTGAATGTGATTTTAATTGATTTAGATTGTTTATCAATTCTGTTATTAGCTTATATTCATTTTCTACACATATATTGTTTGACATTAAGCTTGAATTGATAATTTTGTAATTAAGAGTATAAAAGTTCATAATGTTTTATACGTTATTTGAACTTTCAAGTTTAATAAAATAAAAATCATATTTTAGTCATTTTCGAAGAATTTTTCCCCGTTAATGATAAGAATTATATTATTAATACATTAATGATATATCTGTCAATGACGTTTCCGTGAAATGATATCAACTCATGTGTTCTCAAATGGAATATCTTCTTTCACTGGAGTTAATAATTTTTTTACTGATCAACATTATTATTATTTTAATCAAAATAATAACTTCCAGTCTTGGCAGTTGTGAAATTTTTGTTTGTTTTGCTCCTCTTAGATTTGATTTTATTAAATAGTAATATTCTATTAACATGGACGGTGGGATACAAAGAAAGAGGGAGGACTGAGCCATCAGTGGGCTCCAATTCTTACCCCCTTTTGTTTAGAAGGTTGGAATCTGCTGGCTGCTGTAGGTTAATGGTTCAAAAGTCTTAAAAGTTGATTAATTAGGGAAGATAGACAAGGAGAAATGTTTGGATTTCTTTAATGAAAAATAAAACGAAATAGTTAAAGAAGATTACGAAGTTTGACTTTGGTTCTGGTAACATCATTTTCAACCAATCCCATCAATTCCAATGTTTCCAAATATGATTAACGTTTTAGTAAAATCCAGACGATTAAGATTTAAAGATCTAATTGTCGGCTAAAAATAATTTAATTAATAATTGATTTAATTATAAATGCATATAATATATCTAACAAATTTATTAATTAAATTTATTAATTAAATACATAAAATAAGGAGATAAAAGTAGTTAAACGAGTATTTATTAAAGATTTTGTATCAATGCTCTAATTAAATATATGTGGGGCTTAAGAATTTGGCAACCTCAGCTCACTTTCTACCTGGCCTAGGGTCCATGCTGAGGAGGAGGACATGCCCGAGGACGAAGTACAAAAGTCCAAATTGTCTAAAAATTTTGCCGAGGACGACCCTATCCTCGGCAAATCGAGACTATGGGATTAGGAAGTAACGGGCAACCTAAAGCAGCATTCTAGGGCATCTAAAGAGAAGGAACAAGTACAACGTGCTAGCCGAGGAAGCATGGTGGAGGAGCAAGTCCATGATGAACTATCACCTCCACATTAAACGCGCACAACCAATGTTTTGGCCGCATTAATGAGGGAATGACCCTTGGGCAGCACCTCCTCGATTACTGCGACTCACAGGAAGTCTGGTAAAGTGGCTGATGAGACGGGTTGTCAGGGGAAGGCATGGATGATCAACAAGTGGATGACAAGAATCGTTGGAGGAGGACTATGTAAAAGGGGAGAAACAAATTGAGTAGGTGGGATGGATTCTCATGGAAGAAGAACAACAAACAAGCTTAGATCGGGCTGAGGACAGAGTCTTGAGGATGGTTTCGATTTGCCAGCGTTCGTGGGTGGAAAATACTGCATAGGGCGTTGTTCGCTTGCTAGGGCCTAGTTCTTGAACCCGCTCTCTACAAATTCATTGTATTGGGCTAGCTAGGCTTAAGTCCACTCACTCAACAGTAGAAGTGCTCAGACCCAATCCCTACAATTGGCGCTGTTTGTGGAAAGAACTTATGCACTAGCAAGCGCAATGGACAATCGTTCCTAGGTTGCTAGTTTACAGAAGGTTAGGCAATTTTTCATCACCTCCAACGACATCGATCCCGAATCCCATTTAAAAAAAAAAAAAAAAAAAAAACAATGACGCATTTGCTCAAGAAACGATTATTGCAGAAAAATAAAAGATTCAGAGAAAAGGAAAAGTGAATAAACATTGCAACCTCTTTATTAAATAAAAAAATATATACATTATACAAATAGAGGCTCAGACAGACTTGTTTTAAAGCCAACTCTACAAACGGAGGCCCAGACAAGGCTGTTCGAAAGCTGACCCTAGAAAGGAGGGCTGAGGTAAGCTTGTTTCAAGGCTACCAACAATCCCCAAGCCGGTGTGGGTGGTGCCTGCAAGAAGAAAGGTGCAGATGCAAAAGCGCCTGATGGCCCCACGCCATGATGTTCCCTTAATGCTCTACAAGCCTCATGATAGTTAAACATTGGAGGTGGCAACACCCGGGCACCAAATGTGACGTAATCTTGCAAGCCTCCATCGGCGGGTGAGCTAGGCGCGGGTTACTACCAGCTTGAAGGGCAAGCAGGGACGTGCACCGGAGAAAGGCATTGTGTTCTTCATGGACCTCCTTCCTAATTGCCAGACATGCAACCATCAGAATGACGCCCAAGCCCTGCTGCACTAGAAGCCTGACGCGAACTACAACCGCTATGGCTCTTAGTCGAGGGAGGTAGGCCCTTCTTTTTGCTCGACCTAAGGGTAAGAGCACCTTTGCTTGCTCACCCTTGCCTTCATCTAGGGCCATCCCATTCCTTTAAGCCCTGATCACAATCCTGGCAAGGTTTTCGAAGGGGCTTAAAGGGTTGAAGGATCATGTTTCCTATTTAGCTAAGAGGTTTGTGAAGTATGGAAGGACGATTCTCCCAAAAGAACTCATATAGAGGATGAAGGTTGATGGGAATTGGTCCACATAGAATTTGAAGGAAGCATTATCAACAACATTAATCCTAACCAAATTCCAAAGAGGCCACTAATCGCCGAATTTGTATTAATCCACGAGGATATTAATGAGGGCGCGCCTCGTACACCGAAGCGTTAGGCGCGCGACTCGAACAGTCAAAAAATGCCTTGTAATCAAAGAGGGCAAAGAATTGGAGTGAACGAGGGGCTACTACCACACATGAGGACAGAAATTCGAGCCGCCCCTGTCCAAGGCAGCGTAGGACCAAGGGCCCAGTCTGAGGAGTAACCCATTTTCAGTGAAGCGAGGACGAGGTTGTCGTCACACTAAAAATAAACTTCCCAACACTGAGGACCAACTCCTTCATTCCAGGCAAAAGAATAGAAGCGTTAGACTAAACCAAGATCTTGCATGGTTCTCGGACTCAAGCCTATGGGAAAACTAATCACTCCAAAAATACCTAGGTACTAGACTGAACCAAGGTCTTGCATGGTTCTCGGACTCAAATCTATGGGAAAACTAGTTACTTACAGAAGAACATAAGCGTTAGACTAAGCCAAGGTCTTGCATGGTTCTCAGACTCAAGCCTATAGAAAAACTAACCACTCTAAAAATACCTGGGTACTAGTCCACGAGGATATTAATAACGGCGCGCCTCGCACACCAAAGTGTTAGGTGCACAACACAAATAGTCAAAAGATGCCTTGTAATCAAAGAGGGCAAAGAATTGGAGTGAACAAGTGGCTACTGCCACACATGAGGATAGAAATCCGAGCTGCCCCTATCTAAGGCAGCGCAGGACCAAGGGCCCAGTCTGAGGAGTAACCTGTTTCCAGTGAAGTGAGGCCGAGGTTGTCGTCACGCTAAAAATAAACTTCCCAATACTGAGGACCAACTCCTTCACTCTAGGCAAAAGAACAGAAACGTTAGACTGAACCAAGGTTTTGCATGATTCTCGGACTCAAGCCTATGGAAAAACTAACCACTCCAAAAATACCTGGGTGCTAGACTAAACTAAGGTCTTGCATGGTCCTCAGACTCAAGCCTATGAGAAAACTAACCACTCCAAAAGTACCTGGGTACTAGATTGAACCAAGGTCTTGCATGGTTCTCGGACTTAAACCTATGGGAAAACTAGTTACTTACAGAAGAACTTAAGCGTTAGACTAAACCAAGATCTTGCATGGTCCTCAGACTCAAGCTATGAGAAAACTAATCACTCCAAAAATACTTGGGTACTAGACAGAACCAAGGTTTTACATGGTCTTTGGACTCAAATTTATGGGAAAACTAGTTACTTATAGAAGAACATAAGCGTTAAAATGAACCAAGGTCTTGCATTGTCCTCGGACTCAAGTCTATGTGAAAACTAACCACTGCAAAAATACCTGGGTACTAGACTGAACCAAGGTTTTTCATGGTCCTCAGACTCAAGCCTATGAGAAAACTAACCACTCCAAAAATACCTGGGTACTAGATTGAACCAAGGTCTTGCATGGTCCTCGAACTCAAACTTATGGGAAAACTAGTTACTTACAGAAGAACATAAGCATTAGACTGAACCAAGGTCTTGCACGGTCCTCGAATTTAAGCCTATGGGAAAACTAACCACTCCAAAAATACCTGAGTACTAGACTGAACCAAGGTCTTGCATGGTCCTCGGACTCAAAGTTATGGGAAAACTAGCTACTTATAGAAGAACATAAGCGTTAGATTGAACCAAGGTCTTGCATGGTCTTCGGATTCAAACCTATAGGAAAACTAACCACTCCAAAAATACCTAGGTACTAGACTGAACCAAGGTATTGCATGGTCTTCAGACTTAAACCTATGGAAAAACTAGTTGCTTACAGAAAAACATAAGTGGTAGACTGAACCAAGGTCTTGCATGGTTCTCAGACTCAAGCCTATAGAAAAACTAACCACTCCAAAAATACTTAGGTACTAGATTGAACCAAGGTCTTGCATGGTCCTCGGACTTAAACCTATGGGAAAACTAGTTACTTAGAGAAGAACATAAGCATTAGACTGAACCAAGGTCTTGCATGGTCCTCAAACTCAAGTCTATGGAAAAACTAACCACTCCAAAAATACCTAAGTACTAGACAAAACCAAGGTTTTGCATGGTCCTCAGACTCAAATTTATGGGAAAACTAGTTACTTATAGAAGAACATAAGCGTTAGACTGAACTAAGGTTTTGCATTGTCCTCAGACTCAAGCCTATGTGAAAACTAGCCACTCCAAAAATACCTGGGTGCTAGACTGAACCAAGGTCTTACTTGGTTCTCAGACTTAAGCCTATGAGAAAACTAATCACTCCAAAAATACCTGGGTACTAGACTGAACCAAGGTCTTGCATGATCTTCGGACTTAAACCTATGGGAAAACTAGTTACTTACAAAAGAATATAAGCGTCAGACTGAACCAAGGTCTTGCATGGTCCTCGGACTCAAGCCTATGGGAAAACTAACCGCCCAAAAATACCTGGGTACCAGACTGAACCAAGGTCTTGCGTGGTCCTTGAACTCAAACCTATGAGAAAACTAGTTATTTACCGAAGAACATAAGCCTTAAGCTGAGCCGAGGTCTTGCATGACCCTCGGACTCAAACCTAAGGGGAGGCTAGTTACTCACAGAAGGACCTAAGTGTGAGACAAAGCCAAGGTTTCGCATGGTCCTTGGACTCAGGTCCCTAGAGAAACTGGCTACGTTTAGCAAAGGAGTAAACAAACACAAGCCCATGAGCATCACTTAAATCATTCTAAGGCATGTTGAACTTAACCCTTTAGCACAGTCACCACCTAGTGGCTTTCCTAAGCATTTTTCATTGTTTACAGTAACTTATTCATGTGATGTGGAGCCAATACTGTGGAGTCGTTCCCTCAGCATTCAATCCGGCAAAAATAGGTCGTGGTGTTAAGGTTGTTCAATTATCGATCAAAATCCAAGTGGGAACCATTGCTAGGGGCTTTACATTTTTTGGTTGTCAGTTTCGAATGAAAAACATGCTGAGTTTCTGAGATTGTGAAGCTTATAATCGAAGCATAGGTTATATAAGTATCTAAACTCATCGCAATGACAATAGACACCAAGTAAAAAGAAAAGAAGATCTATGCATTCAGCTTAAAAAATAATAACATTACAGTGTTTTAAACCAAAACGAAATATACAGTGATAGAATCAAGACAAAGAGGAGGGAAGACAAGGGTGGCGCAAGTCAACATAGCAAGGTGGCCCAATGAAATTGCCCATCTCTTTAACTTAGTAGAAAGCTTGTCCTTGGGGGTCAGCCAAGAAGCTTCATCTGGCGCCTTAAGATCTTAGCTCGGAGGTGCAACTTCTGAGGACTCCTTGTAGGCAGGAGTGACCTTGGGGTCAGCGGGAGGCTTCACCACATCCTGGGGCGCTGTTGGGTTACTAGTTTCCTCGTCCCCTAATGCCCTTTAGTGCTCGGTCTCCTCAGCGGGCTTGTCAGTTGACATTGGATCATCGGCAGCACTGACTGAGCCTTCATCCATCACTATAGAGGTCGTGCCAACTTCAGGGTCAGTAGAGGTAGCCTCGTAAATGGCAAGGGGATAATACACTTTCTTAGCCCTTCTAAGCTCAGACGAGGCCTCGACCCCCGCTTGGTTGAGGGCCTCATTCCAAGTCTGAAAGCAGTAGCGCCTGCATACCTTAGGGACTTGAGCCTTGAGGGCAACCTCGGTCTTAGTTACTCCCACAGCAAAGGCCTCTTCCTCTGCTTGCTCTTTAGAGCGCTCAGCATCCATCTTCGCAAACTCGGCTTCTTCTTTCGCCCTCAAGGCCTTGTTCCTGGTGTACTCGGCAATGCCTCGGGCCCCCACTACTTCAGCCAACTTCTGCTTTAGGTCGGTGATTTACTCTTTGGCAACCTGCAGCTAACCCTCAACATCTCGCAAGCGCCCTATCTGGTCCTTAGCCTGTTTCATAATTCCAGCTAGGTCAGATGTTGCACTGTCTCTGGCCTTCGTCATCTCCTCTAAGTCCTCCCTTGCCTTCCTAAGATCAACCTCAGATCTCTTGAAGGTATTCACAACATTCAAGTATTTGTCGCGCTCTTGACCCATAGCTTTATCCTGGTTGTCGGCCTCATCTTCTAGCCTAAAAGTGGCCTAGATAGCCTGCCAACCAAAATAAGTACATTGTAAGTTGAGTGCTGAGGAATAAAATTCAGACGAAGGAATAAGTATCGAAAGTCTTACTATGCCCAGGTACCTCTTGAGGTTACAAGTAACTTATTGCCTCCTCATGCCCCCCAGCTCGGCCATCTCAGTAGGGAGAAGCAAGGACCTCTCCAGGGCATCGGCTATGCGAGCCCCTTCGCCCCCTTAGAAGTCCCTAAGGGTGGCGTCGTCCATCAAAGGCTTCCCATGAAGCATGGCAGAGGGCAGCCAGGCTTGGGGCTCGGACTGCTGAACGACCTTTTTCCCCTTGTCTTGACCACCAATCCTCAGTTGCTTGGAAGGTCGGCGGGCTTCATCTTCCTCTTGGGAAAAGCGGGATCTCCCCCCATCCACTGGGTCTTTGCCCTTGGAAGGCCTCTTCCTCTTCGGATTGGTGGACTCGAGCCGAGTGTTCGAGATTGACAGAGTGGAGGATGACCTGGTCTGTGCAGGTAAAAACTTAGATGGGGGAGGGGGAAGCTTAGGTGGAGGAGAAGGAGGCTTGAATTGTGACCTCCCCTGCGTGTCCTTCCCAGGCTGGCCCTCAAGCAAATCAAATAGGTTAGTTTGGGGTTGCCACTTGAAGCCCATCTCGACCTGAGTATCAGCCTTTGGAGACACCAGATTTGCTTTAGATAAGTGGGGATCGCCTAAGTCACCAGAGGGATCCTTGGACAGATAGGCTTGGTTGAATACACCAAATTCATCATCGAACGAACCCAGATTAACTACTTCTCCTTCCTTTTCCAAACTTTCTCCCTTGACCTCTGTAGCTTGATGGGCCAAGGAAGAATATGCCAACGGGATGCCCTTTGGGATGGAAGATCCTTCAGAAAACGAGAACTCGTGCTCCACCACAGTAATTTGGCGAAGCCAATAATCACGAGCCTTGATCACGTGCTTCAAGGCCGAGAATGACCTTTGGGTCAAATCGTACCTAAGGATCTTGTGAGTAGCCCTAACTTGATGGTCGACCTCGTTCACAAGAATCTCCGCTCTGAGAACGGACTGCAAGTCTTCCTTGTTGACCAAGTGGAAATGTCGTTCAAAGGCATTTGGATCTACAAAATAAAAAGTGTGTGCTAATCAGCAACCAAACGGCGTGAACCATGAAAACATAGCTTGCCAACCCTCCTCTACTCCGAGTACCCTACTTGGCTTTCCCTCTACTGTCGGGAAATGGAGACCGTCGTGCCACTCCCCTGACACAATGAAAAAATCCTGATTTAATCCCTTACTGGACTCGAGGAGGCACTAGATAAGCCAAACCTTATCGTCCATTGTCTTCATGCAGTAAGACTTACCCCTCAGGTGTTAGAGGTTATAGCACCAGTTTACATCATGGTGGGTTAACCTCAACCCCATCTTCTCATTCAAGGCGTCTACGCACCCTAGTTTTCTAAACACATTGACAGGGCACTGGGTGGGAGTTAGCTGAAAATACCTGAGGTAGTCACGTGTCACTGGCCCCATAGAGATTCTCATACCCCCTTCTAAGAAGGCGATAATGGGAATCATAACTTCACCCTCTTTCCTCCTAATATACCAATCCCCTTCCTCACAGTGGCTCAGGCCCACGTTACTGGGTATCCTATAGTCGGCGATCAATTTCTTCGTTGCCTCTTCTGACTCAACTAACTTCTTAAATCTACCCACCCCGAACAACAGCTAAGAGACTCAAGAAAAGACGAAGGAAAGAAAGAACTCAAAGAGAAAGTTTGAGCTAGAGAGGGAGAAGAAGACTTATAAGAATGAGGAAAGGCTCCTCAAACAGGCTTTTTATGTTGGAGAGGGATGCTGGTTGGGTTGGAGGTTTGACCAGATTCAGAGTAAATGTGCTAGAGTTCTTGAATGCAAAAGTAAAGAGGCAAATCGGTTCAAATGAGTATTTATATTCTCAATTAATGACAACCAGGTGGAGTTTCCCGCCCATAAAGGTAGAAAATCCCCACCGACTGATTACCATCACACCATTGAACGTGGGGAGTATGAAGCCGCTAGAATTTAATGTGGGTGCACGCCATATATCGAGGCGCTAGAAATGTGCATTGGGTAGGTGAAAAGTCTCCAACGCTGACGTAGGCCAAGATTGGGCAAGCCATGACGAAGACCCGAGGATATCAAAATCCTCCTCCCTGTCCGAGGATATGGACATCAGGATTTTGAAGGGCTATTGTGGGGCCTAAGAATTTGGTAACCCTAACTCACTTTGTATCTGACCCAGAGCCTATGCCGAGGAGGAGGAAATGCCCGAGGACAAAGTGCGAAAGTCCAAATTGTCCAAGAACCTTGTCGAGGACAACCCTGCCCTCGGCAAATCGAGACGATGGGATTAGGAAGTAACGGGCCACCTAAAGCAGTCTTCCAATGCATCTAAAGAGAAGGAACAAGTACAACATGCCAGCTGAGGAAGCATGGTGGAAGGGCAAGTCCCTGATGAACTGTCACCTCTACATTAAATGCGCACAACCAATGTTCTGGCCACATTAATGAGGGAATGACCCCTGGGCAGTGCCTCCTCGGTTATTGCGACTCACCAGAAGTCTGGTAAAGCGGCTGATGGGATGGGTTGTTAGGGGAAGGCATGGATGATCAACAATTGGAGGACAGGGATCGTTGGAGGAGGACTATATAAAAGGGGAGAAACAGATTGAGTAGGGGAATGGATCCCCATGGAAGAAGGATGACAAACAAGCTCCCCGGACCGTGTTGAGGACAGAGTCTTGAGGATGGTTTCGGTTTGTCAGCGTTCGAGGGTGGAAAACACTGCGTAGGGTGTTGTCCGCTTGCTAGTGCCTAGTTCTTGAACCCGCTCTCTACAAATTCATTGTATTAGGCTAGCTGGGCTTGAGTCCACTCACTCAACAGTACAAGTGCTCAGACCCAGTCCATACAATATACATGATTACTATCACAAGTATGATATAATTAATATATTGTGTAATAGATGTATATGATGTGTATCACCCTCTTATATAGGGGTGAGTTTTATGTTTTTGGGATCCTTATTTCATATGGTGATTTTATGATATATGATATCATTTTCCTTAAAAAAGAAAGAAAAAAAAAACATAATATCATTTTTCTACAATTGCCAACTAAATTATGTAATTCTAGTCTTTATAATTGACTTGGGAAGTTAACCGACATTCATATATATATATATATATATATATATATATTTTTGATAAGGACATTCATATATTATACCATGCTACTGTAGTATCATACACCTGAGCAAAGCATTGCTAGTGGCGGCACAACAATGTCAAATATATAAATATTAATTGACAAAAAATGTATAGGCATAGCCATTTGTGGGATGTTCTCTCTTTTTTTTTTTTTTTTTTTTTTTTTCTTTTTTCTTTTTGTTGTTGTTGTTGTTGTTGTTGTTGTTGCTGTTGTTGTTGTTGAAAAGGGATCATTCATTTCATATAATCATAATAACAAAACATCCTAAATCAAGGCCTCCACAGCTGAAGGGGGAGAATCCTCCATCCAATACACATCATTAACTAAAGAATTCCTAGCATGTTGAGCAAGAGTATGCGCAACCTTATTTCCACCCCTCCAAGTGAGTTAAATATATATAAATATATTTAACTCACTTGGAGGGAGCATAATCTTTTTTTTTAATATAGAATCTATTTAATCATGAGCAATATTACTATGCCCATTTGAAAAGGATGAAGTTTTTTTCTTTTTTTTTTTGGAAGTCCAAAGGATGGAAATTACTTTATCTTAACAAAACCAATATGCCCATTAAATAAAATCAATATGAAATATCTCATAGAATTTTGCTCCCATTAATGATAAGTATTATGGGCCAGTTATCCAAAAAGATATTACTAAGATTGTAAAAAATGGGCCTATAGCCCAACCTAAGGACGTTAGTTCGTCCGAAGATGGCCAAATAGGAACACGATGGGAATAGTACAAGAAAAATAAATAGAAATTGCATGTGATAGTCCAAAATACGTTCGGGGATAAATCCACCTCGGACATAAGAGTCCGAAATGGATTCAATTATCTTATCATTCTGGATACCCTACAGGGTTGTATTATAGTTGAGAAATGAATGGGGGATAAGGGAGGAGTAAATGGAGATAACAAATATCTTCTATAACTACTACCTCCACATTAAATGCTTCCCAGCTAACTCTCTGGCCGCATTAATGCGAATGTGATATCTGAACAGTAATTAAGCAGCCTTATGGCTACTAGTTGAAGATTCTGGGAGGTGTTGGATGGGATGGGAAGGAGTTCCTAGAATCTAACCTACACGTGTATGGTGAAAAAGAGACGAGGATTGTGATATATAAGAAGAAAGAGGGACTCAGAAAAGGAGGAGGAGAGGAAGAAAACACAAGAAAAAGACGCCAAAAAAAGAAAAACCATTCCAAAGGCAATTTTTCTCAGTTTTTTCATGTTAAAAGTTCCCTACTCAGTACCTATGATGATTTTTCCTAAAGAATAGAGCCAGTTCTTTCACCTATTCTCTATAAATTTATTGTTCGAGCTGGTTGCTCTTGGAACCTATTCTTATCTCGGCTCCAATTCAAATTGAGTCATTACAAGTATTATTTTAATATCTTGCTCATATATCAGTTAATAATTTTTGGGTAATAATGATATTTTTAACATTTTATTCTTTTCAACGAAAATGTTAACAAATTGAATCTCCTTCTTTTAATTAAATGTAAATAAAAAATAATAATAATTGTAGATCCATTACTTTTCAATCATTTTACATAATTAAGGAAACTATAAGGAGAGATTAACATTTTGCCTTTTGTTTCAAATTTTAAAATAAAAAATTTTAAAAATTAACCATTTTTAAAAATTTTAATTTTAATTTTTAGTCACATATTTAATATAAAATTAAAAGTTTTTAATAAAATCAAATTAAAAAAAATTGTTTTCTCATATTTAACAAAAATAAAGTTTATAAACTACCGAATTAGCTATGGGATTTTAAAGAGCATCCGCATCAATCCGTGGAGAATTTTTTCCATTTTACAAGTCTAAAACCTACTTTTTCTATTTTATACACCTATTTTTACAAAACACTCATATCAGTTTGTTTATTATACACATCTATTCAAATAAAATATTCATTTTTTTAACCCAATACTACAGTGCTACAGTGCCAGGCAAAGTCATGCTACAGTATCAGAGAGAGAAAAAAAAATTATTAAAAAATCATATACACATGCTACAGTGCCCGTGTAAATTTACATGGGTACTGTAGCTCATTTATAATTTTAGAAGATTTTGCAAGATTTTAAACGAACTAATGTTGGCTATTTTTGAATAAAAATATGTAAATTTGAATATTTTTTCTATTATATACACTTATATAAGAACTCGTATGAATACTTTTAAGACAGATTAGGATTCGATTGATTGTACAAAATATCATATTCTAGCGTATCAGTAGCGGCTAGAGTGAGTGAACATGGACGGTGAGACAGAAAGACGTGGGAGAAGTCATCAATCAACTGGGCCCCTTCACTGCCCTTTCTCTAGAACGTTACACACTCACACAACTAGATTCGTTGTTCAAAGTGTCAACCATTGTACTTAATATTTGAACACTTTTTATTAAATTATTGTGCCAAAGGGGAAAAAGTGAATATAATTTATTACACCATCGTCCAAAAATCCATACAAATAATCATGTCTTTAAATAATCTTCTGGAAATTTTCTTCACCAATTATATGTAACATTAGTATGCGTTTGATTCTCTCTTATAAGTTTTTATGTACAGTTTTTCAAAAACAAATTTTATAAATTCTTTTAAAGTTCAAGTGTACTTTATCATACTTTTTGCATTTTTTTTAAATAAAAAAATAAAATAGATTATTTTCAAACGAACACTTTATCTAATGTTTTTTTAAGAGGCATTTGTCGGTTTGTCTTAGATTGGTAGAAACAATCGAATGCAATTTCAAAGACTTCAAACTAGGTAGTGACAAAATTCATTCATGAATCATGACCATGAATTAATTAAAAAATGTTTGCAATTGAATTTTCTCCTTTGATTATGATCTCATATTGTCATATCCAAAGGATGATTACTAGCTGAAATAGTTTATACTTGATAAATTATATTAATGAATTTTACATTTAGCCACCAGGAGAAGATATAGGGATCAACAATATAGAGTCAAGTTTTGAAGAAAATAATGAAGTGGTTGAAGAAGATTGAGTTTTGCAGCAATTTGATCAAAGGAATGTTGAAAATATAATATTTTCAACAAATTGACAAATAGATGATAGAGAAGGAGATTATGTTGCTTAAGAGAAATGATGTAGAATATGTTGAGGGTAAAATTTGAATGGAAAAGTCACTAACTTTGATGGGCCTATATATAATAAAATAAGAGGTTAAATTCTATAAGGACTTGGTGTAAGTCCTTTTGTGTACACCCTCCAATAAGGACATGTTATATCATCATATTACTAAAATATAAATATATCTTATTACAAAGGATAATATTTCAATAAATTTCATATTTTAGGTTTGAAGTAAAAGACTGATGTGGTGTTATTAGGTGTGGTAGAATGTATTGAGTTTTAAGTAAAAAATTGACGTGACAATCTTTTATTGGATAATATAAAACATGAGTTTTACACCTCATCCTTATCAAATTCAGATTCATTTAATAAGCCTAGAGATCCTATTGGTTTTAGGGAGAATAATGCATTACAATACATTACGATATTGGGTTTGAAATCTTTTGGTTGGATTATTTATTAAGCCTAATTTGATTTAATCTTATGAACCAATTGAAGATTGGTGTGACTAAAATTTTGGATCATCAATTCAGGGTAATCTACTTTGGATAATGAATTAAGAAATGAAGACATTCAAAACATCTATTTATTTGCAGCGGATAATTTCAATTTTTAAACAAAAACTCAAGGAAAAAGTTCATTTAAGTGGGGGCTTTAAATGTAAGACACAATATAGGGTTATTTATTTATTTATTTTTATCATTTTTTAATTTTAATTTTTTTTAATGCAATTTTCGTAATTTTTAAGAGATAGGATTTTATGTTTTTATTTTAGGAATTTTAAAGATTTTTCTAGTCAAAATTAGAGTCTTTCTATAATATTGTATCGATATATAGCATATGTTTAAGAATATTGTGACTCAGAAAATATGTTTTCTAAAACCTACATCTACTGTCTATAAAATGAAAATAAAAGCCTATGAACGATAAAATTTTAGTGAATTTGTTTTCGTTCATTCGATAAATTTTGAAATTTCCTCTTGAAGGATTCAAGAAACCCTCTATAATTTAAGAGTTTGTGTTTAACTATGACCACATTCTTCAAGCTTGAGATTTAAAAGTAACAAGACAACATATTATTCAGAGCGAAGATTTGACCTGCCTTCTAGTGCTCTTGTGCAATCTACTTTCTTATCTTGCCTAGTGCATCAATCATTGAGCACTCGACGAGCCTTACCCTATGGAGGGAGGCAATGCATTAAGTCATTGTAATAATTTATGCCTTAAGTCAATGGCCAATACAATGGAAGTTTTACCAAAGCAGTCATAGTTTGTCAATGGCATGGCTTCTCTTCACCAGAAGTATTAGCAGATCAAGGCCTTTTGTGCTTATTTACACATTATATCTGTTTTTTTTAAGAGTGTTTTAACTTATAGTGTCTGCTTTTGATAATAACTCTTTATAATCAGACTAAAATACCAAACAGTTTTTGGTGTAGGCAAGGATTGGACCCCAAATCTCTTATACAACCATCAAAAATTTTACCAGTTGAGTTAACTAAAACCCATACACATTATATATATATATATATATATATTTTCTATATATACAAGATTAAATTTTTAATCTAGCATAATCTAAGTGTATATATGTGTGAAACTCTTTCCTGGAGACTTTGAACCTTGACCCCTATCTCCCACACCTCACAAGCATTCATACTTGTAGAGTGACCACTACACCAAGGGTTTTTTAATTCAGCATAACTCTTATTTTTCGTATTTCAGTAAGATAGAGCATATATTAATAGCATTGGTTAGTTTAACTTATATTATATTTGGTTATTATTATTATTTTTTAAAATGAAGTTATACGTAAAGTAAAACTGCACTTACAAAAACAATAAAAGAAAAAAAAAATACAAAATGTACTTTTAAAAGGTAAAGTTTCAAGTCGCTTGCGCCCTGGCCTTTTGCTGTAAAGTAATTGTGCTTTCTATTTTTTAATTTATAAGTACTGATGTTGATTTTCTCTTTTTTGGCTAAGGGTCCATTTCGGAGTTTATAAATGAATAAAATGGAATGGAATGATCATTCAATGAATGGAATGAAATGAAATGGATTTAGTAGGGAAATGAATGGAATGGAATGGAATTTAAAAATCTTGTTTGGATGTTATGAAATAAAGGAATGGAATGAAATGAAACGTAAGTAACATCGTTTGGAAGTGACATTGGAGGGAATAGAATGAAATTATTTTATAATAACATTACTATTATATCCTTCATTTTAAAGAACATAACAAATAATCAATGAGAACTTATAATTGCTTTGAAATGTTTAGTGTTTAGTGGATGATGTGAAACTAGTTAGCCACAATTAGGTCTGTGTTAGATTATTGAATTACAATATAATTTTATCAAGGTGAATAGATTGCATCACGCTAATCAATAATTTAACAAATGAAGATAATGGCATGAAAAATTGACAATAGTACTATTTCTTTATTTCAATCTACAAATTCTTTTAGGGGCAGCTAGTTTTAGATTTGATCTTTTTTTACTGGTGGGCTTTGCAATGGATTTGAAAATTTAATATATCTCTACTCCCAATTTCTTATATTGAGCAACATCCCTCTAAGACTAGCGGTGATAGAACTATTAACATATCAATTTCTGGACATAAAACTAAAATAATTCTAGTTTAAGGAAAAAGAAAATATTATTGTAGCCAAAAAACAAGTTATGCATATTTCTATGTTTTAAAGCAATTTACACGTCACATATTTATTCCTAACAAAATAAATATTGTCTAAAAATGCAAACATATATCTTAAAAAAAAAAAAAAAAAAAAAAAAAAAAAAAAAAAAAAAAACCTCCTGTAATGAGTCTTGCCAAAACAAAACAAAATAACATAATCCATTCTAAAACTAAGGTTGGCCAAAAAAATCCATGCTTTTTTTAATTTTTATGCCTAGACATCAGTGTCAATAAGACGCATTTATGCACATGATTTGGGCAACCAAAGAACATCTCCTAATATGTTGGATTTTTCATAAAAAAATATGTAGGCCTCAGTCTTTGATATTGTATCTAAGTCCAATACGCCCAAAGTTGCATGAACTTCTACTTCATATGACTTTGAAAAACATTTTGCCTTAATCTCAATCGACCTATCAATTGCCATTGATACATTATCAAATGACTGGGAAATTACATTCTTGAGTTCATCATCTTCTGCCAGTCGTCTTTTCTTGCTTTTAGAAGACATTGCATCTTGTGATGACACTCGAGAACGTGCAACATTAATTTTTGGTGACTTCTGATCATCTTCCACTTCAAAGTTCTCTAAAGAAATTTCATTTTGAGATATCAAATTATCAATCTCATCAATAGTGGTCGATGCAACATACCTAGCACGTTTCTCCTTTGTAGTTTCAGCATGATCACTTTTTACTCTATCTTTATCTCAAAGTTGTGCCATCTTAGAGTAGTTGGACATAGGTGTTGTCATCCACTTCTTGGATGTAGGTTTAGATTGTTACAAACCAAGAAAAATGGTTAAACAACATATATAATTATGTAATACAAAATTAAACTTACAAAAAATTGAATTTATCGCTATGAGTGGCTCCCAAACTTTTGGTTCAGCTGTCCATATATTTAGAGAACCATTCCATCCAAATCCACTCAATCCATCTTTAAATATGTCATAGCATTCATGAAAATTATTTTTCAGTGTCTTTAGTTGATTTTTCACCTTATCCTTGTTAATCTCCATGTGAAAATTTTCAACCAACTCTTTCACTATGTCATCATATGCCTTAGAGGTCAAAGTTCCATTAACTCTACCACCTATGATCACCTGATGTAAAAAAGTATCATCCATAACACTACTCCATTGTACTTCATTGCTTGGATCACAATCATTCTTCTTTGATATTTTACCCATGCTATAATTAATAGGACAAAGAACACATATAAAATATTGTGAAAATATTAATATTAACTATCAAAAGATAGAGAGCAATATCAAAATGAAAAGAGAAATTTGCATAACATTTAGGTCTAAGTAATTAAAACATAACATGGTCTTAAATGACATGACAACAATAAACACAAAAGCTATCACATTTAGACATAGTTTTGCCACATGGCTAATGCTATAGTATCTCTTATAATATCTCCTTGCCTAGCATCCTCATCATCTTCTCTTCGAGTAGGGGCCACACGTTCACGATGAGAATGTAAAATCTCTTCATCAACTTCAGTAATAAGACTTTCATCAGGACCGACACCCATTAAATAATTATGAAGTATGCAACATCTTAAAATGATTTCATTTTGTGTGTCAACATAATAACTAAGCTCTGTAGTACTTACTATGATAGGAAATCTCTTTTTAAGTACACCAAATGCTCTTTCAATAGTATTGCACAATGATGCATGTCGCAAATTAAACAATTCTTTAGCATTTTCAGGGGGACGAATAGAGTACTCTTTTAAATGATAACACACTCCCCTATAAGGTGCAATCAGACAACTTCTATTTATGTATCTTGCTTCAACAAGATAATATTTATCTAATAAACAATAACAATTGTTAATTATGTGCTATAAAATTTTTTAATTATAAAGAATACATCCTAATACGTATTTGAATTCAATTTACCTTGTGGGATTTTCAAATTATTGTTTCTAGTTAAAGCATTCTTTATTATTCTCGAATCTGAAGCAGTTCCTTCCCAACTCGGTAATACGTACGTGAATTTCAAATCAAATGAGCATGCCGCCAACACATTTTGATTTGGATAACCCTTCCTAACCTGATATCTTGGTGCATCCTCATTAGACACTTTGACACAAATGTGTTCCATCAAGTGCCCCAATACAATCCTAAAATTAAAAATATCTCTCAAAGACATTTACCTTAAAATATACTTATACTAAACTACTATCAAATATATAATACATACATGATATATTTATCTTAAAATATGGATTGAACCTACTACCATGTAATATTTCAACTAGCATTTGGGTTCCATCAAGTTGTCGAAGGCACTAATCCTTTAACATAATTATTGATCTTAACACATTATCACCAGAATGACAAAAAAAGAAGGACATTGTACGGATCTTCACATTATGTGATAGAGGGTGAAGAAACTTGGCAACTTGCTCTTCAACCGTGGCACATTGTGTGTCTTGAAGATCACCGTCTCTTCGCAAAATGTCACACAAACCTTGAAAAGCTTGTGGACCCATGCATATTACATCATAGCATTTTTCACTAGATCTAAGTCAATGCATTATTTCATCACGAACTAATTGTCTTTCTATGGTTGATTGTGTAGGAATGCGGGGAACACGTCTTTCAAACATTGTCTTCAATGAATAATGTAGCACAAATAATAGCATGAAGCATGGGCCAAGGCTAGTTTCTACATATATTCTGAAAAGATTTGGTCTTAAGTACCTCATCATTCAAATCCATCTAGCAAAAAATATAGTTATGTTATTAGTTGGAGTCCTGGTTAAAGAAATTATAGGCACATATTCTATTTATTATAAAATTTAGACACTTCACAATATGCTTTTGATAGCTTTCAAATTGTAAATTAAATATTTTTTATATGTTAACATATAATTAAATATATGAACAAGAAATAGTATAAGACTTGAATGCATTGAAATGAATATATTTTAAATATATTCATTTTAAATGAAACAAAGCCAAACGACACCATTCAAGTAGCACTCGCAATACTGAATTTTGTTTTTCCATTTCAAAATCTGTCCATTATGTCAATTTCATGGTTCAAAATCTTATTTTTAGATTTTAATAGCATATGGACTGCCATGTCCTATTCCTCATATCAGATCAAAAACACTAATATCCTACTTTTCATTAAAAAATAAAATAAAAACATTGGTGTTGATATTGTATGATGAATAACCAATATAATTATGAAATTATCCATAAGAACAAAGTTTTGCTTCAATTTAGTGTAATTTTTGTAACCTACAACACCACGTTTATACCACAAAAAGTGGCATACTATATTTTACACAATTCACATAGAAGTTCAGGAAGTGATTAATTAGCAAAACAACTATAATTTTATGACAAAACATTATTAAAGAAAGATATAAGCAAACCAAAGAATTTGGCTGTATAGCAACAACTATCATTTATATGTCACTCTTTCATCATCTGTGGACCCCATAGCTATTATTTATAAGACTTGAGGGGACAAAGAAAAAGAAAGACTTACTTGTGAGTAGTAACCAAAACTTGCAGCAGTCAAAGAATAACGTGTAGCTATGTTGATTAACAGTAGTAGCTTCAATAGTGTCTAATGAAAATCCCATGAACAGTAGTAACTTCACTCTATAGCAAACAGGCAATAATGTGTAGTTTTTTTTTTTTTTAACAGCTGATTGAGAAAAGAATGGCTGATATTAAAGGGGTATTTTAGGGGTTTTAACAAAAATTTCATTAAACCTAAATCTATTCCCTCCTCCCAAATGAAGCCTAAGAGATTAATTAGCAAAACAATAGGAATGGAATAAAAGGAATATTTTTAGAATATTCTTCCTTCCTCTTGTTTAGGAGTTTTAACGAATGGAATGAAAGGTTCATTCCCTTGTTTGGGAGTTTAAGTGAGAGGAAATGGAATGGTTATAATGGAACACTCATTCCTCCATTTTCCCTTAAAACCTCAAATTTTTGTTCCCCTCAAAATTGGGAGGAGTGGGAGGAGGGAATGGATTTAGGTTTAATGAAATTTTTGTTAAAAACCCTAAAATACCCCTTTAATATCAGCCATTCTTTTCTCAATTAGTTGTAAAAGAAAAGAAAGAAAGAAAAAAAAAAAAAAGCTACATGTTATTTCTTGTTTGCTACAAAGTGAAGCTACTACTGTTCGTGGGATTTTTGTGAGACACTATTGAAGCTACTGCTATTCATCAACATAGCTACACGTTATTCTTTGACTGCTACAAGTTTTGGTTATTGCTCACAAGTATGTCTTTCTTTTTCTTTGTCCCCTCAAGTCTTATAAATAATAGCTATGGGGTCCTTGGATGATGAAAGAGTGACATATAAATGATAGTTGTTGGTGTATAGCCAAATTCTTTGGTTTGCTTACATCTTTCTTTAAAAATGTTTTGTCATAAAATTATAGTTGTTGTGCTAATTAATCACTTCCTGAACTTCTGTGTGAATTGTGTAGCAAAATATAGTATACCACTTTCTGTGGTATAAACGTGGTGTTGTAGGTTACAAAAATTACACTAAATTGAAGCAAACTTTGTTCTCATGGATAATTTCATAATTGTATTGGTTATTCATTATACAATATCATCACCAATGTTTTTATTTTTTATTTTTAATGAAAAGTAGGATATTAGTGTTTTTGATCTGATATGAGGAATAGGACGTGGCAGTCTATATGCTATTAAAATCTGAAAATAAGATTTTGAACCATAAAATTGACATAATGGATAGATTTTGAAATGGAAAAACAAAATTTAGTATTGTGAGTGCTACTTGAATGGTGTCCTTTGGCTTTGTTTCATTTAAAATGAATATATTTAAAATATATTCATTTTAATGTATTCAAGTCTTATACTGTTTCTTGTTCATATATTTAATTATATGTTAACATATAAAAAATATTTAATTTACAGTTTAAAAGCTATCAAAAGCATATTGTGAAGTGTCAAAATTTTATAATGAATACAATTTCTTTGACCAGGACTCCAGCTAATAACATAACTATTTTTTTTTTTTACTAGATGGATTTGAATGATGAGGTACTTAAGACGATAATTTTTTTGGAATATATGTGGAAACTAGCCTTGGTTCATGCTTCATGCCATTATTTGTGCTACATTATTCATCGAAGGCAACATTTGAAAAGACGTGTTCCCCATATTCCTACACAATCAACCATAGAAAGACAATTAGTTCGTGATGAAATAATGCATCGACTTAGATCTAGTGAAAAATGCTATGATGTAATACGCATGGGTCCACAAGCTTTTCAAGGTTTGTGTGACATTTTACGAAGAGACGGTGATCTTCGAGACACACAATGTGCCACGGTTGAAGAGTAAGTTGCCAAGTTTCTTCACACTCTATCACATAATGTGAAGATCCATACAATGTCCTTTTTTTGTCGTTCGAGTGAGACCATTAGTAGCAATTTTTATAATGTGTTAAGATCAATAATTATGTTAGAGGATTAGTTCCTTCGACAACCTAATGGAACCCAAATGCCAGTTGAAATATTACAGAGTAGTAGGTTCAATCCATATTTTAAGGTAAATATATCATGTATATATTATATATTCGATAGTAGTTTAGTATAAATATATTTTAAGGTAAATATCTTTGAGAGATATTTTTAATTTCAGGATTGTATTGGGGCACTTGATGGAACACATATTCATGTCAAAGTGTCTAATGAGGATGCACCAAGAAATCAGGGTGAGAAGGGTTATCCAACACAAAATGTGTTGGCAGCATGCTCATTTGATTTGAAATTCAAGTACGTATTATACCGAGTTGGGAAGGAACTGCTTCAGATTCAAAAATAATAAAGAGTGCTTTAACTAGAAATGATAATTTGAAAATCCCATAAGGTAAATTGAATTCAAATATGTATTAGGATGTATTCTTTATAATTAAAAAAAATTTATAGTATATAATTAACAATTGTTATTGTTTATTAGGTAAATATTATTTGTTGACGCAAGATACATGAATAGAAGTTGTCTAATTGCACCTTATAGGGGAGTGCGTTATCATTTAAAAGAGTACTCTATTCGTCCCCTTGAAAATGCTAAAGAATTGTTTAATTTGCAACATGCGTTATTGTGCAATCCTATTGAAAGAGCATTTGGTGTACTTAAAGAGAGATTTCCTATTATAGCAAGTACTATAGAGCCTAGTTATTGTGTTGACACATAAAATGAAATCATTTTAGCATGTTGCATATTTCATAATTATTTAATGGGTGTCGATCCTAATGAAAGTCTTACTACTAAAGTTGACGAAGAGGTTTTACATTCTCATCGTGAACGTGTGGCCCCTACTCCAAGAGAAGATGATGAGGATGCTAGGAAAGGAGATATTATAAGAGATTTTATAGCATTAGCCATGTGGTAAAACTATGTCCAAATGTGATAGTTTTTGTGTTTATTGTTGTCATGTCGTTTAAGACTATGTTATGTTTCAATTACTTAGACCTAAATATTATGTAAATTTCTCTTTTCATTTTGATATTGCTCTCTATCTTTTGATAATTAATATTAATATTAATATTTACACAATATTTTATATGTGTTCTTTGTCCTATTAATTATAGCATGAGTAAAATATCAAAGAAGAATGGTGGAGATCCAAGCGATGAAGTACAATGGAGTAGTGTTATGGATGATGCTTTAGTGGATGCTTTTTTACATTAGGTGATCATAGGTGGTAGAGTTAATGGAACTTTTACCTCTAAGGCATATGATGACATAGTGAAAGAGTTGGTTGAAAAATTTCACATGGAGATTAACAAGAATAAGGTGAAAAATCGACAAAAGACACTGAAAAAGAATTTTCATAAATGCTATGACATATTTAAAGATAGATTGAGTGGTTTTGGATGGAATGGTTCTTTAAATATATGGAGAGCTGAACCAGAAGTTTGGGAGCCAATCCTAGCGATAAATTACCATTTTTTTTTTTAGTTTAATTTTGTATTACATAATTATATCTGTTGTTTAATCATTTTTCTTAGTTTGTAACAGTCTAAATCTGTAGCCAAGAAGTGGATGACAACACAACTATGTCCAACTACTCTAAGATGGCACAACTTTGGGGTAAAGATAGAGCAAAAGATGATCATACTGAAACTGCAAAGGTGAAACGTACTAGGTATGTTGCATCGACCACTATTGATGAGATTGATAATTTTATATCTCAAAATGAAGTTTCTTTGGAGAACTTTGAAATGGAAGATGATCAGAGATCACCAGAAATTAATGTTGCATGTTCTCGAGTATCATCACAAGATGCAATGTCTTCTAAAAGCAAGAAAAGACAAGTGGCAAAAGATGATGAACTCGAGAATGTAATTTCCCAGTCATTTGATAATGTATCAATAACAATTGATAGAGTGACTGAGGTTATGGCAAAGTGCTTTTCAAAGTCATATGGAGCAGAAGTTCATGTAGCTTTGGGCGTATTAGACTTAAATCCAATATCAAAGACTGAGGCCTACATATTTTTGATGGAAAATCCAACATATATGGAGATGTTCTTTGGTTGCCTAGATCATGAGCGCAAATGTGTCATATTGACATTAATGTCTAGGCCTAAAAATTAAAAAAGTGTTGGATTTTTTGGCCAACCTTAGTTTTGGAATGGATTATGTTATTTTGTTTTTGTTTTGGTAAGACTCATTATAGGAGTTTTTTTTTTAAAAGATATTTGTTTGCATTTTCAGACAATATTTATTTTGTTGGGAATAAATATGTGATGCGTGAATTGCTTTACAACATAGAAATATGCATAACTTGCTTTTTAGCTACAATAAAATTTTCTTTTTCCTTAAACTAGAATTATTTTAGTTTTATATCAAGAAATTGATATGTTAATAGTTCTATCATTGCTGGTCTTAGAGGGATGTTGCTCATTATAAGAAATTGGGAGATGGAGATATATTAAATTATCAAATCCATTGTAAAGCCCACTAGTAAAAAAAGATCCAATCTAAAACTAGCAGTCCCTAAAAAAATTTGTAAATTGATATAAAGAAATTGTGTTATTGTCAATTTTTCATGCCATTATTTTCATCTGTTAAATTATTGATTAGGGTGAAATAATGCATCGACTTAGATCTAGTGAAAAATGCTATGATGTAATACGCATGGGTCCACAAGCTTTTCAAGGTTTGTGTGACATTTTACGAAGAGACGGTGATCTTCGAGACACACAATGTGCCACGGTTGAAGAGTACGTTGCCAAGTTTCTTCACACTCTATCACATAATGTGAAGATCCATACAATGTCCTTTTTTTGTCGTTCGAGTGAGACCATTAGTAGCAATTTTCATAATGTGTTAAGATCAATATTTATGTTAGAGGATTAGTTCCTTCGACAACCTAATGGAACCCAAATGCCAGTTGAAATATTACAGAGTAGTAGGTTCAATCCATATTTTAAGGTAAATATATCATGTATATATTATATATTCGATAGTAGTTTAGTATAAATATATTTTAAGGTAAATATCTTTGAGAGATATTTTTAATTTCAGGATTGTATTGAGGCACTTGATGGAACACATATTCATGTCAAAGTGTCTAATGAGGATGCACCAAGAAATCAGGGTGAGAAGGGTTATCCAACACAAAATGTGTTGGCAGCATGCTCATTTGATTTGAAATTCAAGTACGTATTATACCGAGTTGGGAAGGAACTGCTTCAGATTCAAAAATAATAAAGAGTGCTTTAACTAGAAATGATAATTTGAAAATCCCATAAGGTAAATTGAATTCAAATATGTATTAGGATGTATTCTTTATAATTAAAAAAAATTTATAGTATATAATTAACAATTGTTATTGTTTATTAGGTAAATATTATTTGTTGACGCAGGATACATGAATAGAAGTTGTCTAATTGCACCTTATAGGGGAGTGCGTTATCATTTAAAAGAGTACTCTATTCGTCCCCTTGAAAATGCTAAAGAATTGTTTAATTTGCAACATGCGTTATTGTGCAATCCTATTGAAAGAGCATTTGGTGTACTTAAAGAGAGATTTCCTATTATAGCAAGTACTATAGAGCCTAGTTATTGTGTTGACACATAAAATGAAATCATTTTAGCATGTTGCATATTTCATAATTATTTAATGGGTGTCGATCCTAATGAAAGTCTTACTACTAAAGTTGACGAAGAGGTTTTACATTCTCATCGTGAACGTGTGGCCCCTACTCCAAGAGAAGATGATGAGGATGCTAGGAAAGGAGATATTATAAGAGATTTTATAGCATTAGCCATGTGGTAAAACTATGTCCAAATGTGATAGTTTTTGTGTTTATTGTTGTCATGTCGTTTAAGACTATGTTATGTTTCAATTACTTAGACCTAAATATTATGTAAATTTCTCTTTTCATTTTGATATTGCTCTCTATCTTTTGATAATTAATATTAATATTAATATTTACACAATATTTTATATGTGTTCTTTGTCCTATTAATTATAGCATGAGTAAAATATCAAAGAAGAATGGTGGAGATCCAAGCGATGAAGTACAATGGAGTAGTGTTATGGATGATGCTTTAGTGGATGCTTTTTTACATTAGGTGATCATAGGTGGTAGAGTTAATGGAACTTTTACCTCTAAGGCATATGATGACATAGTGAAAGAGTTGGTTGAAAAATTTCACATGGAGATTAACAAGAATAAGGTGAAAAATCGACAAAAGACACTGAAAAAGAATTTTCATAAATGCTATGACATATTTAAAGATAGATTGAGTGGTTTTGGATGGAATGGTTCTTTAAATATATGGAGAGCTGAACCAGAAGTTTGGGAGCCAATCCTAGCGATAAATTACCATTTTTCTTTTTTAGTTTAATTTTGTATTACATAATTATATCTGTTGTTTAATCATTTTTCTTAGTTTGTAACAGTCTAAATCTGTAGCCAAGAAGTGGATGACAACACCTATGTCCAACTACTCTAAGATGGCACAACTTTGGGGTAAAGATAGAGCAAAAGCTGATCATACTGAAACTGCAAAGGTGAAACGTACTAGGTATGTTGCATCGACCACTATTGATGAGATTGATAATTTTATATCTCAAAATGAAGTTTCTTTGGAGAACTTTGAAATGGAAGATGATCAGAGATCACCAGAAATTAATGTTGCATGTTCTCGAGTATCATCACAAGATGCAATGTCTTCTAAAAGCAAGAAAAGACAAGTGGCAGAAGATGATGAACTCGAGAATGTAATTTCCCAGTCATTTGATAATGTATCAATAACAATTGATAGAGTGACTGAGGTTATGGCAAAGTGCTTTTCAAAGTCATATGGAGCAGAAGTTCATGTAGCTTTGGGTGTATTAGACTTAGATCCAATATCAAAGACTGAGGCCTACATATTTTTGATGGAAAATCCAACATATATGGAGATGTTCTTTGGTTGCCTAGATCATGAGCGCAAATGTGTCATATTGACATTAATGTCTAGGCCTAAAAATTAAAAAAGTGTTGGATTTTTTGGCCAACCTTAGTTTTGGAATGGATTATGTTATTTTGTTTTTGTTTTGGTAAGACTCATTATAGGAGTTTTTTTTTTTAAAAGATATTTGTTTGCATTTTCAGACAATATTTATTTTGTTGGGAATAAATATGTGATGCGTGAATTGCTTTACAACATAGAAATATGCATAACTTGCTTTTTAGCTACAATAAAATTTTCTTTTTCCTTAAACTAGAATTATTTTAGTTTTATATCAAGAAATTGATATGTTAATAGTTCTATCATTGCTGGTCTTAGAGGGATGTTGCTCATTATAAGAAATTGGGAGATGGAGATATATTAAATTATCAAATCCATTGTAAAGCCCACTAGTAAAAAAAGATCCAATCTAAAACTAGCAGTCCCTAAAAAAATTTGTAAATTGATATAAAGAAATTGTGTTATTGTCAATTTTTCATGCCATTATTTTCATCTGTTAAATTATTGATTAGGGTGATGCAATCTATTCACCTTGACAAAACTATATTGTAATTCAAGAATCTAACATAGACCCAATTGTGGCTAACTAGTTTCACATTATCCACTAAATACTAAATATTTCAAAGCAATTATAAGTTCTCATTGATTATTTTTTATGTTCTTTAAAATGAAGGTATAATAGTAATGTTATTATAAAATAATTTCATTCCATTTTCTCTAATGTCATTTCTAACCGATGTTACTTACATTCCATTCCTTTATTTTATAACATTCAAGAAAGATTTTTAAATTTCATTCCATTCATTTTCATACTAAATCCATTCCATTCATTTAATGATCATTCCATTCCATTACATTCTTTTATAAACTCCCAAATCCTTAATAAATATGGTTCAATAATGTAGAAACTTTGTGGGGGTTGAGAAAAAGTCAAATAATTCATTTTTATACAATCACAATTCACATCCATCGGAAGGTACAGAAAATGTCAAACAATTCGTATATTACATTGAGGTAGTTATCCTTTGTACATTCCTTCGCTGATTTGAAAGTTACAATATACTTAGAAAATGACATAGATGATATGTACAACAATCATGGCGAGTGACAACAAGAAACAGGAACAAAAACAGTAACATTAAATCTATTAAAAATGTAGACAACTTTGTATCTCAACTGACATTTTTTTTATTCTAACGGATACGACTATCAAATTATATATAAAAAAAAGCTAGTAAGAACAACTATTATAACCTGAAGATCATGATGAATTAAACACTTAACTTCCACATTTCATGATCTTCATGAAATTGTGGACAAGGCCTGAGAGAATTTGACGCTGGATACGTGCTCTCTTGGGAGGCAGCTGGACTCTCTCTCTGCTGCACCTTTTTGCCTTGACTTTTAACTCTTGTGGATGGAACTCGATAATGGCCACTCTCGTTTGATCCATACTGAAAACACAAGCTGGGCCAAGTGTGCGTATTTGAGAAAGAGAGAACCAGAGAGAAAGAAGTTGGTTATAGATATAGAGCACATATCTCAAAATTTGCTCCCACATATATATATATATATATATATGTACATATTTCGAAGGAAAGAATCATGACCTTTTCTTTTCTTTTTCTTTTTTGTTTTTGATTGACGAAAGAATCATCATAAGACAATATATGATTTGGACCTACACAAAAGTGTCTACTTGGTATGGACGTGTTTAGAGGACAAGAAATGAAAACACGCTTTCTCAAAAAACACAAAAGAAATGAAAACACGAATATACATTTAATCATCACAAAGGAAGTTGCATCGAAGTCACAAAGGTCAGTATCTGGGGTCCGGGGACTATTTTCTGACGCAGTTTTAGAGTTCAAAAGTCCCAAGATGATTAATTATAGACAAAAGTACAAAACTGACATTTTAACTTTCACTATTTTTTATTTCAGTTCTCTAATTTTTAGTTTTGTCAATTCAGTCTTTTAACTTTCAATTTTTGTCAATGTAGGATTCCATTAAAACTCAGTTATAGTCTGCCGTTAATGTCATTGAAACGATGCCATTTTTTTTTTTAATAATTAAAAGGAAAAATGAAAAATATGTAAAAAAAAAAAAAAACCAACAATAGCAACAACAACAACAGGCAGCCGGCGAAGCTGTAACTATTATAGACTTGTCGCCGGCTCCGATGCATTGGTCGCAACTCCGAGTTGCTTACCAAGGTGTTCTCGTCGCGTACTCTAAAACTACAACCTCTTACTCCACCACCGCCTCCACATAGTCGGTGAGGTCCAATTACCCGTACACCACTACCTCTTGGCTTTACCGGGGGTCCAAAAAGAGTACTTAACCCGAGTCATCTCACACCCACAAGCCTTAGCTCAGTGCGAACTCATCCTCATGAAACTCGGCCTCAACGTTGCACGTGAGGCAGTCAACGGCATGGCAGGAGCAACCGAGTTCGTCGCCGCCAACAACCTTTGCGATAGCCAGCACACACATTGCAGGTCTCTACAAGATGAACATACTTGCCAACGGAATCCAAGATGACTTGAGCAATGTGACCTGGTTCGTCATGCTGGCCCAAGAGCCCATAATACCTCGCACCAACCGCCCATTCAAGATGAGCAATGTGTTCACACACGACAAGGAGACCTTGGTCCTGTTCAATGTCTTGTCAGTGTTCGCGTTCAGGAACATTAGCTTGATCAAGATTGAGTCATGGCCACAGATCACACACCTTAATTCTGAAATTTTAAAAAATAAAATAAAACAAAAAAAGTTGAAAAACTCAGTGACATTAACGGCAGCCATAACTGGGATTTAACGGAATCCTGCATTAACAAAAATTGAAAGATAGAGGACTGAATTGACAAAATTGAAAGTTAGAGGACTGAAATGAAAAATTAGAGGATTAGTTTTGCATTTTTGCCTTAATTATATTATTACACAGGAAATATTATTTATATTAGGTGAATGGGTTTGATTTCCATTAAAACTAATGCTACATTTATAATATTTTTACAATAAATCTTAGGCAGTACCACAATAAGTTATTTATAATTTTAATTTAAACTCACTAATAACATCACTTTTTTACTCACAAATTATAGCTTGTCATCTAAGATCTGTTGTGAAAACGTTATTAACATAACATTATTATTTCAGTTTATAATAAATAAAATAAAGGAAGGCAGGATCATTATGTATGCAATTATGCAATGTCCTAGTTTGACACACTTGAATTCACATCATTTCAAGCAATCTTAAGAAATTGAAAACATTCTGACATTTACATTATGATTAATATTTTAAAAGCCAGAATATTGAGAGAATCAAGAAAAGCGATAGTTAAGGATTAAAAATCATTTCATTTGTTCTCGTATATAAATTAAAAAAAAAAAAATCATTTGTAGTGGGTGAATTTTTAAGAATAGAAATCATGATAGGATTGTGTGTATCAGTTAGTTCATTGAATTGATTGGTTCATTAGTTCATTCATGTGAGGACTATTGTAGCTATTGCTGTATTAGAATTAGTTGGTAATTGGCCAATTGTGTAAACAGTAAGTACTGGTTGGGAGGGTTAGTTAGTAAAGTTGAGATGGAAGGTTTAGTTAGGGAGTTAGTTACAAATTGTATAAAGGGCGTAATTGGAAACACAATTGATCAATCAGAACATTAATAACAATTTGTCCTACTGTCCTTTCTTGTATCTTTTCTATCTTCTCTCTCTTTATCTTCTGTAGGCCTAACTATCCTACAATTCAGTTACAACACAACACACGTTCACACTGAACCCTAACATTTGGTATCAGAGCTTGGCATTCCTTAGCCATGGTAGAGACGTGTGCAACTACTATAGCCAATGAAGCTCTTGCTTCTCTTCAACACACATTTGATCATAACACCAAAGATATTCAAGAGATGCGAACCATCCAGGAAATCCATACTCATACCTTGAATGAGATGAATCAGCAATTAGCTTCGCTGCTATAGAGATTAGGGGTTTTTGATCAAGGAGGAGTTTCAAACAGTGGGGTGAATCATGATTCGAGTTCTTTAGCAATCCCTCTATCTCGTCCTGTGAGGCTAGAATTTCTAAGATTTTTTTGGTGAGGACCTAGTAAGTTGGGTTTACAAGGCTAATCAGTACTTCAAGTACTTCAATACCCTGGTGGAGGAGAAATTGATGTTGGCTTCATTTCACATGGATGGGGTGGCTTTGATTTGGTTCCAAGACAGTGAGGAAACAGGGGTTTTTACTGATTAGGAATCCCTGGTACAAGCTTTACATGTAATGTTTGGCTCCAATTCATACGATGACCCTATGGAGACATTTACAAGATTAAGACAGACATCTTTAGTAGCCATGTATAAAGCTTAGTTTGAGGCCTTATCTAATAGGATTAAAGGGTTGTCTTCATCCCATAAATTGAGCTACTTCCTTAGTGGATTGAAGGATGAGATCAGACTTCCTGTGAGAATGCTTAATCCTTAGTCTTTAAATGAAGCTTTTGGGTTGTCCAAGATCCAAGAAGAATATCATTTGAGTTGCAAGAAGAATTCCAAACTGCAATTGGAGCAAGGTAAGCCTTCAATCTTTGGTCTACCTAAAGTCCCTTCCTTATTAGATCCTAAGTCTAGGCTACCTATTAAGAGAACATCCCCTACCCAAATGGAGGAAAGGAAGAAGCAAGGACTGTGTTATAATTGTGATGAGAAGTGGATCCCTAGTCATAGGTATAAAAGTGCTAAGTTGTTCCTTCTTGATTTTATTGATGAAGTCCATGAGCCAACTTCAGGTGTGCAAATTACTGAGTTGGAGGAGGTTACTAGAAATTCTCAACAGGGTATGCATCATCAAGAAGATGCTGAAATCACCCTTTATACTTAAGTGGTACTCCCACCTCAGGCACTATGAGGGTAATGGGTAAGATTAAACAAAAGTATTTTGTAATCCTTATAGATTTGGGTAGCACACACAATTTCATTGATGCAACTTTAGTTTCATACTTACATTTCTAGTGAATACCTCACAGATTTTGGAGGTTAAGGTAGCTAATGATAAGGTGATAAGGACTTAAGGAGTGTGTAGAGAAATTTCAGTGTGGTTACAAGGGCATGATTTCTTAGTGTAGTTGCATGTGTTGCAGATAGAAGGATGTGATTTGGTGCTGGGTACATAGTGGCTAGTTACATTAGGGGTTGTTCAATGGGACTTTAAGCTGTTGACAATGAGTTTTACATATGCTCAAAGGCAGGTGCTCTAACAGGGTTTAAGGAGTACAGAATCACAGTTGCAAGAAGGCACTCAATTCTTGAAGGACACAGTAAGGAAAGGGTTGGTTTTGCACATCTCAGTTTAGTTAGAATTAGCTTCTACAGAATGTTTATCTTAATTGCCTAAGTAAGTTTCTGATCTGTTAGTTGAATTTGAGTATATTTTTGCTACCCTTGTGGATCTACTTCCCTTGAGAGGTCATGAGCATCAAATTACCATGAAGGAAGGAGCTTAGGCAATCGGTCAGAGACTTTACAAATATCCATACTATCAGAAAATTGAAATTGAAAAGATTGTGAAGGAGTAAATCTGTTGGTTTCATTAGAGATAGTTGTAGTCCTTTTACTTCTCCTGTTCTTTTGGTGAGGAAAGCTGATGGTTCATGGAGGATATGTATAGATTATAGGGCTTTAAATCAAGAAACCATTAAGGATAAATACTCTATTCCTGTAATTGATAAATTATTGGATTAATTGTTTGGAGCTTGTGTATTTTCCAAATTGGACTTGAGGTCTGGATATTACCAGATTAGGATGAAGGAGCAAGATATTCCTAAAACTGCATTTCATACTCATGAAGGTCATTATGAGTTTTTGGTGATGCCTTTTGGCTTAACCTATGCTCCTTACACCTTCCAATCTTTGATGAATACTGTTTTTAGGCCATTCTTGAGGAAATTTGTTCTTATTTTCTTTGATGAAATCCTTGTGTATAGTATGAAGGTCATTATGAGTTTTTGGTGATGCCTTTTGGCTTAACCAATGCTCCTTCCACCTTCCAATCTTTGATGAGTACTGATTTTAGGCCATTCTTGAGGAAAGTTTGTTCTTGTTTTCTTTGATGAAATCCTTGTGTATAGTATGACCTTGGATGATCATGTCTGTCATCTTAGATTCGTATTGGAGGTTTTAGCTAAACACCAACTATATGCCAAGAAGTCTAAGTGTATGTTTGCTTGGAAGGAGGTGGAGTACTTGGGGCATCTTATTTTAGGGGAAGAAGTGAAGACAAACCTTAGGAAGACTGCTGCCATGCAGCAGTGGCCTGTCCCTGAGGATGTTAAAGCATTGAGAGGATTCTTGGGTCTCACAAGGTATTATAAGAAGTTTATGAAAGGGTATGGTCAAATGGTAGCTCCTTTGACTGCTTTGCTAAAAAAATATTCTTTTTCTAGGACTTTAGCAGCTTTTCAAGCATTTTAGCTACTCAAGGACGCCATATCCAACCCACCTTACCAGATTTTACGAAACTTTCACTGTGGAGTGTAATGCTTCATGTTTGGGGTTAGGGGCTGTTTTGATGCAATCTCAAAGACCTATTGCCTTCCATAGTCAAGCATTGAAGGGTAAGAATCTTACTCTTTCCACTTATGAAAAGGAGTTGTTGGCTTTGGTGGTTGTTGTGAAAAAGTGGAGACCTTATCTACTTGGGAGGCCACTGGTGATAAAAACTAATCATCAAAGTTTGAAATACTTGCTTGAACAGAGAGTGGGTACTCCTGCACAGCGAAAATGGATTACTAAACTACTTGGTTATGTTTTTATTGTGGAGTACAAGCATGATAAGGAGAATGTGGTGGCTGATGCTTTATCTAGAAAGGATGAAAATCTACCTGGAACTTCCATAGAACCTTCTACTTCTGCTGTGGGTACCTTGTGCTTGATTTATTTTCCTACTTCAACTTGGCTTGCTGATCTTAAGTCTAGTTATACATCTCATCCTACTGTCCAAAATACTGTTCAAGCTATTCAGTTTGGTTAGGTTGCTCCAAAGGGATTTACCCTTTGTAATGACTTGCTATTTTTTAAAGCCAGGTTGTATTTGGGCCAATTCTATGGTGATCTCAAGACCAATGTGTTGTAGCAAGTGCATGATGGTCCTTTTGGGGTTATTCAGGCTATTTGAAGACCTTTCACAAGCTTAAGAAGGATTTCTAATTGTTTGGTATGAGCAGGGACTTGAAGCAATACATTAAGGAGTGTGATGTGTTTCAAAAACTTAAGAATGAGACTTGTTATCCTGTTGGGTTGCTACAGCCTTTATCTATCCCAAAAAGACCTTGGACAAATGTAAGTATGGATTTGTGGAAGGGTTGCCTAAGTCCCAAATGAAGATTGGTGTTTGTGGTGGTAGATAGGTTAACTAAGTATGCTCATTTTATCCCTCTTTCTCACCCTTACACTGCTACCAAGGTAGCTAATCTTTAGATGCATTATGTTTTCAAATTGCATGGCATGCCTTCATCCATTGTTAGGGATAGGAATCTTGTTTTTACATCTAAATTTTGGTCAAAATTGTTGAGATTGCAAGGGGTAACATTAGCTATGTCTTCTGCCTACCACCCCTAATCTAATGGCCTAACTAAGGTTGTAAATAAAAGTTTGGAACATTACTTAAAGGCTTTTGTAGCTGACAAGCCTCAATCTTGGGTGGAGTGGCTTCCATTGGCTGAGTTTTGGTTTAACGCTAACTTTCATACATCCATTAAAGTAACTCCATTTGAGGCTCTATATGGATATCCTCCATACATAGTTATGGATTATGTGCCTAGCACCAATCAGATAGGGGTTGCGGACTTGTTGTTGAGGGATAAACAACAGCTCTTATCCTTGCTCAAACATAACCTCATTGCTGCTCAAGAAAGGATGAAATGGTATGCTGATAAGAAGAGGGTGGACTGGTCATTTAATGTGGGGAATTAAGTTTACCTCAGATTGCAACCTTACAAACAAGCCTCTTTGCATCATCAGAAGCTAGGGAAGTTAGCTCCTTGGTTCTATGGCCCATTTCAGATTTTGTAGAAGATTGGGCAAGTTTCTTACAAGTTAGATTTGCCAACTAGTTCCCTCATTCACCTTGTTTTCCATGTGTCCAATCTCAAAGCCAAAGTGGGCCAATGTATGCAGCTTAGGTCTACACTACCAGCTGTGTCTACTGATTTGGTTCTTTCCCCTGAACCCGTGTCTATTTTGGCTGATAGATCACATCAGTTGAGGAACAAAGTCATTACTTAGGTGTTGGTTTAGTGCCAAGGTGAGAGCAAGGAGGGTGCCACTTGGGAGAATTTATTTGATCTTCAGCAAAAATTCCCACACCTTGTGGGCAAGGTGCTCTAAAGGAGGGGGAATTGTTAGGATTGTGTTTATTAGTTAGTTCATTGAATTGATTGGTTCATTAGTTCGTTCATGTGAGGACTGTTGTAACTGTTGTTGTATTAGAATTAGTTGATAATTGGCCAACAATGTAAACAGTAAGTACTGGTTGGGAGGGTTAGTTAGTAAAGTTGGAATGGAAGGGTTAGTTAGGGAGTTAGTTACAGATTGTATAAAGGGTGTAATTGGAAACATAATTGATCAATCAAAACATTAATAACAATTTGTCCTACTATCCTTTCTTGTATCTTTTCTCTCTTCTCTTTCTCTGTCTTCTGGAGGCCTAGCTATCCTATAATTTAGCTACAAAACAACACGCGCACACACTAAACCCTAACAAATCACAAGGACCCTAATAAAGAACCATTTGTTAAATGGGCTAGAGACAAATTACCAAGGATAGTCAAAAAGTGATGGGCCAAAGTCCAATTAGTTGGGATACCTTTGCTAATGGCACAGAGGAGATGCTCATATGTTTTGTGAGTAAGACTTGGTAATTAATTTTTCACATAGAAGTGATAAAACTAGGAAAAGGATCCCAACATCACATCATGCCCTCTAGGTTGGCTGAGGGAACATGAAACTAGTGTGGCGAACAAAAGTTCATTAAGTGATGTATCATGTCTTGTAATAATAAATGTGAATGATAGTAGTTGAGAGCATTAAATATAAATATAACAAGGTATTGTCTTTTGACACAATTTTTATCTCAGGTTTTGTTTTTGTTTGGTTGGGGAATTGAAAAGTGGGAGATAGAAAAAATTTAAATTTATCTTGTGTGTTTGGTTAAGAGGATGGAAAAGTGGATAGATGTAAAACTCTTTTATTTAGTTGAGAAATAAAAAATAAAAAATAAAAAATGGGATTATGAAAAATGTAATTTTTATAAATTTACTCTCTTAATTTCATGTTCTTATTACATAAAGAAAAAATTAATGGAAAAAAAACTCCAACACTGTACACAAGTGGGAGGAGATAGAGGTAGATGGGTAATTTCCAAGCCCCTCTGCCCTCTACATTTTATTCCTAAAATGGAGAAAATAAAATAAAATCACTCCAAATTGTCGACTTAGGTAGAGAATTTATGGGCTCCACCCAAATCTCCATGATTTTTCTCCTTCAAACCAAAACAACCCAAAAACCATTTCCTCCTTATTTTCCATCCCCCAATAATCACTTCAACCAAAGGGGTCCTAAGTTAGATGACATGACCCAATCTATCCTCAATCCAATTGCTTGGTAATTCCTAAATATTGTTTGACCTCCTAAAGCTGTGTAGTTAACATGGACTTAGTTCAACGGAACTCCCCAAGATTGTTATGCTAGGCCGTAAGCTATTGGGCTAGGCCCAATGCTACTGCAATGATGGGTTTCTCCCCTGCATCATTGATTAATTGCTTCAAGATGGGGCCGTGACTTCTTTAATAACATGATTAATAACCAATAAAGAAAGAAAGAAATAATAAATATAATTCAAGTATAATATTTTACAATTTTGAAAAAAGAAAAAAAAAAGAAAAAAAAAAAAAAAAGGAAACCCAAGAAAACTTAGGGATTGAAATGGACATGCTTGACAATTCTTGTGAACAAGAAAATAAAATATAAAATGCATTTGGAAAGCATAAAGGAAGTTGCATGGAAGCCTCAAAAGTTAGGGATTGAAATGATTCATAGCAAGGACTATTTTGACATTATCTTTATCTTTCTTTTCTTTCACCCCATTAACTATGTTAACTCTTTTCATCCACCACTTAATAGCAAAAAATATTTTAACATAATACTATAAGGTATCATTTTAAAACATAGGAATCATTTTATTAGATAGAACAGATATCACCGACAAAAATGATAATTAAACATTCCCTTAATTGTAGGTGTGTTTAGTTCTTAATCCAATTATAGTTTTTTTTTTTTTTGAAATAAATAAATAACAAATACTACTATATCAATTGGAATCCATTTGAGAATATTTTTACCTGGAAGATAAGTTTTCTAAAATTTCAAATAGGCTTGCCGTCTGTAAAATAAAATAAAAGTCTTGTAATACTATAATTTTAGTCAATATATTGGCAGATTCCAAAGAGAATTTTTTTTTTTTGGTGGCGTGGGTATGTTCTGGAGTTTGTCTAATTAGTGGATTCAAAGAACCTTTTATAAATTTAAGAGTTTTATGTTCTGCATCACTTAAGGCCCAAGTGTATTAAGGCATGGTTGTCAAAATCATGATTTGGATCTGCGATCCTACGATTTTATGATTTTATCTGCCCAAAACGATCTAAATGTTTCAAGGATCTTAGTGATCGTTCAAGATCATACGATTCTGAAAATTCTAAACGATTTTGGATTCTTGTAATCTCTTTAACTTAACAGAAGGTTCAGTTTGACCCAAATGAAAAATAATGTTCCAATAGATCAAGTTTTGCTATTTTAATGTAGTAAGATAGAGTGTTAGTTGAAAACAAACAAAAAATAACATCCCACAATAGAGTGTTACGTTTTGAGATTTTTAACATCTTAAATGATACTTACAAATGGATGTAATAATACATGGTAATTACATCAAGTGGATGCAAATTTTTTATTTTTTATAAATGTATAATTTATGTAATTATTTAACGTACCAATTTGTTTTTTCTCAAATAATGTAGGATTTTACGATTCACGATCCTGTCTACCTCCTACGATCTTACATAGGATCCCGATTTTGACAACCACGTATTAAGGTAACTTGTCCAGAGGAAAAGCATATAGTGAAGTGGTGAACTATAACAGGAAATTTTAGGCCTTGTAGTTCTTAGGTTTAATAATCATTTGAAGTTAATTATACATGGAAATTCTACATTATATTTATTTATTATTATATACATTGCAATTCTACATACTTAAGTGTTAAGATTTATAAGATTAGCGGGGACTGCATGCTATTGAAATGAGATGCGTATAGTCCATGACAATTACAATAGAAGTCTTTCCAAAGGAATCATATCTGGACTTTCACCAATATTTATTAAAAAAAAAAAATCATAGTTTGTGAATGGCATCTTACACACGTGTTTCTCAATGAGTTGGGCTTTAGCAAACGTTCCGAATTAAGTAGACTTTGGGTCTGGGAGATCTGGCCAGTACAAGTAAAACTATATTGGATTTACCACGGCAAGTTAAATGGTTGACGCCTTTCATTGGATTTCACGTACAAGTAAAATCCTTTTTTTTTTTTTTTTTTGAGTCTTTCATTTTGCTTTGCTTTACTCTTGTCTGGGCAATGCTTTTGGCAGACCCCTTTGTATGCAAATTCTTTGGTTTTTTTATTAATACAATTTCTATTTGTTATCTCAAAAATAATATTTAATTATAAAAGTAGTGAGGCAGATGCATAAGTAAAAGAAAAAAAAATGATAGCTAAATTAGAAAAAGAAAAAGTACTTTTTGGATTAATTTAGCTAAAAGTTTGAAGAGACTAATGTGAATGCTCTTATGCGTTATATATGTTTTTTTTTTTTTGGTGGAGAAAAGTGGTTCCTAAGTTTGGATGCAACTTTCCGTTGAAAGTTTATTTGTTTATTGTAGAAACTTATTTACTAAAAGTTAGTTAAAAGTATATTGAGAAGTGATATATTTATAGCATTTTTATAATAAATTACAAATTGTAAGTTGTTATTTGTTTAAATTTAAACTCACTACAAAAATTACTTTTTTACCGGTTAGTAACAACAAATAACAACCTACAACTTAAAATTTATTTTAAAAATAATTTAAAAATAGTATTTCTCAAGTATAATTGTACCTAAGAAATGGTAAAGCTTTAAAATATTATACATAAAGCCATAAAGGAATATGTGTTAAATATCTTCTTTTATTTAGAGAGGAAAAAAAGAGTACGCATTAAAAAGTGCGATCCATCTAGTGACTAAAAAAATGACCAAAATCCCCCTGAAACTCACAAAATGACTAAAATACCCCCGAAACCCAAAAATGACCAAAATACTCTTGAAACCTAAAAATAATCAAAATACCCCCGAAACCCAAAAATGACCAAAATACCCTTGAAACCTAAAAATGATCAAAATACCCCCGAAACCCAAAAAATGACCAAAATACCCTCGAAACTCAAAAAAATACCAAAATACCCTTGAAACTCAAGAAATGACTAAAATACCCTCAAAACCTAAAAATGACCAAAATACTCTCGAAACCTAAAAAATTACCAAAATATCCCAAAACCTAAAAATGACCAAAATACTTCTGAACCCTAGAAATTTACCGAAATAGCCAAAAATCTAAAAATTATTGAAATAACCCTAAAACTAAAAGATGACATAAATGCCCTTGTAACCTAGAAAATGACTAAAATACCATTAGAATCTAAAAGATGATCAAAATAACCCCGAAACCTAAAAAATTACCAAAATTCCCTTAAAACCTAAAAAATTACTAAAATTCCCTCGAAACGTATAAAATGACTGAAAGACTCTTAGAACCTTTAATTTGTCAAAAATATCCTCAAAGCATCCAATATGCCCTAAACCTCTATTTCAGTAATTTTAGATGTTTCTGGTGTATTTTGGTCATCTTACATGTTTAGTGGTATTTTGGTATCGATCATTTTTTTAAGGTTTTGGGGTTATTTTGGTCATTTTTTAGGTTTTGGTGGTATTTCAATAATTTTTTAGGTTTCAAGGTATTTTGGTAATTTTTTTAGGTTTCGGGGGCATTTCAGTTATTTTTTTCGGTTTTGGAGGTATTTCAGTCATTTTTTTGGTTTAGGGAGTATTTTGATCATTTTTTAATTTTATGGTGTATTTTGGTAATTGTTAGGTTTTGGGGGTATTTCGATCATTTTTTTTTAGGTTTTTGGGGTATTTTGGTCATTGTTTTAGGTTTTGGGGTTATTTTAGTCATTTTTTAGGTCTTGGGGTATTTCGATCATTTTTTAAGTTTTAGGGTATTTTCGTAATTTTTTAGGTTTCAGGGGTATTTCAGTCTTATTTAGGTTTAGGGGGTATTTTGGTAATTTTTTAGGTTTAGGGTTTATTTTGGTAATTCTTAGGTTTCGAGTGTATTTCGGTCATTTTTTTTAAGGTTTTGGGGGTATTTTGGTCATTTTTTTAGGTTTCAGGGAGGTATTTTAGTCCTTTTTTTAGGTTTCAGGGTATTTCAGTCATTTTTTAAGTTTATGGGGTATTTTGGTAATTTTATGGGTTTCAGAGGTATTTTACTCATTTTTTAGGTTACTGGGTAATGTGGTATTTTTTTTTTTTAGGTTTCAGGGGTATTTTACTCATTTTATAGGTTTTAGAGGTATTTTGGTCATTTTTGGGTTTCGAGGATATTTTGGTCATTTTTTAAGTTTTAAGGGTATTTTGGTCATTTTTAGGTTTCGGGGGTATTCTGTACATTTTTTTGGTAATTTTTAGGTTTTGGGGGTATTTTGGTCATTTTTAGGTTTTAAAGGTATTTTGGTCATTTTTTGGGTTTTAGGGGTATTTTGGTAATTTTCAAGTTTTGGGAGTATTTTGTTCATTTTTTAGGTTTTGGGGGTATTTTGGTCATTTTATGGGTCTCGGAGGTATTTTGGTAATTTTTAGTTTTTGGGGGTATTTTGTTCATTTTTTAGGTTTTGAGAGTATTTTGGTCATTTTTAGGTTTCAGAGGTATTCTGGTCATTTTTTGGGTTTTGGGGGTATTTTGGTAATTTTTAGATTTTGGGGGTATTTTCTTCACTTTTTAGGTTTTAGGAGTATTTTGATCATTTGTTGGGTTTTTGGGGTATTTTGGTCATTTTTTTAGGTTTCAGGGGATATTTTGGTCTTTTTTTTTTTTTTTTTGGTTTTGTGGGTATTTTGTTCATTTTTAGGTTTTGAGGGTATTTTGGTCATTTTTAGGTTTCGGGGGAATTTTGTTCATTTTTTAAGTTTTTGGGGTATTTTGGTCATTTGTTGTGTTCTCGGGGTATTTTAGTCATTTTTTGGGTTTTAGGAGGTATTTTGGTCATTTTTTGGGTTTCAGGGGTATTTTGGTCATTTTTTGGGTTTTAGGGGTATTTTGGTAATTTTTAGATTTTTGGGTATTTTGGTAATTTTATTAGGTTTTGAGGGTATTTTGGTCATTTTTTTGGTCTTGGAGGTATTTTGGTAATTTTTTAGATTTTGGGAGTATTTTGGTCATTTATTAGGTTTCAAGAGTATTTTGGTCATTTTCTAGAAATTTAGATTTTATGTTGTTTATTTAAATTTTAGATGAGTTTAGTGGGTATTAGTGGATTTATCCATTTAGACCCATCTAATTAAATAACCAAATGGGTCTTTACCCATTTTACCCAAATATTCAAATGGATTGGGTTAAGACTTATTCAAATAAAGTGGGTAATGAGTGGGTTCATGAATATTGGTAAAAATTGCCATCCCCAATCTAGTCCTCAATTTGGGTTGAAACCTAGACTTTGCCAGGATCGGGAATGAACCCGCTAGCAACAAAAAAGAATATTAATAAACATTATATATGTTTATTATTATTTTTTGGATGAGAAACATTATATATGCGTTTTTTTTTTTTCTCAATTCAGTATAATTTTTATTTTTGGTATAATAGTAAGATATAGCAAATTATTAATGGCATGTTTGGTCTAACTTATTTTTAATTCATTATTTTTTGAAAAATAATGTTATTTGAAAAAGTGCATTTACTCCCAAAAAAAAAAAAAATGATTAGAGTTTTATAATTTAATTGACATTGTTTGGTGTTTCTAATAGAAATATTGAGAGTTTAAATATATTCCTCATATTGTAACTATTGTAACTATTGAAAGGCATTTTCGTCAATTTCATACCGTAGGAATTGATACGACTAGAATTTATTGTACTGGAATAGTTGTGAATCTTGCCACCTCAAATCAAGGAAGCTGATACTGTACCGTACCGGCTGGTATGGCCAGAATTCTTCATACTGGTCGATAAACCGGTACGAAACACCTTCAAAATGTACCACTCAAGATACTGGCCTATATTGGACAATACCGACCATACCGGAGAATACCGGATGTTTCGGCCGGAAAAGAGAAATTCGGCCGGTACAAAAACTAAAAGGAAAATTAGAAGAAATGCATGATTTGAACAAATCCCAGTGCAGCAAGTTGTCACCACATTGACATTGCCGATTAGATCTTCTTCTTCCTTTTTTTTTTTTCTTCTTCTTGTCTGTTTTCCTTCTCCGTTGCTCTGACTTCTTCTCTTTTTGGCTGAACAAAAACAATGCTATGTGGTTTCTCTTTCATTGTTTTGTGTCTTATTTGAAATTTCCTAAGCCCTTTCACACGTGACTAACCTTGAAAATGTCAAAAACTTATATTTTTTTAATAAAAGATGGGTTGAATGGTTCAGCCTTTCCTTTCTTTTCAATTTTGAGCCCCACGCTATGTGATGCATTAATTGCATCACATCAATGGAACTTTTTTTTTTTTTTTCCCCTTAAGTGGCAACTTTTTAGTTTTGCTTGTATGAATATGCAATGAGTAATTAAGTGTTTTGTTTTTTATATTATGTTTTTCTTTTTATGCAAATAATGCAATGAACAATTGAACTAATGTTTTATAGCAAATAGAGATTTTTGAGATAATGTTTTATGGTAAATAGAGATTTTTTGTGTGTGTGTATATATATATATATATATTAAATATATAAAATAGCGGTAAATCCGAAACGGTATACCGGTATTGACCGGTATCCAAAATATATCATACCGCTGGCCAAACCGGTACAGTCTCCGGTACGGTATTGACTCCCTTATCTCAAATACTAGATTGTACTGGTCTATTTTGACCATTTCAGGACATTCTAGGCATTTTGGCTAGAAAATACGTTTCAGTACAAATAAGAGGGAAAAAAGAATAAATGAGAAAAGAAAAATAAGAAGATGAGAAGAATGGGTTAGTGACTCATTGCCTTGCCTAATTCGTGGGTTCTAATTTGTGCTCCAAATCTTTCATTTCTCCTTTCGTACCATTTTCTAATTTGGATCTTGTTTGGCGTCCATAGCTGCTGTCACTATAGCTTCTTCATTACTTTCATCAAACTATTTGGTCGAAGATGTCAGCTGGGTTAGGTAGAAGTGCGAAAGCATTTGGCTACATCTTTTGCTATCTCAAACTCAAGTCACGAGCGCAACTTTTTTTTTTTTTTTTGGATAGGATTTCTTTTTTCTTTTTTATCTTATCTTTTTTCTTTTCCTTGTTATTGTTGTAAATATATTATTTTCTATTAATATATTGGAATAATGTTTCTTGACTAATATATTAAACTATACAAAATATTTGGATTTTAAGTATTTGTGATATATAGCATTAATTTTGAAATGGTAAACTAGTACTAATTGGTGCTAAAATATTTCATTTCTTTAACAAAATCGAAACAGTTTCTAATACAATATTGACTTGTTGGTTTTGTTGTAATTGCGTACTTTTTATTTTTTTTTAATATGTAATATAAGTATTGTTGATGTGTTTTTTCTTCTTCTTAAGAGACAAAGTATTATTGATGTTGATTATGATCTTGGCCGCGGTTGACTTCTTATTCTTCAAATAAAAATGGTTCTATCTAGTAAAAGCTTTGTCATTTGCATAGTACCAAAAAAGTCAAATAATTCATGCATATACAATCACATTAATCAGATGGTATCGAAACAGTCAAATAATCCATCCATATTACAATGAGCTAGTCATCCTTTATCCTTTCCTGATTTGAAAATTACAATATTCTTTAAATTAATGACACAGATAAAACAACAACAATCATGGGTGGTGACTAGTGACAACAAGAAACAAGAATTTAGCAAAGACAAAAACAAAAACAAAAAAGCAAAAAGACAACATGAAACAAGAACAAAAATATTAACATTAAAGCTAGTAAGAAAGACCATGATAACCTGAAGTTCATAATGAATTAAACGCTTCCACAGTTCATGATCTTCATGAAATTTTGGACAAGGCAAGAGAGAATTTGATGCTTGATGCGTCCTCTCTTGGGAGGGAGGACTCTTTCTCTATTGCACCTTTTTGCCTTCTTCACTCCTAACTTTTGTGGTTGGAAGTTGATATTGGCAACTCTCCTTTGGTCCATCTTTAAAGATCAAGCTGTGTCAAATTTGCCTAGCTATGTGTGAGAAAGAGAGAAAGAAGGTGGTTGTAGAGCACATTTCTCAAAATTTGCTTCAATATATATATATACATAGAGGAAAGCAAGAATCAAAGAATGACAACATATGATTTGGGCTAGCAAAAGTGCTGACTTGGCATGGACGTGTTTGACAATTTTGATCGTGTACAAAAAAGAAAAGAAAAGAGGAACACATTTGGAAAGGACAAAGGAACTTGCATGGAAGCCACAAAGGTCAGTGTCTGGGGACTATTGTGTGACGCAATAATTCATAAGTCATTAGATGTTTAATTATATTAATATATAGGGAAGACTATATATATACAAGATGAATGGGTTTGGTTTCCTTAATTTAATGAAAATTAAAATAAGTTTCTAAAAAAATGAAGAAAGTTTAGGAAAAGGAAGAAAAGGGCATGTTAGAGCATCCACAGTAGTGGAGCTAAAAATTTAGCTTTTTAGCTCCACCAAAAGTTATTTTATCTATTTTACATACATACATGCTACATCAGTGGATCTATTTTAGCTTTCAACACAATAAAATAATATAAATATCACAATAAAATAATATAATCACTACAATAAAATAATATATTCAACTACCAAAAAAACATCCACAGCCACAACCACATCTATCATCAGCCATACCCACAACCACAACCACACCCACAACCACCACCAACACCACCACCACCACCGGCAGTAGTCCGCAGCAGGCAAAAAAAAAAAAAAAAAAAAAAAAACCCAAATCTCCAAGTCAAGTACCCAATATCCACGAGCAAGCACTCTAATTGACGGCGTCGGTCTAAGGTTGATCAGTGGCAACACCCACACCCACCACCACGAAACCCACTCGAGCCACCCACTGATGCCGACGAAACCAGCCATAGCCCACTGATGTCGATGAACCCGGCCACCTACCGACGCCGATCTACCCACACAACCACAACCACCACCACACCATAGCCCACAGTAGGAAAAAAAAAAACAAAAAACAAAAAAACAAAAAACAGCTAAGTAAGGACGAGGTCTGTGGCGTGGATCGGAGGGTGGGGTGGATTGAAATGCGGGGTTTGCGGCGTGGATCGGAGGGCAGGGTCTGCAGCGTGGATCGGAGGGTGGGGTCTACGGCGTGGATCGAAGGGCGGGGTCTACGGCATGGATCGACGGTGAGGTTTGCAGTGTAAGCTGGTGGCGGGGTCTGCGGTGTAAGCCGGTGGTGGATCTGCGGTGTGAGCCGGTGGCGTGAGGGTGGGCCGGCAGCTGTGAAAGGAAGTTGAGAGAGAGCTGAGAGAGTTGAGAGAGAGGTGAGAGTTGAGAGAGAGGTAATATTTTAATGGGCCAAGGAATAAAAAATTATTATTATTTTTAGCTCTCATGAACAGTGCACATCTATTTATAGATGTGCACTGTAGCAATTGAGCTAAAAAAAATAGATTTAGCTCCACTACTGCAGCTTAGTTTTAGTGTTTGAGGAGCTAAAATATTGCTATATAGCAATATAGCACCACTGCTATGAGTGCTCTTACATGTGACGTTCGTGTTTGACACACTTATGAAATCACTTTAATTTCTAAAAATTCTCAAGAATTAGCCAACATTTCAACATTTAATTATTATCAATTTTTGGGGATATCAGATTAACATTATTTTCAGGAAAAAATATTCTTTTAAAAACATTCTTGACCAATTTAGAATGCTTCTATATCATATTTCCTCATTCTGATCATACATAACCATTAATGCAATGATTCTAACATAAAAAAATCATCTTTCAGTTTGAAATCAAATTTGCTCTTGAGTTATAAATTTTGTATCTTTATTATTCATTCATCAACATTGCTTTCAATGCACCTACAATGCGAAAGAAGATCTTTTACTTGCCAGCGAACAACCTTTGTTCCTTCAAATCATGTTCCATTGAATTCCATTTCACTATCTATCGAACTTTGCAAGTTTTAAGCATCACTTCGAAAGCCTATTCAAATACTTCTTTCCAACTCTTTATAAATATCATCTTAAACTTGTGGGGATTTTGGGGGAAATCAATGGGGAACACAAAAATAAGTAAAGTTTAGAGGCACAAATAAATTAGCTATTTTTAAGATGATATTTTCCACCATCCAATTGAATTTGATATAGGCTTCCATGCAGACCCGCATCCAAGATTCAACTATGCTAGATTCCCTAAGATACTGTTTTAGGGAATATTCCCAGATATGTGGGATGCAAAAATAGAGAAAAAAAATGCACCAAAGAAAATAATCACACAAAATAATATTTACGTAGTTCAGAAATTTGCCTATGTTTGCAGAATTATAAGGATTTCACTATTCATAAGAAAAAATACAAGATATAACAGTACAATTTTCTCTCTCAAAACACCACAAAACCATAATATCTAAAACAACTTTTTTTTTCTATCATGCACACAAGTTTCACAATAACCCAACTAGGCTTGTCCATAAGCACTCCAACTTGGGCCTATCAGCTCAAGCCCCTACTCTATGGACTAAATCTTAGAAAATATCCTTTTAATAACCGTAGCATTTTTATATTGGGTCAGGTCATAATTATGATTAAATATAATTAGGTTCTACAATGCCCTACAACTATAAAAAGCCCAATAACTATAAGTAGCAAACATGGAGAATCCTGTGAATATCTCTGTATGTGTCATGCTCACAAATTTATGTGTTTTTTGGAAACTGAAAAACTATCAATACTCACCCATTTCTTGAATATTAAACAATGTTTGTACATAAGGAAGAGCATCCCTTGTCAATTTACATTTCCTTCTCAAAGGAAAAGAAACATGGGCTTGTCCCATATTGTCTAAGAATGAGTTCATCCTCAGATATAAAGCCTTCACACTCCCAACAAGAGTTGCCGGCTTTTGTTGTGGGTGAGTTGTGTGATATTGTGTCTTTGTCCCCATTCCCTCTGTGTGTGTTGTCAATTTACATTTCCTTCTCCAAAAAAAATAAAAAAAATAAAAAAAATAAAGGAAGAGCATCCCTTGACCGTTGACTGTTACTAGCTGTTGGGAATCCAAATGACTCACTTTCCCTCATTTTTCAATAAACATTTAAAAAAAAAAAAAAGATTTATGCGACTGTCTTGCTCAAGCAAGCTTTAGTACCTCACTTCAGTGACCATTGAATGAGCTCACGCTCTAGCAGTTAACGGAAGTTACAAACACTAGCTACTAATTCAACAAGTGTCACTCAAGGCAAACGTGGAAGAGAAGCATGAAGAAAGTAATTCACAATAACCGTCGAAGTCTCAAGTATAATTAATAAGAGACTCATTTCCAAGAGAATGGAAAGAACACCATAAGCAATCTATAAACTTGAGGTCATTACATTGATCATTTGTAATTTAATTTCTTAAGAGTATTTCTTAGTTCATACTTCATAGAACCTGGTGAAGAATTTATTCTTGTAATTGTTTCCTTGTAACTTTGTATCCTACTTTAATCATATTTATTGAAGTTTGATTCAAGTTCTTAATTCTTAGTCTCATTTGGTCGAAAATATGTCTACTTCGAACCAATTTGATGTTAGTGTAATAATCTTGGTTTTGATCTATTTACTATGAACCTTCGAATCATTAATTGTTTAGATGAATTAGGCTTTTGTTGAAGTAAAGAAGAAGAAGCCTGAAAAGAGGAAGATTGAAGAGGAAGCATAAAACGATTGCGTAGTGATTAAACTAAACACAGCGTTTCATTTAAGAGCAGATGCACCAAACGCACCGTTTTGCTTAAGTGAATGGCTTCATCAGAAACATAATGAAACGTTGCGCTTCGCCTTGCTCTAGGTTTCGTTTCAATTGTGGAGCTAAATTCAGTTAGTTAGTCTTAACTGAATTCCTAATTTTAAGGGAATTAGTTTCAGATATTTGGGCCTGTTAACTTAAGCAATTTAGGCAAACCCAGATTGTATATAAATAGATCAGTGAGCACAGATGGATCATTATGTAGAAACTATTGAAATTGAATACAAAATCTTCTATTCATTCTCTCTCTCTTTTCATTCTGCTCCTCTCTTACTTTCTTGCTCTTTCCCTCATTTTCTAGGGCTTTCCTTTCTCTGTGATTTGTAATTCTTTGTTGGTTCAATTGGTGATAATCTTCAAAACTCGGATTACTTGTTCTTGAGATTTCTTCATGGTATCAGAGCAAGCAACTACTGCTACTACTCAATCTTCAACCACGGCTGCCTCAAGCTCAACAATGGCTTCGTCTTTATCAACTTCCTCAATGTCATCAAGTCTGGTAAATCAGCCTCTTTTGCTTCTCTCTAATATGTCCAATACGATGACAGTGAAATTAGATAATACAAACTATATTGTATGGAAACATCAGATTTCCATGGTTCTTGAAACCTATTCCTTGTATGAGTTGCTCGAAGAGCCTCAACTTGTTCCTGAGAAGTTTCTCAAGGATTTATCTGGATCATACACTGCAGTTGTGAATCCAAATTTCCTAATTTGAAAATCAAAGGAAAAAGCCTTATTTACCTTTATAAGCTCAACTTTGTCTCCATCTGTGCTTGCAATTACTGTTGGATGTGCAACTGCCATAGAAGTCTGGAAGATATTGGAAAATAGGTTTTCTTCAGCCTCAAGGTCTCACATCATGAACCTTAAGGGTGAACTGCATAATTTGAAGAAAGGAAGTGAGCCTGTGGATGTGTATTTGCAAAAAATTAAAGTTGTAAGAGACAAATTATTGGCTGTTGGAGTTATTGTGGATGATGAGGAATTGCTTCATATTGCAATTAAGGGACTCCCAAAGGAATTCAATGCATTCAGATCAACAATTAGGACCAGGAGTACTCAACTTGGTTTTGATGAGCTCTCAACCTTGTTAAACACAGAAGAAGAGTCTCTCAATGATGGATTGGAGGTTAAAGACTCTATCTTTGCTATGGCTACATCAGCTAATCAGAAGTCAAATGGTAATGCTTACAATCACAACCAAAACAGAGGTAGAGGCCGAGGGAATTTTAATAGTAGAGGAGGAAGAGGCGGTAGATCAAATGGTCAGTTTTCTTAGTTTAATCATTTCAACCACTTCCAGCAAGGTTAATCAGTTTTTGGTGGTCCTAGGTCAGAAAGACCTATATGCCAAATCTGTGGAAAGGTTGGACATTTGGCTGTTGATTGTTACCACAGAATGGATTATGCCTATCAAGGCAAGCATCCACCTACGAAGCTTGCAGCAATGGCCATAGCCTCCAATGCTTGCTTCAATCAGGATCAACCCTGGCTTGCTGACAGTGGAGCAACTGATCATGTCACAGCTAGCCTAAATCAGCTTAGCTTCCCAAAGCCATACACCACTCAAGATCACCTTACTATTGGTAATGGACAAAACCTACCTATTACTCATACTGGTAAAGTTCTCATTCCATCTTTTTACTTTAATATTCAACTCAATAATGTTCTCAGAGTACCCTCAATTGCTTCTAACCTTGCCTCTATCCATAAACTTTGTCATGACAACCACTGTTGGTGCTACTTTGATGAGCATATTATTTCCATTTAGGCCTTGGACACAGGAAAATTCTCTACCAGGGCAAGAGTGAAGGAGGAGTTTACCCCATCCATCCTCATTGTGCTTCTCAGCTTATTCCATTCCATAGAGTCTGTAATAATGCTTCTAGAAATTTTGTTTTTAATAAGAAACTTTGGCATATGAGACTTGGTCATCCTAATGATCAAGCTCTCAATTGTTTGTTTCCAAATGATAAGTCTGCTCAGAATAATGTCAGTCTTGTAACTCCTACTTGTACTCATTGTTTGTATGGTAAAATGCACAATATTCCTTTTCCAAACTCTCAATTTAAAGCTTCTGCTCCCTTTGAACTGGTGCACTCTGACTTGTGGGGTCCTGCTCCTACTCTATCTGTCAATGATTTTAAATATTACATCTTATTTGTTGATCATTACTCTAAGTTTAGCTGGATTTATCTCCTAAAATCCAAATCTGAAGCTTTTGATAAGTTTGCTCAATTCAATGCTATGGTTGCCACTTAATTTTCTTTGAAAATTATAACTTTTAGATTTGATGGAGGGGGTGAATTTACTTCCAATGAATTCAAATCTTATTGGCAAATCATGGTATTTCACATCAAATTTCTTGCCCTCATACTCCTCAGCAAAATGGAGTTGTTGAGAGGAAACATAGGCACATCATAGAAACTGTTATTACCCTTCTGTCTCAATGTTCCTTGGACTACTCTTTTTGGTCATTTGTAGCTCAAACTGCTGTTACCTTGATTAATTTGCTTCCTACCTCTATGCTTTCTTGGAAATCATCTTGGTTTACTCTTTACTCTTCCTTTCCTGACCTTACTCATCTCAAAATCTTTGGGTGTGCCTGTTATCCAAATTTGAGACCTTACATAGCCCATAAACTTGAACCTAGAACTAAGGAGTGCATCTTCATTGGCTATCCTGCTCAATCTAAGGGTTACCTTTGTCTTGATCCTCTTATAAACAGGGTTTACACTTTTAGTCATGTGGTTTTTGATGAATCCAAATTTCCTACTGCTTTACCTGTTCAGTCTGTGTCCACAAATTCTTTTCCTCCTATAGTTCCTACTTGGTTGTCAAATCAATTGTATCTTCACTCTACCAATCAGCCATCCTTACTAGGTCCATTTCCTCCTCACTCTCCCAGTCTGTCAAATTCCAACTCTAGCACATTTACTATAGCTTCATCCCTCTTACCTACTCCCTCCCTTTCTCCTCTTTCTTCTCCAACTCCTTCTCCCCAACCTTCATTACCTGCTACTGCCACTGTCCTTGCCACTATCTCTTTACCTATTTCCACTATCCTTGACCCTATTTCTTTGCCTCTCTCTCACCATGACTCACCTCCCCTGCTCCTTTACCTCCTTCTACCATCAATTATCATCCTATGCAAACTAGATCCAAGAGTGGCATTACCAAATCTAATCCCAAACTTTGCTATAAGGCTACCATTGACTATACCTGTACTGAACCCCCTTCCTATAAAATTGCTTCTAAGTATCCTAAGTGGTGTGAGGCAATGGCTGCTGAGTTTCAGGCTCTTCAGAGACAGCAGACCTGGTCTCTTGTTCCTGCTCCTCCACATGTTAACTTGGTTGGTTGCAAATGGGTGTTCAAACTTAAATTGAACAATGATGGTTCCATCTCTAGATACAAGGCCAGACTTGTAGCTAAAGGATTCCATCAACAAGCTGGTGTGGACTTTCATGAAACCTTCAGTCCAGTGGTTAAGCCTGCCATAGTGAGATTAGTTTTGGCTATTGTTGTGAGTTGTAAATGGGAGTTGAGACAACTAGATGTGTTTAATGCATTCCTTCATGGCTTTCTCAAAGAAGAGGCGTATATGCATCAACCTCTTGGATATGTGGATCTGGTTCATCCAGATTATGTATGCAAACTTCACAAGTCTCTTTATGGTCTCAAACAAGCACCCCAGGCCTGGTTTGAAAGATTTGCTTTTCACTTACTTCACCCTGGCTTCTCTACCTCCATGGCTGACAGCTCTTTATTTGTGTTTTGCTCAACTCACACTATCATTTATCTCTTCTTATATGTGGATGACATAATAGTTACTGGCAATGATTCCACCCAAATTCATAATTTGATTGCAACTCTAGGTCAAGTTTTTGAACTCAAGGATCTAGGGCCTCTCAACTATTTCTTAGGCATACAAATCAATAAATCTACCCATGGTCTCACTCTAACATAGAGTAAATATGTTTCTGATGTGATTCATCGATTTCATATGGAGAGTTCCAAGCCAACCAAGACTCCCTCTTGTCCTTCAACTCATTTAGTGCCTCTTGATGGTGTTCTTCTTTCTGATCCAACTCAATACAGGAGCATGGTTGGTGCTCTTCAATATCTAACCTTCACTCGTCTAGATATTGCCTTCAGTGTTCATCAATTGTGCCAGTTCATGAGTCATCCTACCACTACTCACCTTGAAGCTGCTAAACGGGTCCTTCGTTATATCAGAGGTACTCTTCATTATGGGCTTTCTTTTACCCCAGGTCCTTTAACCCTTTCTGCATTCTCAGACGCAGACTGGGTTGGGGATCCTACAGATAGAAGGTCTACAACAGGCTTGCTTGTGTTTCTTGGACCCAATCTCATTTCCTGGTCTGCTAAGAAATAGAGCACTGTGTCTCGTTCTTCCACAGAGGTAGAGTATCGTGCCTTAGCAACCACCGCCACTGAATTGGCTTGGCTTCGTACCTTGTTTAAGGAGCTTCGCAGTTTTCTTCCTTACATTCCTGTCATTTGGTGTGATAATGTCTCGGCTATAGCTCTCTCTGCTAATCCCCTTTTTCATTCTCGCATTAAACATCTAGAAGTTGATTACCACTATACTCGTGAGAAGGTTCTTCGAAAGCAATTACAGATTGGTTTTGTTTCAGGCCGTGACAATTTTGCGGACATATTTACCAAGTCCCTTCCTGCTCCATCGTTTCTTCTTCATCGGTCCAAACTTCTAGTTGATTCTTCCCCTATCAATTTGAAGAGGGATGTTGAAGTAAAGAAGAAGAAGCCTGAAAAGAGGAAGATTGAAGAGGAAGCATAAAACGACTGCGTAGTGATTAAACTAAAAGCAGCGTTTCATTTAAGAGCAGATGCACCAAACGCACCATTTTGCTTAAGTGAATGGCTTCATCAGAAACATAATGAAACGGTGTGCTTCACCTTGCTCCAGGTTTCATTTCAGTTGTGGAGCTAAATTCAGTTAGCTAGTCTTAACTGAATTCCTAATTTTAAGGGAATTAGTTTCAGATATTTGGGTCTGTTAACTTAAGCAATTTAGGCAAACCCAGATTGTATATAAATATATCAGTGAGCACGGATGGATCATTATGTAGAAACTATTGAAATTGAATACAAAATCTTCTATTCATTCTCTCTCTCTTTTCATTCTGTTCCTCTCTTACTTTCTTGCTCTTTCCCTCATTTTCTAGGGCTTTCCTTTCTCTGTGATTTGTAATTCTTTGTTGGTTCAATTGGTGATAATCTTCAGAACTCAAATTACTTGTTCTTGAGTTTTTCTTCTTAAATTGATTTGTTTACAATCCAATTTACTTCCTTTAGAAAAAATTGTTTATATTCAAACAATTTCTGAGCAGACACGTTGAATTTTCTTCGTGAAAGTTTGATTGCTATATCTTAGATTGGGGTAACAAACAAAAATTCATAAAATATGATAGGGTTAAGTTTGTTCGTGGAATTAATTTTTTTAATCCCATTAAATTATAATATTATATTGTCATATTCAAAGCAAGATTATTGGTTGAAAGCTCACATCGGAGGAACCACATTGATGAATTATATATTCAAATATTAAGAGAAGATATAATATTTGGAAGTTAAAATATAGAGCCATGTTTTGAAGAAAATCATAAAAAGAGATCAAGTTCCAAGTTCCAAGCTCAGAAATTTAAGGTTGGAGAATAGCAAATTACAATATTGGGTTTGAAAACTTCAATTGGATTATTTGTCCTAATTTAATTTGATTGACCTTATGAATCATTGATGATTGGCATGAATAAATTTTAGATGATCCGTCATGATGATTTATTTTCGAAAATGATTGAAGAAATTGCGACATTCAAAGTTCCTATTTATTTGGAATGAAGATTTTGGAATTTAGGCGAAACCGAGCATGAGTTTCATTCAAGTTAATGGATCTGATTTATTTTTTATTGTCAATTAATTGTTGATATTTTTTTTAATTTTCCTAATTTTAGAAGTTACTTTTTTATTCCCTTAATAGTAGGTGTTTTTAGTACTTTCTTGTTTGTTTCTCTAGAAAACTTTCTATAAAGATAGTTTTCCACATTTTCTAGTATTTGGTAGCACAAAAATAAACTAGTTAATAGAAAACTATCTTTAGTCAGCAGAAAACCCTAATAAAAATAAGGCTTAGTTTCTATAGGTTTTTTTTAAAAAACTTTTTTTGGAAAACATTCTCTCTCTCTCACGTGTTGCATCTCCTATAAATATTATCTTCGTCTGTAGCTATGGGAAACATAATTTTTTGGCGCCTTCTCTCTCTCATGTTAAGCTTTCTCACTTTTTCTCTCTTCCCTTTATTTTTTCTCTCCTCACACCTTCACTGTCACTAACTCTGGTCTCTCTTCTTCCCATAGATCTCTCTCTCTAATTATTTCTCTTCTCTTTTATCTCCGTGTTTCTCTTCTCTTCTGTAACACAATTCTCTGATTAGATTTTTTTTTCCCTTCACTACTTGGTCAATAGCTCCAACTTACAAAGTGGTAATTATTTCTTTCCTCTCTACCAAAATCCCAATTCTTTTATTTCCGTGTTTCTCTTCTCTTCTGTAACACAATTCTCTGATAAGATTTTTTTTTTTCCCTGCACTGATTGGTCAATAGTTCCGACTTACAAAGGAGAACAAATTTGCAGCGGTAATTATTTCATTCCTCTCTACCAAAATCCCAATTCTTTGCGTTGAATTTCAAGCTTGATTTTCTTTTTTCTCTAAGAAATTTTTGGTTTGATGGATTCCAAACAGAACTTACTTCTTTTTCGTTCATAAAGTGCAAAAAAATAAAAATAATGAAAGATGAAGAAGATGAAGAAAGAATGAATGAAGTAAAAGATGAAAATTTTAAATATAGTACCTATATTGCTCTAAATTGCTTTTACATGGGACAATCTTTACCATGGACTAATAATATTGTTATATAATGAATGATAATTGTTTAGGGAAATTGCATTTGTTGGCAAATACTTCATGCAAATATTATGCAGTGATGATATATATGCATATACATTATGTAAAGGACAAGGATTTCCTGCAAACATGTTTGTAGGAAATCCTACATACAAGGCAAGGTGGCAATTAGTGAGAGTGACAAGTGTCCTAGGACATGTGCAATGCACATGACCAGTTCACTCAAATTTGATGACTAATGGTGTTAGAATTTTGCTTTAGAACCGTTTGCTCTCTCTCTCTCTCTCTCTCTCTCTCTCTCTCTCTCTCTCTAAATTAGACGTTCTCTATCTTTGTCCAAGATCTCTCTCTCATCCTTCGTGCTCAGCCTAGCCACATCCACTCATTCCCTCTCCACCGGCCTCACTCTGCCTTATTTCCACCTTTGTTTGCCACCAAGAACCACCGCTTCAGCACCTTCTTTCATAGAAATCTCTTTGGTGAAGACGAATACAACAACTTAGAATTTTTCAAGGTTTGTTACCTAATCGGCTTCCAAATCCCTCTCTCTTATTTATTTATTTTAATTTACAAAATCTCCTTAAATCCCCTAATATCTTTGAGGGTTATAGGATTTTATGTGGGTAAATTGTACAATTTTTTATATTTTTGAGATTTTAGGGTTTGCCATGCGTATAAAATTTCTTTTTGTTGGGGTGTGGGTGTTGATTTTGGGGCTTATTGGGTTTGAAAGATTTGAGTTGAAGAAGTGTGGGGTTGAAAGGGTGTGATAGATCATGGAGCACACAAAACTTTTATCCTAAAATCTCCAAAGTATAAAAAATTGTACGATTTACCCACATAAAATCCTAAAACTGTCAAAGATATTAGGGGATTTAAGGAGATTTTGTAAATTAAAATAAATAAATAAGAGAGAGGGATTTGGAAGACGATCAGGTAACAAACCTTGAAAAATTTTGAGTTGTCGTATTCGTCTTCACCAAAGAGATTTCTGCTAAAGAAGGTGCTGAAGCGGTGGTTCTTGGTGGCAAATAGAGGTGGAAACGTGGTGGAGCGAGGCCGGTGGAGAGGGAATGAGTGGATGTGGCTAGGCTGAGCACGAAGGATGAGAGAGAGATCTTGGACAAAGATAGAGAACGTTTGATTTAAAGAGAGAGAGAGAGAGAGAGAGAGAGAGAGAGAGAGAGAGAGAGAGAGAGAGAGAGAAAACGGTTCTAAAGCAAACTTCTAATACTGTTAGTCATCAAATTTGAGTTAACTGGTCATGTGCATTGCACATGACCTAGGACACTTGTCACTCTCACTAATTGACACCTTGCCTTGTATGCCGGAATTCCTACAAACATGTTTGCTGGAAATCCTTGTTCTTATGTAAATACATAATTTAGAGTAATATTGAAGACTTGTGGTTGACCATAGTAGACAATTAAAAGTTATTGTTATTTATACTAATTGAAAATATATTCCCTCTAATATATATATATATATATATATATAGTCAAATGGTTGATATATATATGTGTGTGTGTGTGTGTGTGTGTGTGTGTGTACGTAGATACGTAGGTACATTACTGTCCATATATATGAACAAGATGAGTGGTAGAGATCATGAAAATTTGACAACTAATTAATTTTGATTATATCTATTGTCAAAATTTTAGATTGAAAATCAAATTCATTCTTGGTTTTTTATTTATAATGATTACATTAGGTGGTTTACATGATACATGTATTTTAAATTATACAATAAATATATTTAAAAAATTGCATAACAAACACCAAAAAACATTCTCAAGTTCATTTTCATGGTTGTTACCAAACATTGGAAGACAGTTTTCTAGAGTTTTTTTTTTTTTTTTTTTTCCAATGGCACTGTATCAGTTAGAATATGTTTATAAGAATATTTTAACTCTAAAATAAAACTTGGAAAATAAGTTTCTAAAACTTTTATAAAGGCATGCAATCTATAAAATAAAAATAGAAGTCTAATATACTAATAAAACTTTAGTCATATTATTGTTAGATTATGGAGTTTATCCTTATGAATTCAAGTAGCCCTTTATAATTTTTGGAGTTTACATATAACTAAAATGATATCTAACTTACTAAGGTTTATGATCAGCGTCATTTACACCGCGTTTGGTTGGGGTGAAAATAGGGGGATGGAAAATGGGGAGAGAAAGTAGAGAAAACTAAGTTTTCTCTTGTTTGGTTAGGAGTGGAAAATTGGGGAGAATGGGCCTTGGGTATTTTCCACCCAAGTCCACCAAATCTCATCTCTCCAAATTAGAGAGAAGACAAGAGAGAAAACTGAGAAAGAATTGTGGATGACAATTTCTTCCATTACTTATTGTTACAACACCTATTTATTTTCCTTCTTTCTTTTTTCTTTAATTGATTATACTTTTTTTTTCCTGTTATCTGTCTTTCGTTATTCACCAATTTCATCGCCTCTCTCTTTTTATGGCATCGCTTTTTCTCATTGGATTTGGATGCATTTTGTTTATTTATTTTCTAATGGTGGAAATGCACTTTTCATCCCTACATTTTGCCCAAATTCTCATTTTGGTCTCTATATTTTATTTTTACTGCATTTAGTCCCTATTTAGAAAAGCAACATCTATTTTAGTCTTTTCGTCAATGCCCTACTAGGAAAATCCTAGATGGCAAACGGCAGAATAAAATACTATTTTCTCTCTCATATGTGTCAATAAACCTCATGATTGTTCACTTTCTGACCTGAAATTACCCCACGTGCTCCTTACGTGACACTCTCACACTAATAACCATGCGTGTGAAATACAAAACCCTAGTTTCCAACCCTTCTTAAATAGTTAACCCTAAGATGCCCACCATCGCCGACCCTCTGTCATCCTCCACCACCATCATTGACTCTTTACCATTCTTACCCAAATCTGATGAAACTTTAGATTCCACCTTACCCACATTGACCATCATTGAAGCCAAATATCCAGAAGAAACCACATCAATCTGAAGACAAACATTTAAAAATATCCTTAAGGTATGTTCTATTTCTCAATCTCTTTATAGTTGTTACTTTTTGTCTTTTTCGTTTGTTGTTTTTTGTGTTTATGATGGTTCCTGTCTGTGGTCCATGTGCTCCCCTATTCCCATGTGTTCCCATGGTTGGTTGTAAAGTGTAAAGTGTTTATTAGTTGTAAAGTGTTCTCTTTAGCATTAGTTCATCAAGTTAAACATTAGTTTATTAGTTGTAAAGTGTTTTGATGTATTGTATATTAATTTGTTATTAGTTTATTACTTTAAAAAGTAGTTTATCAGTTCAAAAGTGTTTGGATGTATTGTATATTAATTACTTTATCATTAGTTTATTAATATAAAAATTACTTTATCAATTGAAAAGTGTTTGGTTGTATATCATATGTAGGACAGGTGACTTTTTTAGTCTCTTTGTTCACCATGGTAGGCATTTTACTTGGGACCCCAGTTGTATGTGGAAGGGACGGTCAGTATTGTGGATAACTGTGACCTTGATAGGTGGTCAAAGGTAGAAATTTAGGGTATATGTAAAGAATTTGGGTACACTACAGTGGGTACTATTTGGTTTAAAATGCTTGGTGTGAACCCAAAGCATGCGAATTTTCATCAAGTTGTTGATAATGATGCTGTAATGTTTATGACAAACATAGTACAAGGTCATGAAGAGATACATACATACATATATATATATATATATATATGTTGATCATCTAGTAGATGAGCTCGAGGAGATAGCGGTTAAGGATATTGAGCCAATAGAGGTAGTACAACCTAGTGAAGAACCTATTATAGACCAGGCATTAATTGCTATTCAAGTTGATGACTCAATAGATTATAATGATCATGATAGCTATTATGAAGATGAGGTTGATTTTGAAGGTGATGCTAGTGATCATTATTATGATCCTATTAAGGTAGATGCTACAGAATTCTATTATAGAAGGGTTGGTAAAGAACCAGTCATTGAGGAGCAACATGAGGACCTAGTTAATGATGTTGTGGAGGATTGTACTAAGTTTGGGGGAAGTGACCTAGAAGAGGAACCAGACCCTACTAGAAGGAGTTTTGATGATGAAAATAGTGATAGTCGGGACAATTGGGAAGATGTGCATGATGAACCAGTCCAAATGGGTGCTAGGGTAATGAATTCAAATTATGAGAGTGAGGAGCTGCTTAGTCTTAATGAATCATCATCTAACACTGCTCAAGGTGGGGATGGCAGTGATGATGACCATATTGCTGTTGACAATGTAGACAATTTTGTTAGGAGAAGGAAGTTTCCAATGTTTAAGCTAGTAGCTAAAGCTGAGCATATTAGGTTTGAGAATGATATGCTTTTTACTTCACCTAAGCAATTTAAGTATGCTATTACTGATTATGCAATTAATGGAGGTTGGGGTGTAAGATTTGTAAAGAATAACCTGTAGAGAGTTAGGGCTTGTGCCAACTTGGATACAAATTTGTAGCATTCTTTACAAAGGTGTCAAGGGAGAGGAGCTATCAATTGAGAACTCTAGTAATTGAACACACATGCACCAAGAGTTTTAAAAATCCAAGGTGTACTTCTGTATACATTAGGAAGAAGTTGGTGAAGAAGGTTAGGAGGCAACCGAACATAAAACAAAAAGATATTCAAGATGCTGTCCATGAGAAATATATAGTGAATATAAGTGCAGGCAAAGCAAGCAGGGCTATAGAGAAGGTCCACAATATTAATGAAGGTCCTGGCAGCTATTAATGAAGGTCCTATCCATAAGATGGGGCTCATATATAACAATACAACTAGCTATGGAACTCTTGTGAAGAATTGAGGAGGTGAAGTCCTGGCAGCACAATATTAATGAAGGTCCACACCTTTAATGATGGCGACTTAGTGGTTGAGATGGGCTTGACAGTTGGTGTGCCCTATTTTAAAAGATTGTATATATGCTTAGAAGGTTGCATAAGGGGTTTTTTGGTTAGATGTAGGCCAAACATTAGATTGGATGCATGCCATTTGAAGACTAAGACAGGAGGTTAATTGATTAGTGCAGTTCCTGGAGACCCCAATAAGGAGTACTTCCCTTTTGCTTTTGCAGTGGTAAAGGCTGAAAGCAAGGATTCTTGGATTTGGTTTCTGAGATTGTTGCTTGCTGACATAGGTGATGACAAAAGATGGACTTCATTTCAGATCAGCAAAAGGTATGTATTTAATGTGAACTAGTTGGTTTTCAAAATAGCATGCGAATATACTCTATATTATCTATAATGAGTTATTTTTCTTGGCAGGGATTAGTCCAAGCCTTTGTTGACAATTGGCCATAGTATGAGCATAGGATCTGTTGTAGGCATCTGTAATGAAGTGCAATAAACCATAACTACTCGAGTGCATAAACATGGATAACAAACAATAAAAGTAAAGCACAAGAGTAAGGGAAGAGAGATGTTCCCACAAGATAACACAATGATGTGTTATCAAAGAGGAAATCAAAAAACTAGGTGAAAATCCTCTCTACTGCCCTCCAAGTGGTAAATCAATCCACTAGACAATAACTTACGATATGCAAATAGCAAGAAACCCTCCAAGCCTAATCTACCAGATGTATCTAAGCCCTCTAAACTCCTACTCCAACAAGGCTTCTCGGAACCATGTCTTGTCTAGCTTTCCAGATCCTGCAATACGCCTGATTGCATTCGCCAAGCCTCACTGGCTTCTTTTGGTAAATCCCCAAAGCTTCCCAAGGTCTAAAACACTCTTTACACTCTAAAACGGTGTGGGTTGTGTTTGGGTACAAATCTCCTCTCAAGGTATGACAATGGGAGAGGGAAGGAGACAAGGCTAGAATGATTTCTCAATAAGGATGAGTAGCTCTCTCTCTAAAAGATGGGTATGTGTGTTGTAGAAAACCTATCTAGGGTTTTTTTTCTCTTAATGACCTCCTTATAGTTTTGTGGGTAATGAGGGTGTATATAGTATGGGTGAAGGGTAAGAAAGTCATAATTAAAATTCCTTCAGACAGAGAGTCTCATGGGTATCTCGCAGAAAGGTCTTATCTGTGAAATACTCACGAAATTGATAGCCTAGCACGACTCTTTAGTTTCGAATCATGTGCTTCTCACATGCACTTTTCACGAAAACCCTTCTCACGAGCTAGTCGCAAAATGCACTGGTCTTAATTTCATGCTTGATTCTTCACCAACTTAATACTAAACTCAATACAATAAAATCCCACAAAATACAAGGAACAAAATTAAAGCAATTACAACACTTTTTGTCATGGAATAAAGCCAACATAAAAAATAGTTGTAAATCACAATTTTACAGTATCTATACAATAATTTGAGGAAGAATCTTCCTAGTGTGCTCATCCAAGACTTGTTCTAGAAAGCAACCAAGGCAACATATAAACAAGAGTTTGAGAGGGCAATGAATGAATTGAAAGAAGTTGATGAAGATGCATATAATTGGCTTATTGCCCATTCAACAACTATCTGGGCTAGGCATATGTTTTGTGGGGATGGTCAAAGTGACACAGTGCTTAACAACATGTGTGAAAGCTTCAACAGCAAGATTCTTAAATTTAGAAGCAAGCTAATCATCAGCATGGTATGAGTTATATTGTCTGTGATTATTTGTATCTGCTTTAATTTCCATAGTTATATGTATTTAAGTTATACATGTATTGTCCATTTGTATGTGCATGCAACTTGAGTGCATTAGGTTGTATTTAATGAGAAGATTTCAAGAAAATAGAGAGGTGATTTCAAAGATAGAGTCACAACTATGTTCTAAGATTAGGAAGAAACTAAACAAAGAGAAGATGGCCAACAGTAGGTGGCTAGCATGTTGGGCTGGTCATACCAAGTTTGAAGTGAAGAATATGCTAGAAAGTTTCATTGTGGACCTGTCTGAATCCAAGTGCAGCTATAGGAAATGAGATATAACAAGTATACCATGTGCCCATGTCATTTCCTGCATATTTTTCAATAGAGAAGAGGCTGAGAAGCATGTGCATGACGTTACAAAATGACCATTTACCAGGCTTGCTATGAGCCATTGATAGACCCAATTAATGGTCAGAACATGTGGAGACCAAGTGGCCTTCCACCTGTACAGTCTCCTATCAAGAGAAGACCTCTTGGTAGGCCTAAGAAAAAGAGAGCTAAGGAGCCTGATGAACCAAGAAGTGGAAGGAAAGGAAGGAGAGTAGGCATCTTCAAGCAATACAAGTCTTGTGGTAAACTAGGACACAATAGAAGAAGCTGCAAGGGAGAGGCTAGGGGCAATTCTTCCCTACCAAGGAATGCCAAGCAAACTAGTAGGAGGCCTAGGCAGTAGGCAGGTAAAATGTGTAAACTATTATCTTGTAACAGATTGTGTGGACATTGGCAGTAACATATTATTCTTAAATGATAACTGTACCAACCTTAGATCATTTGTAGGCCGACACGACTATCAACAGAAGTGCACCTGATTCACCTAACACTGCTAACAACAAAAGTGCACCTCTAACCTCCAACAGTGCTATCCTTAAAAATGCACCTCCAACCCCTAACACTGCTACCAACAGAAGTGCACCTCCACACTTAAGTGGTACCAAATCCAACCTAAGCCAGAAAAGATAGAAGAAAAGCATGACAGTCACACCTAAGACTCTAAACTCAACTCATAATGCATCAAGGTACATGGAAGCAATGAGGTTTAATGCAAGCCAGTCCTTTGTGCATGGTCTAGGAAGACATTGAATACTGAAGTCCCTTGGGTTTTTGTTGTTTTGTTCAAGCCTTTTTGGCTTTATTTTGTAATGGCTAAACAGTTGGCTTAAGTTTGGTGTAATAATGTTATGGCTAAACAATGGCCTTTTTTTGGTATTTATTTTGCTACACCAAAGCTTTATTTGCAGCAATAGTGTATGGCTAAATTGAAAGCAAATTGACAATGTCCTTATTTACTTGTTGACATTTTGTGATAGTTTGGCAAATATGAGAAGTACTATTATGTTCTGACAGTTTTGAATAACATTGTCTATATTGAGAAGCATGCTTTTGAATTATCAAGCAAATTGAATTACTTGAATTAGCATTATGTACTAACAGGTATTTGAGTTACTTATTGCCATTTTCTGATAGTTTGGGATGTATGAGAACATGCATTCTTCTTGTTGCCATGTTGTAATAGTTTGGGAGGTATGAGAAGTAGCATACCATATCGGGTCATTTCATGTCATTATATCAGAGACAAAACTATAATGACCCATTACCTAGATTAAGATTAAAAGTTGTAAACTCAGAAGCCAAAAATGTAAAGGCCAAATTCTAACTAAGGAAGTAGCATTAACCCAAAATGTTGTTCCATTCATATCTATTTCTAGTTACAAGTAGAGCATCACGTGGAAAATTTTTTATTTGAAGCTTAATACTACAAAAACTACCAACAACACCAGACCCAGTTTCATTAACCATTTGCAAAAACTAGCCCCACCAATATTTTAACCAAACTACATACCTTCCATAACTAAAATTACCTATCTAACTAGGAGACTACCCACCTATCTAACCTACCCAAGACATAATCAAACACAAGCAGATTGCCAAAGACAGTGCCAACATTCTTGCCAAAAGCTTCTCTCTCCTTTTGCAGCTTGCAATTTGAGCCTCAAGTGTCATAATCCTTTGCCTTTGCGTTGGGATGAGCACTTTACCACTCTTACATATTTCATCATCACGCTGTTCAAAAAATCTACACTTGAGTCTAACCTGAAATTGAACTCAAGACTGAACCCATATGTATACTAGGAAAAAAAAAAATTAAAATGTCTATAATATTAGACATTACCCAGCAATTTGGACAATCGTAGAACCTCTTGCCAGGGTTGTCCGCTGTCCACAACACCACTAGTTGATACGTATTGAGCTTAATTCCATGGTATGTGATTACAAGGTAAGGGCAGATGCAGAGGAGCTCAAATGTATGAGAGGAGTGCAGCAAGAAATTTGGGAAAGAGGAGTTCAGATCGTGAAAAATGGAGTTTAGGGATTGATATTCCGTTGGAGGTTTAGGTTTAAAAGTTACTGACACGCACGTGTGAGAGTGACGTGTGAGGAGCACGTGGGGTAATTTCAGGTGGGAAGGTGAACAGTCATGAGGTCTATTGACACGTATGAGAGAGAAAATAATATTTTATTTTGCCATTTGCCACCGAGGATTTTCCTATTAGGGCATTGATGGAAAGGACTAAAATAGACAATGTTTTTCTAAATAATGACTAAATGTGGCAAAAATAAAATGAAGAGACCAAAATGAGAATCGAGGCAAAATATAAGGACTAAAAGTGCATTTCCACCTTTTTTTAATAAAAGGATGTGTTTTGGTTTTATTGGATATGGTTATGGTTTAATGGAGTTTATTATTTATTTTTAATTGACACTATATTTTATTCTTTTGTGTCATCATAGTTTTTTGAGATAATTTATTTAAAGAATTAATAGCAGATAATTAATTATGTCTCTATCTTGAAATTTCCTAGTAAATAGCACGTCTCTAGCTGTTTTATATATTGTTTATTAAAAAAAAAAAAATTAATGATATCTCACAAAAAAAAAAAAAAAAATCTTATGTAATAGAAGTGTAAATTCATAACTACCTTTTCCATCATTTAATTCTTCTTCTCAACCAATGAAAGTTTGGACATTTTAGTTTTCTATCATTCTACTTTGGGTAAAATATCATTTTCGTCCCTAAACTATCACAAAAGTTCGTTTTTCATCTCTAAACTTTCAAAAGTTTGTTTTTCGTCCCTAAACTTTTCCAAAAGTATTGATTTTTGTCCCTCCTTCTGTTTCTGTTAACTAAGTGTTGATGTGGCCTTACAGAGTGCTGACGTGGCTTGACGAAGTGCTGACGTGGGAGGAACGAAAATCAATACATTTGAAAAAGTTTAGGGACGAAAAACGAACTTTTGTGATAGTTTAGTGACGAAAATGATATTTTACCCTTCTACTTTTCATTCTCCAACTAAACACATATGATGGAAAATAAAATTTCATATATTTTCTAATTTCATCCCAACTATTTTCTATCTTCCTACTTTATCCTCTAACCAAATAAGGCTTTAAAACGTGATAATACAACATATTATCTAGAAGCATTTATATAATTAAAAATAAAAACATATTATGCAGAGGAAATGCATAAAGTGAACTATAATTTGGAACATTTATGGCATCGTAGTTCTTAGGCTTAATAACCAAGTGAAGATCTCATTAAAAAAAAAAAAAAAAAAAAAAGGGAACCTAGTGAAAGTATAAATGGCAATTCTATACATTCTTTTAAGTGTTAAGATGTACGAGTAATTAATTAGATTTCTCAAAAAAAAAAAAAAAAAGAGTAATTAATTAGACAGCATATTATTTTAAATGGAATACATGACGTCAATTAATGGAAGTTTTTTCAAAGCAATCGTATTTTTGTCAGTGGCATCTTACACACGTGTTTCTCTGTGAGTTTTTCTTTTGATTGCGTGTTTCTCTATGAGTTGGGAGATGTCAAGTACAAATAAATTATACTGGGATCAGGCCAAACAGAAAGTCAAGTCAAGAAACACATTTTATGGTTTCTAGAACTAGAATAAAAAGGTGAACGCCTTTTTGCTTATTTGCAAATTATATATGTTTATTTCTTAGTTTGGATGAAACATTTTGATGAAAGATTATTTATTAAAAATTGCATGGTTAAGATACGGTTATATATATATATATATATATATATATATATATTAATGAGATTTTAAAAATGTACATAAGTAAATAAAACATACTTTTTTTTTTTAGAAGAAAAACATACTAAAAAGTTAAAAGAAAAAATTGATGTCAAATAGATATGATGTAACTGTAAGCTTTTAGGAAAAAAAAAAAATTATTATCTGTATTGACGCTGATTATGCTCTTGCTAGCTGTTGTTGACTTTTTATTCTTCCAATAAAAATGGTTCAACATACAGTAGGAACTTTCTGGTGATTTACAAAAAGTCAAAATAATTCATTTAAATACAATCACCTCCATTAGATGGTACAGAAAATGTCAAGCCCGGCGTATATTATGAAAATTTTCATTAGTGTATATAAGCCCGGAGCATATAAAAGAAAACAATAATTGGATTTTTATTTTTATTTTTAGATAACTAAAAAAAAAACTGCAATGGCGTCTTACGCACGTGTTTCAATATGAGTTGGGCATTAGGAAAGTTCCGAATTAAGTATCTGTCTACGTCTAAGAGGTCATGTACTTACACCATCACCATGGCAAGTTAAAGTCAAGAAACACAATGCATGCAGGGCTTTTACAAGTTAAATGGTCAACGCCTTTTTGCTTTATTTACACATTATATATGTTTGTTTCTAAGTTTGGATGCAACTTAATTTTGGCTGAAAGGTTGTTTATTTCATTTGTTTAGTAAACTATTATTTAGCTCAAATATTATTATAAGTTTCTATATATGTCTATACCATAAAGCCAATTGTTGTTTTGATTTGATAATAAACCCATATATGTGAACCTGCCAAATGAGAAAGCTCAAAGCAGCCTAGAAGAAATATGGATAAACCCATTAAAAACCTGAAAGAAAAAAACTGATATCAAACAGACACGATGTAATTGTATACTTGTAATTTTTTAAGTGTAACAATATTGATTTTGATGATGCTCTTGGCTGCCGTTGACTCCTTGTTCTTATAATAAAGCACCTTTGTGGTGGTTGAGAAAAAGTCAAATAATTGATTTAAATACAATCACATATATGATCTATCAGATGGTACAGAAAATGTCAAATAATTCGTATATTACGATGTGATTACTGATAGTCATTGGTTTAGAATTCCTTACTGATTTGAAACTTACAATTGCAGTATCTTCAAAAAGACATGGATGATCAATAATCACGGATACTGACAACAAAAAGACAGGAACAAAAACAGTAACATTATAATTATAGCTAGTATGAACATATGATATGATATCATGATGAATTAACGCTTCCACAGTTGATGATCTTCATGAATTTGTGGACAAGGCATGAGAGAATCCGACGCTTGATTAGTCCTCTCCTTGGAGGCAAGACTCGCTCTCTGTTGCACCCTTTTGCCTCCTTCTCTCCTGAATCTTGTGGTAATTGGAACTTGATATTGGCCACTTTCCTTTGATCCATCTTGAAAAATCAAGCTAAGCTAAATTTGTGTATGTGAGAAAGATAGAATCAGAGGATGAGAGATACAGAGAGAGGGAAAGAAGTTGGTGATAGATATAAAGTACTTATCTCAGATTTGCTTCCACCTATAATATATATATATATATATATATATATATATATATATATATATATGATTTGGAGTGACAAAAGTGTCAATTTGGTATATTATAGGACGTGTTTGACAATTTGGAAAAGAAAAGAAAACATAAAATAGATTTGCAAAGGAAGTTGCATTGAAGCCACAAAGGTCATATCTGGGGTCCAGGGAATAATTTGTGATTCAGTTTCAAAGTTCAGAAGTCCTAGGATGGTTAATATTATATATACATAGGGAAGACTACTTATAGAAGATACATGTGGGCTTAGGAAAAGGAATAGCACTACATGCAATTATGTGATATCCTAGTTTGTCGCGTGTGAAATCAATTCATTTCAAGCAATAACAAGAAATAAAGAACATTCCAGCATTGACATATATAATTAATATTTTAAATGCCAGAATATTGAGAGAATCACAAAAAGTTCAAGGTTTAAAAATCTATTAATTTGTAAGTGGGCTCACAAGGAGGACCCTAGCTAATAAGCTGAGGAAAATATTTGGACCACCTAAGAGCTCCTCAGCCGAAGAACTACAGAAAGAAAACAGTTTCCTAAATGGGTCAGAGATCAACCAGAGGGGTTAGTCAAAGACACTCTTAAAGTTGAGTTTGTAAAGAGTACAAATAATTCCAAGGAGAAATAGCGGAGTAACTGTCGTGCACATACCTTCGAATCTTCGATAATGGCTCAGAGACATTTATATGGTCTGTGAGTAGTAATTAGTGAATAATTTTTTGTCCAAAACTAGGAAAGGGAATTCATATCACATTGTCTCTGTTAGAAATACTAAATGAATAGTATTGTATTTCTCAAGTAATAAAATATACATGAGTGCCCTTATATAGGTAAGGGTGGCAAAATTTGACACGACCTGCAAACCTGACACGACTAATCCGTTTATAAACAAGTCATGGGTTGAGGATAAATAGGTTCGGGTCATATTCGGGTTGACAAGGCTAACCCGTTTAATAAATAGGCTGTGTTCGTGTTTAACATGTGAACTCGTCTAACTTATTTGACCCGTTTAGATAATAAAGGTATTAAATTTTGTTATTATTGCTTAATTTTTTGTTGTAATTATATGTTTATTACTATATTTATGATTGTAATTGTATTTTAATTTTAGATATATAGAACTTGATTATAGATTATTTAGGTCATGTATGACCTATTAACCAAACAGGTTATTAAACGAGTTATTTTTATTAACTTTTACATGACTTATTAATTAAACAGGTTAAATATATCGGGTTGGGTCAACCTGTTTAATAAACAGGTCGAGTTATGGTTGAGAATTCTTGACACGTTTACTAAACAGGTCGGTTCGGGTCAACCTATATAGCAAAGCACTTATGGCTCGACACGACATGAACTCGACTTGCGAACATGAATTGCCACTCCTATATATAGGAGGCAGAGTGTGCAATACAAGTAAGTGTGCTATACAAATAAACAAGGTGGGCCTAAAGCCCACATATCCTAATACACGTTAACAGCCTCCCTTAAACTCAAGGTGGATGTAAGATCAATTGAAGGTTGTCAATCAAAGTACGAAGGCGTCCCTTATGATGTGACTTGGTGAATATATCTACAAGTTGATCTTTAGAGGAAATTGAGATTAGCTTGAGAGCACATAGACAAGATGATAACGGATAAAATGACAATCGATCTCGATGTGTTTAGTCCGTTCATGGAAGATATCATTGTGAGCAATATGAATGGCACTCTGGTTGTCACAATAAAAAGGACTAGTAGAGGATGTAGACACATCTAAGTCTTTGAGAAGCTATCGTAGCCAAATGAGCTTAGATGTGGTATCAGTAAGGGCACGATATTCTACTTCTGTACTAGAGCGGGCCATATGAGTTTGTTTCTTACTTCTCCAAGAAATCAAAAAAGAACCAAGAAGAAAGCAATAACCAGTAGTAGACCTATGATCAGTGGGATCTCCTGCCCAATCAGCATCAGAAAATGCACGGAGAACAAGAGTAGACTAAGCAGAGTAGAAAAGATCATGAAAAAGAGCACCCTTTAGGTATCGAAGAATGTGTAGAATAGCAGCATAGTGAGTTGATCATGGAGCAGACAGATACTGGCTTACCTGGTGAACAACAAAGGAAATGTTTGGACGAGTGACAGTGAGATAAACTAGGCTGCCAACCAAGCGTCTATAAAGAGAGGGATTAGACAATGGTTTCCACCCTGAGGGAGTCAGATGTGCATTAAGCTCAACTGGAGTGTCAACAACCTTGCTATGTGAGTCTAGCTTGAGACAAGTGTTTAGAGGCATACCTGGCTTGAGTAATATAAAGTCTTCTGTAGAATGAGTGAATTCAAGACCCAAGAAGTAGCTAAGATGTCCAAGATTTTTCATCTCAAACTATTGACTGAGAAAATCCTTGAGTTCTTGAATGTCACTGAGATCATCATTACTTATGATCATATCATCCACATACTGGAAAAGTAAAATAGTGCATTTGTCAGTGTGATGAAGAAATAAGGCAAAATCATAAGGACTGGCCATGTAACCCAAGCGAGAGATGGTAGAGCTGAATTTGGCAAACCAAGCTAGTGAAGCTTGTTTAAGGCCATTAAGTGTATGTCGAAGGTGACAAACCTTGTTTGGTTCAACAGAGAGACCAGAAGGAGGTTGCATATAAACTTCTTCACTTAAATCCACATTAAGGAATGCATCTTTGACATTCATCTGAAAAATGTTCCATTTACTAGCAACAGCAACAACTAAGAGGGCACGAACATATGAGATACGAGCAACCAGAGCAAAGGCCTCTTCATAATCAATCTCATGCTTCTGTGCAAAACCTTTTACAATAAGACAAGCTTTGTAGCGTTCAATGGACCCATCAGAACAAGGTGACAAATCCCTATTAAGGAATGCATTTTTGACATCCATCTAAAAAAGGTCCTCTTTACTAGTAGTAGTAACAGCTAAAAGGGCACCAATAAATGAGATACGAGCAACTAGAGCAAATGTCTCTTCATAATCAATCCCATACTTTTGTATAAAACATTTTACAACAAGACGAGTTTTGTAGCGCTCAATGGACCCATCAGAGTGAGTCTTAATCTTGTAGATCCAATTACAACCAACCACAAATTTTTCAGGAGGGAGAGTCACCAAATCCCAAGTATGACTTTTAGATAATGCATCAAGTTCCTCTTTCATTGCAATTTGGCATAAAGGGTCAATGGAAGCCTTACGATAAGTGTGAGACTCGTGCAGTGTAGTAAGGGCAACGTAACAATGATAGTCAAGTAAATGTGCAGGAATGGATCTTACCTAAGTTAAGTGACGAGGTAGAATGTCTTGTGCAAGATCTTCAGGCGGAGCAGGAGCAGGGGACCCAAGCTTAAGGTTAGGTAGCTCGTCTTCGACCTATTCATCTTCCACCTGTTCATTGAAGAGTGAACTAGGAAAGGGATCAAAGATATTTGGTGGTTGGATAGAGAAGTCTCTAGGAGAATCAAAAGCAACTTCAGGAGGATAAGGAATAGCTACAGAAGGAATAGGTGCCTCATCTGAAAAAAGATCTAAGACAGAGGAGGAAAATAGGAAGGCATGGAATTAAGAGAGCTCAACAAAGGAGCAATGTTCCCAAAATACAACATTGCGGGAGATACGAATACGATGAGAGATAGGATCATAACACCGATACCCCTTTTGAGTTTCGCTATAGCCAAGAAAACAACAAAACCTTGACTGAAGCTCAAGTTTGTTATGCTCATATGGATGAAGAAGAACGAAACAAGTAGAACCGAATGAGCGAAAGTGGTGATAGTCTGGTGGTGACCCAAAAAGGCGCTCATATAGAGTTTGATTTTGGATAACAGGACTTGGAATACAATTAATAGCATGAATAACATGAAGACCAAGTTCACTCCAAAAAGGAGTAAGAACTTTGGCAGAGAGAAAGATAGTACGAAAAGTGTCAAGAATATGACGAAGTTTTCGTTCAGCTCTACCATTTTGTTAAGAGGTACCTAGACAAGTTAGTTAATAAATAATGTCATCGGAATGCAAAACACCTTGGAAAGCATATTGAGTGTATTGAAGAGCATTTTCAAAACAAAAAATTTTGATACATTTGGAAAATTGAGTTTCAACCATTTTTACAAAATTAGAATATACTTGCAATAATTCAAAACGATGTTTCATATGAAAAATCCAGCTATAGTGGGAATAATCATCAACAAAGACAACAAAATATCGAGATGCACTAATATTAAAGACAGAGGAAGGCCCCTGAACATCAGAATGAATTACGTCAAAGATGTTAGTGGACATTGATTCACTAGTATTAAAAGGCAAAGTTTGTTGTTTTCTAACTGACATAAAACACAATCAAAATTTTCTGTGGATACTGAACCTAACAAACCTCTAAAAGCCAAGTATTGCACCCAAGAGGAAGATGTGTGACGACGTCAAACATGCCAAAGTGCAAGAGAAAGAATAGAAGAAACTGCAGTAGCTGCAGTAATAGAAACAGGAGCAACAAGTGGAATACGAAGGTTGTCTACGAGAAACATATGCCCAATTCTAGGACTGGTCCCAAGCACCTGTCCCATTCTCGGATTCTACACAATACACCCAGAATAATCAAAGATAATGTGATAACCCAATTCAGTTAATTGTCTCACAGAAAATAAATTTTAAGAAAGGTCAGAACATTAAAGACCTCAGGAACCGAGAGGTTGGAGGTCAAAACGGAACCTATATTTTGACTAGAAATTGTGGAACCATTTTCTATGTGAATATTAAGAGGGTGTGGTGTAGGTTTAAGTTCAAAAAATAAGGACGGGTGAGGTGTCATGTGATTGCAACAAGTAGAATCCATAAGCCAAGAGGAAAGAGACATACCAGATAAAGCTAAGAGAGAAAAAGAATAAGATACATTACCAACCATACGAATGACATTAGCAATGATGTTTTAAGGTCATTTGTGGACTTAGTGAAAGTGCATCCTGAAGACTTAGACTATGCAAAGACGGGAGCCACTGGTTGAACACTTTTAGTGTTAACAACAGTAGTAGCAGAAATTGAAACAGCTGATTTGTTGCGATGATAGCAAGTCTCAATATTGTTTCCAAAATATTTACAAAAATTGCAAAAACGTTTGCTAGATTGTTAGTGACAATTATTGCACCAAGAAGAAGACCTGTCTTTATTCTTCATTTAGAAGCAGAATATGCAAAAATGGACTGGAAAAATGAAATCTAAGCGAAAAACTAGGTAAGGAGCACCTAGGCTGCAAACAGTCAATGGTTAAAGTCAATGGTGATGACGTCAGCGCTGACTGAGTGCTAACGTAAGCAAGCTGACTGGGTGAAATCGTTGACATAATTGCTAACTGAGTGATGACGTAAGCAAGCAGTGATGACGTGGCTTGATGACGTCACTAGGGCTGACATGGCATAATCGATGACGTTAGCGAACGAAGTTCTAGCACTTGACAGTGCTTGAAGGAGCGTGATGGCATGCGAAGTAGATAAGAGGTGCGTGATTTTCCTTTGAGACTTGTAGCAACACGTGGTAGCTTTTGTGGGGTCCAATGAAGACAATTTTTCACAGAATAGCAAATCAGAGAGTACTTTCTAATGGTGCAATTTGTGGTCTTTGATGTATTGGAGTCGCGGTGGAGGCAATGATGTTGTTCACAACAACGACTGCAATGGATGACATCCAAGAAGACAAGACTACTTAAGAGCGGCACACTAGAGGATTAGAGCGGTGGCTCTGATACCATGTTAGAAATACTAAGTGAATAGTATTGTATTTCTCAAGTAATAGAATGTTAGGTTCTAAGACTTTAGGATCTTAATGTATTAGAACTTCAATGTGTAATGTTGGCAAACCATGATCAAAACAATTTAGTCTAGTCTTATGCTGCTCAAAGTATGGTTATGTGTAAAGTTGGAATCGAGTAATTGCAGGAAATTACTATTCAATTTCTGCAAGGCTCGATCGATTGAAAATTAGACTTGATTGATCGAAACTCGTGCAAATTATTTTTCTGTAGAATTTTCCAACTTAACCCAAGCCCATATGACATGTAGGGTTTTATATTTTGCTTTAAGTATAAAAAGAAAAACCCTAGCCACATTTTAGTTGTTGTTGACATGTTGTGTGTGTGAATCTCTTGTGAGATTTAGAGATGTTTACCTTCATACACACTTAGGGTTATCAAGATCAAGATTGATGTCGAGAGCTTGGTGATCACTTTGGTTGCTATTTCAAGAGCTTAAAAAGAACACAAGTGGGAGTACTTGCAGTTGCTGTGGATCAAGGAAAGAAGTAGTCTGTTGACTCAGAGCTATCATGTGATCGTAGTAGTAAGTTTTTTACTCAAGATAACAATAAAATGTTAGTGGTCTAAGTCGCTATTATAAAACTTCAATTCTTTTATAGTGGATCTGTTTTACCTTGAGGATAGCTAGGTTAAATCATTTCCAGTTTTTTACCAGTTCGGTTTTTTTGGGTTATCATATCATTGTATTCTTTATTTTCTGCATTGTTTTTATGATATGATTTGCTTGTGTTAATCTAGATTTGAATAATTTACGTAAGTAATTACTTCGCTAAATAACTAGGTTAATTAACCTGTGTTTTAAGGGGTCTAAAAACATACATAGAATATATATGAGTGTCTTTATATAGGAGGCAGAGTGTGTAGTACAAGTAAATGTGCTATACAAGTAAACAAGGTGGGCCTAAAGCCCACATACCCTAATACACGTTAACAATCTCCTAACTAGTTAGTGACGAAACTAGGATTTTAGTTCAGGTGAGACAGGATTAAAAAGACAATAATAATAAAATATTAATCAATATTATAATAAAATAAATAAATAATTAAAAAAACAATAATTTTCATTTAAAATCTATTAAAATTTTAAAAAACTAGAAATAAGTAAACAGTGGTAAACAATCAATTCATAGTTACTAATAATCACATTAAGTGATTAGTCTAAATACATAAAGTTTACACGTCTAATTTGGTTCCTTAAAATAAATAAATTTAAAAGTGTTAAGAGAAGATTCTCAAAAAATACAAATAATTTTTTTTTAAAAATTTATAACAATATAGGTGGAAAGTTAAATAGTTTTCCTACCTTAATTACTTTTCAACTTGTATTTTTCTACTCTTCTAAGTATTTTTAATTTCTTTTTTATTTCTGTATTATTTTGTGTAAAGTTTTGGCAAAAAGAAAATAAATTTGAATAAGTAATAAATAAATCTAAAAAAAAAAAAAAAGGGAGGGACGAGTGGTTAAAAGAGTGACCAGTTTTAGATAAAAATAAATGCAAGAGTTTGGTGGCATTTATTTCGGTGTAAGAGGCTGTTACTTATAATATTTCCATAATAAATTAAGGTGTCTGCATATATATTATAAGTCAAAATAAAATAAAATAAATTATTCGAAGTCTACGCCAACAAAAAATAAAAGTGTTATGAAAATATTGGAAAATTTGTTGTATTTCTTGACTTTTTTAAATAGGAGATTTCATTTATTTATTTTTTATATGTCAATTTTTTTATAGGAAAAATGGGGAATTACTTCTTTGTTTTTCTGCTCAAGCGTCAGAGGGTCAAAGGACTTAATAGTAATGCTAGGAGTATATAATTTGCCACAATTTTGTACCACAACTCGTTATGCAGTATGTTATGATTGATAAAAATGCGATCGTGAGCCATGTGGGACACATTTTTACCAATCATCGCTTGCTACATGACGAATTATAGCATATAATTGTGACAAATTATGGGTCCCTAGTATTACTTCTTGACTTATGGCAGTACTTAAAGGTCCACCCCCCAGCTCCGTCAGTGCCTCTAAATAGGTTAGTTGAAGAAAATGTGCAACTGGGGTGGTGTGCCTGAGGTTACAAAGCGATGGATCATGAGGTTTGGGTTAGTTATCAATTTGTATTATTGACCCATGAGATGTATTATTGGCCCTTGTGCTATCAATTTGTATTATGGGGGGCATTGCAAAGCAAGAAAGCAAGCTAGCAAAGCTCTCTGGAGACTTCTAGGTCTCTCTTTTCTCTCCACCTTTGTGTGGATCTCTCTTCCACCTTGGTGTGGCTCCTTCTTCCACCTTTGTGTGGCTCTCTCTTCCACCTCCGTGTGGTACTTCTCCATCACCTTCGGCTGTAGCTGCTCTTCCCAATTTCTTTGTAGGTCCTTCCCCATCAGGTTTTCAAGTTGCCCAATTTACCTCACCCCTTTCAGCCCTTACGCCCACCCATCTAACTCTTCTAACCCACAAACTACCAGAAACAACTTATCGCTCATTGTCACCTACGACTATTGCGAGGGGCACTTAGTCGTTTGTGCATCTCCAGATACTTGAAGCAGGCGTCAAGCTTATGGTGTGGGTCTCTCAGAATCTTCTCTGCCTCGCTGTGGGTCCTTGTCCTTGCAGTGGGTCATATTTGGCTACTCAAGACCTTGTTCGCTACTGTGTTCATTCAATCAACTGTAACTGGTGCGAGTCCCCCATTGTCATGAGAAGCTTGGGCTGGAATTGTCGAGGCATATGCAATGCCTCAACAGTTAGAGCCTTAAGGGCACAAATGAAGGGGATAAACCCAGAAGCGGTCTTTCTATGTGAGACAAAAGCTTATGAGAATCGTATGGAAGGGAGTTATGAATTCATTTAAGTTCTTTGACATGGTAACAACTGATGCTAAAGGAAGAGCTAGAGGCCTGTGTATGATGTGGAGAAATATAGTGAATGTAGAGGTACTTGATTATAATAGAAATATGATGCTGTGAAGAATAAAGATTTAGTGAATGATTGATATCTGGTGGGAATTTATGGCCCGCCATATGACGCTAAAAAAAGGAAAGCTTGGGAGAATCTAACTCAATTATCTAAGTGCTTTGTTAGAGCATCTACCAGGTCCTTGGATATGTTTTGGAGATTTTAATATAATCCTAAGGGACGATGAGAAGGCCGGAGGAAGAAAGGGAAGTAGTTCGACCCCTAATTATTTGAGAGAGATTATTTTTGAGTTAGGAGCAGTAGATTTGGGTTTCACAAGGAATGGGTTCACTTGGTCTAGACGCTGGGGAAAAAATTCAATTAGGTAGAGGCTTGATAGGGGTATTACTAATATTTCTTGGAGACTATCATTCCTAAAAGAAATTATCCATCATCTAGGGGCAATTAAATCAGACCATCGCCAAATTCTAATGGATACCAATCATGCTAATGGCTACTCTCCAAGATGATTTAGATTTAAGGTGGCATGGACAAAGGACCCTTCCTGTTATAAATGTATTGAACATGCTTGGAATGAAGAGTTAAGGAGCTCTGGGTGTTTCAAAGTATGTAGAAAGCAACAGTCAACCATAGAGGCTCTAAAGATATGGAACAAGAAAGTCTTGGGAATTGTCAAACCAGAATCAACAATCTAATTCAAAAGATTAAGGAGATTCAAACGCTGGAGTGTACAGAGGAGAATCGCAAAATAGAAGCCAGCCTACAAGCCTAGTTGAGTGAGTGGTTATCAAGAAGTGAAATTCTTTGGAGACAAAATCTGAAGAGATTTGGCTATAAGAGGGTGATAAGAACTTAGAGTTCTTCCATATATCTACAATCATCTGAAGAAAAAGAAACTCAATTGATGCTGTTAAATTAGACAATGGAGAATGGATTACAGAGAAGAAGGAAATTAGCTATCATTTTGTGGCCAAATTTATGGAGCTGTTTAGTGAAGATGAGGTAGATTTTCCTACGGATCTAGAAAATATAATTTCACCTTGTATCACTGTAGAGGAAAATGCCAAGCTGAGCAGAATACCAATGCAAGCAGAGATTAAAGATGTGTTGTCCCAAATGGAAGCACAAAAAGTGTCAGGGTCGGATGGGCTTCCTATGCTCTTTTACAAGAAATACTGGAAGATTGTGGGGGACATCATAATCAGTGCAGTTACAAACTTTTTTTTGAGACTAAGGTTGTTCACGGGTCGGGTCGGGTCGGTTTTCGACCTAACCCGGACCCGACCCGCCGCTGTCGGGTGGAAGGCGGAAGGACCTGAATCCGACTGCCGGTGTCAATCGATCGAGTTGGTTTCGGGTTCGGGTAGTGTTCAGTCGGTTCGCCGGATTTTGCAAACGTCGCCGGAATCTTTAAAAGAGTCGCCAGAATTTTCAAAAACTCAGTACATTTGCTCCAAAAATCGTCGAAATAAGCTCGAATCTCACCAGATCTCACCAAATATGGCCAAGATCTCGCCGAAATCAGCTTGGATCTCCTCGAATCTCGCCGGAAATTAGTTTGGATCTCCTTGAATCTTGCCAGATTTCACCAAGTATGGTCCAGATCTCGCCGAAATCCACTTGGATCTCCTCAAATCTCATCGAATCTCACCACATAAGGTCGAGATCTCCTCGAATCTGAGCTTGATCTTGCCGGAGTTCATGGCTTTGTATATTACATCAGTCGGGTCAAGTGGCTCGAGTTTTGGAGAAGAAAACCCGCCACTCGACCCGCCGGCGTTGGGTGGAAGGCGTGAAAACCCATCACCGACCGACGAAAGGATCGGTTCGGGCTGAAATCAAGTGAAAATCGGGCGGGTTCGTCGGGCCGGCAGGTCTGGGTCGGGTCTGGACAGCCCTATTTGAGACTATAAAACTTCGTCATGAGTTTAACAATTCCTCTATTGTACTTATCCCCAAAACCCAAAGCCTTACATCCTTTAATCATTCTAGGCCTATTAGCTTATGTAATGTTATTTATAAAATTATTGCTAAGCTACTTGTATTCAAATTGAGGTCTGTTTTGCACAAACTTATCTCTTCTTGCCAGTCAGCATTTATACCTGGTAGATGGATAACTAAAAACCAGATGATGGTGCAGGAAATGTTACATGGCTTCAAGAGGAGAAAAGCCAAGGATGGGTTGATGGCCATAAAATTAGATCTCCAAAAAGCTTATGATAGAATTAATTAGAGGTTTTTGCAGACATTTCTAAATTTTTTTGGGTTTAATGAAATATTTATGAAGTGGATAATGAAGTATGTCTCTTCAATATCTTTTGCAGTTCTTGGTAATGGGGTAAAGTCCAGTCACTTCATCCCCAGTAGCGGGTTGAGGCAAGGGGACCCTCTATTCCCCTCTTCATTCTATGCCAAGAAGTTTTATCTAGGATTTTGGAGAAAGAATGTGTAGAAGGAAGAATTAGTGGTGTGAAAGCCAGCATAGGCGGACTAGCTATCACACATGTAATGTAAGTTGATGATATAGTGTTGTTCTTAAAAGCAAAAATGAGTGAAGCTATGTCAATCAACGATTGCCTAGATAAATATTGTAAGTGATCAGGCCAGCTCTTAAGCAAGAATAAATCTGTAGTTAACTTTTCAAAGGCCATCCAAAAGTCTTCCAACCGATATATAGAGCAAGTGTTGCAGATGAAACAACTTCAAAAGGATACCATTTGCCATGGAGCACCTTTGTTCCTCACAAATGTTTCCACAAGGGAATTTAAATTCCTACAAAAAAGATTAGAAGCTAGACTGAAGGGTTGGAGGAGTAAGTGTTTATCTTGGGCTAGTAGATGCACCATGATCAAGTCAGTAGCTCAAGGCTTGCCTACTTACACAATGTCAACTTTTGATGTTCCTTCAAGAGTATGTGAAAAATTAGATACCATGACAAGGAGATTTTGGTAGAACCCAAAAAATCTAAATGGTAGATTTCTAGCATGGAAAGCTTGGGATAATTTGTTCCAACCAAAAAAAGGAAGGAGGGCTGGGGTTTAAAAAGAGCAAGGATTTCAACACGGCATTGATTGCCAAATTAGCTTGGATGATTGCATCAAAAAGAGATAGCCTATGTATGAGACTTCTCAACAGTAAATATTAAGTTAGGCAGGATTGGCTTCAAAAAGATCTTTTCAAGAATGGTTCTCCAATTCGAAAAGCCATTGAGAAAGCAAAGAGCTCAGTTGCTAAAGGTGCTTGCTATATTGTAGGGGATGGAAATTCAATTGATGTGTGGTTAGACCCTTGGATTCCATGCGTACAGAATTTTAGACCAAAGTCAAGAGATGATTCTGTCTAAATGAACCCTTTGATGGTATCAAGTCTTATTAATCCTTCCTTGCATTGTTGGAAGAGGGACATGCTGACTGAGTTATTTGATGATAATTCTATCCAAGCCATTTCAAGAATTCCTATCCCATGGAGACAGATGCCTGACTAGCTAATATGGACAAAGGATCAAAAAGGTATGTTCTTTGTTAAATCTACCTATAGTGTAAGTCAAGCTCATAGTGGGAATTCCAACACTTCCAACCTACCTTGGCAAAAACTATGGAAGATTAAAGTCCATGAAAGAGTCAAAATCTTACTTGGAGGATTGTAGGTAACATTCTACCAACAAAAGAAAATCTTCAACAAAGATTGGGGATAGATGAAACAAGGTGTGTGTTGTGTGAGGAGACGGTGGAATTTGGCCAAAAATTGTTTTTTAACTGCCCTGTGGCAAGGGCAATATGGTTTGGATGTTGGGGTATATATGTTGATAAACTGAATGTTTCTAGCAATCTAGATATAGTGAAAGTGATTCTAGATCCTCCAATCCAGCCTATGCCTTCCAGTCACCAATCTAAGGAAGTGGCAGAGTTATGTGCTTTGCAAATGGCCTTAACAGTGGAATTCATTTGGATCCTTAGAAATAAGATCATGCACGATGGTGGACAGGTTAATATCACAGCCCATATTTGCAATCTCAAAAATAGAGTTAAAGAGTTTGTGTTGGCCTCAGAACAATCTAAGGATTTACAAGATAGCAAGGTAACCTCCTGGAAACCCCCCTCTGCTGGAGTCATCAAACTTAATGTTGATGCAGCAGTTCAAAAAGATTTTACTTCCTTAGTTGTTGTTGCTCGAAATAATGTTGGAGAGGTTAGGCTAAAGTTTATGAAATATGTGACCTTGTACAAGCTAAAGCAGATGCTATTCTATGGGCATTGCAAATCACCAAGGCAGGAAATATGGAGAGAATTGAAGTGGAGGGCGATGCTAAAAGTTGTTTTGAAGCAATTAAAGAAGGCTACTCCACCGTGGCATGGCCTAATGGCCTATCCAAGCTATAATTCGTGATGTTGTAGACTTTAGCAAAACTTTTGTTAATTGTAATTTTAACTAGGTTAGGAGAGAGTTTTGCACTGTAGCTCATTGTCTAGCTAAATTTGCATTTGTACATAGGTCTTCTTTTTGTTGTAACTCGCATATTCTTCCTGCTGCTATTTTGGATGCTTGCAAGAAGGATGCTGTGTTTACTTTGTTTTAATAAGAAGCTCGGATTATTAGCAAAAAAAAAATCAATTTGTATTATTTACCCATGAGATGTAAGGCTCTTATATCATGTTATTGCTATAAATAAATAAATAAATAAACCAAATTCCTCTATTTAATGTCGATTCATCCACACTTCCATTCCTTGTAGCTAGGGGAAAAAGGCCTCTTTATTCAATGGAGATCCTTTTTGTTAACATAAGACCCAACATGATTGTCCTGATCATTAATTAGTGTTGATTGCAAACATCAATATATATTAAAAAAAAAAAAAAATGAAGGACAAGAGAAGATATAATATTTGGAACAATATAGTCATGTTTTGAAGAAAATCATAGAGTGAGATCAAGTTCCAAGTTTAGTAATTTAAGGTTGGAGAATGACACACTACAATATTGGGCTTGAAAACATCAATTGGATTATTAGTCCTAATTTGATTGACCTTATTAATCATTGATGATTGGCATGAATAAAATTTTAAATGATCAGTTCATGATGATTTGTTTTGGAAATGATTGAAGAAATTGCGACATTCAAAGTTTATATTTATTTGGAAAGAAGATTTCAAAATTTTGGCGAGATTGAGAATGAATTTCATTCAAGTGAGTGGATCTGGTTTAATTTTTATTGTCAATTAATTGTTAATACTTTTATGAAATTTTCCTAATTTTAGAAGCTACTTTTTTTTTTTTTTTTAAATTCCCTTAATTGCAAGTGTTTTTAGAACTTTCTTAATCTAATTACAGTTTTTTTTTCCTATGGCACTGTTTCAATTAGAATATATTTGTAAGAATATTTTAACTTGGAAAAAATAAGTTTCTAAAACTTTTATATAGGCTTGCAATCTATAAAATAAAAATAAAAGTCTACTATATTAATAAAATTTTAGTCATATTATTGTTAGATTCTAGAGTTTATCCTTTTGAATTTAAGTTACCCTTTATTATTTCAAGAGTTTACATATAGCTAAATGATATATAACTTACTAAGGTTTATGACCTATGTCACTTGCATTGCGTTTGGTTGGGGTGAAAACAAAGCGGATGGAAAATGGGAGAGTGAAAGTGGAGAAAACTAAGTTTTCTCTTATTTGGTTGGGAGGGGAAATTTGGAGAGAAAATGGCCTACCAAATCCCATCTCTCCAAATCAAAGAGAAGACTAGAGAAAAGTGAGAAAGAATTGTGAATGAAGATTTCTTCCCTTCCTTACTATTACAACACCTATTTCTTTTCCTTCTTTCTTTTTTCTTTCATTGATTATGCTTTTTTTTTTTCTCCTGTTATCTATCTTTCGTTATTCACCGATTTCATTGCCTCTCTCTTTTGATGTAATCACTTTTTCTCATTGGATATCTTTTTATATTTTTTATATTTTATAGAAACAAACTAACTGTTAAACTTAAACACACACACACACACACACACACACACACACACACACACATTTACACTCTCTCACCAAGTTCAAATACATTACTTAACCAAAGTACTACTACAAAAGGGTATTCTCATTGGATCTAGGTGCATTTTGTTTATTTCATGTTCTTATTACATAAAGAAATTAATAGGAAAAAAAAAAAAAAAAACTCCAACACCATACTCAAGTGGGAGGAGATAGAGGTAGATGGGTAATTTCCAAGCCCCTCCACCCCCTACATTTTCTTTCCAAAATGTGGGGGGGGGGGGGGGGGGGGGGGAAATGAAATCACTCCAAATTGTAGGCCTAGGTAGAGAACTTATGGCCCCACCCAAATCTCCCCAATTTTTCTTCTCCCAACCAAAACAACTATTTCCTCCTCATTTTCCATCCCCTAATAATCACTCCAACCAAATAGTTACTATGTTAAATGACATGAGCCAATCTATCCTCAATCCAATTGCTTGGTAATTCCTAGATATTGTTTGACCTCCTTAAGTTGTGTAGTTAACATGGATTCAGTTCGACAGAACTCCACAAGATTGATATGCTAGGCCGTAAGCTATTGCGCTAGGCCCAATGGTACTGCAATGATGGTTTCTCCCCTGCATCATTGATTAATTGCTTCAAGATGGGACCGTGACTTCTTTAATAACACAATTAATAACCAATAAAGAAAGAAAGAAATAATAAATATAATTCAAGTATAATATTTTACAAATTTGAAAAAAGAAAAAAGAAAAAAAAAAAAAAAAGAAGAAGAAAAGAAACCAAAGAAAACTTAAATATTTTTTAAGGAGAGTTTTACTGCATATATATATATATATATATATAAAGAAGAAGAAAATGTAGGTGCCCTATTAAGATTTATTTTAAACCTTCATGATCGGTGATCTCATACTCTAGCATCATCATCATTATCATAATCATAAACGAGAGTGTTTAAATCTCTTCAAGTGTCTGACTATTTCCTTGAGTGTATTTAATTTTTTATCCCCTACACATACTAGGCTATTACAAGAAGGTATCCCATGGATGGCCCCAAGATGTTAGCAGGAGATTTTGAACCTAAGATCTCATGTATATCATAAGGTCTTAGAAACCACTAAGTCAACTCCTCAAAATTTTAAAACATTATTATTGACTTAAGCAGTTCCCAACATTACTTGCACTCTGCTGCATCTTTTTGCCTTCACTATGAACTCCTGTTGTTGGGACTTGACATTGGCCATTCTCCTTTGATCCATCTTGAAAAATCAATAAGTTGTGCCAAATGTGCGTATGTGAGAAAGAGTGAAAGAAGTTGGTTACAATATGGAGCACATCTTTCGAAATGTGCTTCCACTTATATATGCATAGATAGAGGAAATGCAAATGAATATGAAAATATATGATTTGGATAATAAAAGTGTCAACTTTTTTTTTTGGGGTAAAATTTAGGAAAAAATGCAAAACTAACCCTCTAATTTTCAGCTTTTGTCATTTCAATCCTTTAACTTCCAGTTTTGTCATTTTAGTCCTCTAAGTTTCAATTTTTGTCAATTCAGTATTCCGTTAGATATTAGTTAGGTGTCCCCGTTAAGTGAGCCCAAACTATGTCATTTTGGTGTTTTTCTTTTCTTTTTTCTTTTTTAATAAAAGTTTTTTTTTTTAAAATTTGTAATTAAATGAGTAAAAAAATTTTATTAAAAAAAAAAACCATGGAAGGGCAACGATCCCCTGAAAACATGTAAGGTGGCGGTGGAAGCCGATGAGAGTTGCCGGAGACGCGAGGACAACATGATGGAGATCTACAAGACCAAGAGCAAGCGTTGGGAGAGCTTGCAGAAGAAGCACCGCGAAGGCCTTTAAGCCACTCACTAGCAATCCTTCTCTTCCTCTCTCCACACCTCTGCCACCACCATCATAAAAAAGAAGGTAACTTCTTCTACTTCTGAGTTCTACTACTACTCTCATTCAATTCAATGTTGTTGATGATGATTCGTGCTTTTCTAGGGTTTCACTGTTTGATCTTTTAAACTTTTTTAGGGATTTTGGGTTTCTGGGTTTTGATTAAAAATGTGGCATTTTTGGTTTTGATTGTTGTGGTACAGTTGGAGAGTCTTCCTTTTCTGGTTTCTGGGGTTTGGTCTACTGATAGCAACTTGCAATTGGAGGCCACTACAGAATTTTGAAAGTTGCTTTCTCTTGATATTTTTAATTTATGTATTCTCATTGATGATGTTTTATGTATTCTCATTGATGATGTTTTATGTATTCATTATTTATGTAAATAATGAATGTGATTGATAATATATGTATATTGGTGAAATTTTGGAATAAGAGAAAGAAGCCCTCCAATTGAGGAAGTAATTCAATCTGGGGTTGTCCGTAGGTTTATCGAGTTTCTAGTCAGGGAGGACTGTTCATATGTTGGAGTCTTTGATCTGTATATATGTTGGAGTCTTTGATTTCAAGGGAAGGGGAACAACATTGTTCCCTTTACAATTTTTTTTTTTTTTTTTTTAGTAACAGTTTTTTTCCTTTAATTACGAATTTTATAAAAGAAAAAAAAAAGTCACTTAACAGAGACTCCTAACTGATGTTTAATGGAATACAGAATTGACAAAAATTAAAATTTAGAGGACTGAAATGACAAAACTAAAAGTTAGAGGACTAAAATGCAAAAAGCTGAAAGTTAGAGGGTCAGTTTTGCATTTTTGCCTAAAATTTACTATGAAATTTCAAATAAGAATTTATTTAGTAGTAAAAAATTGCCAACAAAGATTAAGGCAAAAAATCATTGTTCCTTAATACATTACAATGCAATCATTTATGAAAAAGAGAACTCAAAGTTTTTTTTTTTTTTTTTTTTTTTTTTTTTTTTTTTTTTTTTTTTAAATCTTAGAAATGATGTATGATTGAATTTGCACTAAATGTCACAGCAATGTCTTTTTCAATGAATAATATCAAAGCGTCTGTCAAAAAGTCTGTAGACAACTAAATTTCTAGTTTGAAATAAATCAAACAAGTAAAAATAGTTGCACAAATGCAAATTTGTATTGATGATTGTGGTATAATTATCTGTGATTACAAAAGAGTTATCCTCTGATTCGATCTCCTTGCAAGACTTATTGATTTGGATTTGTGGTAAATGTGATTGTGACTTGAACACAAACTATCCTTCAATTTAATTGAAGGATGGATCGAAGATTACTAAAACGGAATTACAATAAATCTCTGGCTATGAGCTTGTTAGAAATCCTTTGTTCTTCGTGTGTTTTTCGTGTTCTTGGATTTATGGTGGAAGTTCTTTGGTGCTTTGGAGGCTTGAATCCGCAGAACTTCACTGATTTGTGATTTGTTGGTGTTTTCGGACACTTCAGGCTTGATTCCTGCAACAAACTTTTGGATCTAGGTGGATGATTTGGATGATTTTCCTTTGAATGTTCTTCGTATTCGAAGTTGAAGTTCTTGAAGTTCTTGGAGGCTTTAGAGCTTGGTTCCAGCAGAGCTTCAGGACTTCTGAGTGCTTCAAATGGTTTTGGTGTCCTCCAAATGTCTTAGGAAGGCTTCTATTTATAGGAGTTTTGGGGTAGGTAAGCGACACATGGCGGAGTCTGATTGGTGACACATGGCAGAGCTTGATTGGTCTGCTTATGTCATCGCTTGCACATGCTAGAATGATTGTGTCATCACTTACACGTGCGAGGTTGCTTAGGTCATTGCTTACACGTGCGAGGCTGCTTATGTCATCGCTTGCACGAGCTGATGTTTGATTGGTTCTTGCATAACACTTGGCAAATTTCTGTTGGTTTCTGAATAGTAATAGTAAAACTCAACAGCAGTATGTGGCGCTTTGTAATTGGCTGCATTTTGTGGACTTGGTAGTGTGATATGTCAGCTTGTGATAGGTCGGGAATTTTCCTTCTCTACAAATGCCCCCTCGAGACTCATTCACACACACAGTTTCAGAATATGGTATGAGAATGAGTTTCGAAAACAGACTTTTACTCTTGGCTCTTCAAATGAAGTAATTGAAGGTGGCAGAGCTTTCAGCAGGATGAGATAATTTCCAAGGAGTAGACCCACCCATATGAAAGGTTTTGATAAGGCTGAAAAGAGGTTTGCAAGTATTTGAATGTACTTACATGACCGATCTTTTTCAGCAGAGGTTAAGTTGAAGTAACTTTAGAAGAGTGTTTTTGGATTGTTGATGGTGATCACATGGTGTAGAAGATGGGGAAGACGTGAGGATGGTGGATGGGTACAGCGCACAGAGCCATGGGGCTAGCCTCGTGTTTTTAAGAACCGGTGGTGAAGTTATATCAGAAGAGTATACTTCGGATTACGGCGAGGCCATGTGGGAAAGTGGTTGAGTGCGCTTGCGTCATTGTTTTACCCCGGTTGAGGTAATTTCAAAAGCTTATGGATTCTGGAGATGACGGTGTTGGTGGTGAAGAAGACGGAGATGAAGCAAAGCGAATGGATGAAACATACGTCACCATGGTTCTGATCCTGTATGTCAGGAACCTTCTGATATAGGTGTTTCTGGGAGATACACCTTCGAATATGGTACTGACTGTATGTTGCATGTGGTCTGACAGTGAGTCATTGAATGTGTGTGTGTAATGGGACCGCATTGACAGACGTTAAGTTGAAGTAATTTCAGAAAAGTTCATTCTGAAATACTTCAAGTTGAATTTAAGTTGGAGTAATTCCAGAAAGTGTGTTTTGAGGTACTAGCAACGATGACCTTTGGATTGCACGCCGATGGAAACATGGAATATGGCTTTGGCAACCCTTTACCAGCCCTAAAGGCTGAACTCTGATGAGCTGGTGCCCCGGAGGTCGTTTCAAGTGTTGGATGAAAGACAATTTGTAGGATACCCCAACACTTTTTACCACCTTCACCTATTGACACTTGTTGGGAAAGCACAACAAAGTGGACGATGGAGCTAACTTGTGATTCTGGTCTTAAAAACCAGCCGAGTTGCTGTTTGTTTTGAACCACTGCTTCTGCTGGAAGACCAAGCAATTGGAGAGAGACTACAAAAGCCCTGAAGTTAGGAACAGGTGTCTCTACTAGACTTGGATTTCCTGGCCAACCAAATCTGAAGAAGCATGGAACCACAATGCAGGCCTTGTTATGAATAATTTTATGGACGACTGTGGTTGTTAGGTGGAGAAACAAAATTTGTTTAGATCTCAAAACTACAATGATGCTGTGAAGAGGGTTTCTGCTGAACCATGGGAGGGTTGATTTCACACTGATTATGAAGTGATATTGGTTGCTGAGTGCTGAGAATGATGAAGCCATAGTGAGAAATGGCTGTGAGAAGGAGGATTTGAAAATTTGAAAGAAGCAAATCTTCATTTATGACTCAGTGTTTTTCTGGATGAGTTCTTGATGAATCCGGCCCTCTTATTTATAGCGAAGAGACGAAGAATGGTGGATGGATAACTGAGAATGGCGGATGTGAATTTTTGGTGAGACTGGTGGATGAGAATGGTAGGTTGGAGACCAGTAGAAAACGAGAATGGTAGGTGAGAGATGAAGAATGGTAGGTGGGAATGTTTGGCACCGAAAGGGGAATGGTAGGTTGGAATGTTCGGCACCGAAAGGGGAATGGTAGTTGGACGGGTGACCCGATGCAATTTCAAATTCAAAACACACTTGTGAGAGTTCATTTATACTTTGAAAGAGGAGCCTTGATGAAGTCTGGAAAATAACCTTGAGGGGATCCAAACTAAATGGATGAATCTCAAATCTTGATCTTGGGAGCTTAAGTTTTGGACATTGTCAGTACTTTGGAGATGTGGGTTAGATGGATGACTTTCAAGTCGTGAAAAACTATGCAAGACAAGCTTGGCACGAAAATCTTGACTTTGGGTTGGATTCAATCACAAAAATCAATTAGTTTGGAATTGAGTTATTTGTGCAATTTTCGAGCCTCAAATGATGGAACGAACTCTAAAATTGGAATGTACGCGAAAAATTGAGAAAGATAAGTCCATCTTCAAAATTTTGACTTTTTGGTCAACATTTACGTAAAAGTCAACTTTTTAGAAATTGGTCGTTTGCACAATTTCCGAGTCTCGAATGAAGAAACGGATTCCAAAATCGGAATGTACTCGAAAAACTGAGTGAGACAAGCCCATCTTGAAAATTTTGACTTTTTGGTCAAAGTCAAAGGTTTAACTTGGTCGAAGTTTTTTTTTTTTTTTTTTTTTTTTTGGCGGTTCGGACCGGGTCGGACTTCGGGTCGAATCGGGTCAAACGGGTCAGACCGGGGTAGTGGAGGATGACGTCATTGATGACGTCATGCTCTGAGTCTGCACGTGCAGGTGCGTGAGATACCAACCGGCGCATGAAGAAGGCTAGAGGCGCGTGTCAAAGCGTGTAACTTATGCAGCTCCTAATGGCAGCGCGTGGCGGCGTTTTTGGGCCTGAAATTTCTGCGTTCGACCGATCTAAAGCCGTAGAAGATCATGGCTTTGTCATTTTTCTAAAATTGTGAACCTATTTGCACCGATTTGAGAAACTGAACTGTAGCCCATCGCGAGCTTATGGCGGCGCATGATGGCACGTGGCAACGTTTTTGGGCCTGAAATTTTTGGGTTTTGTAGATCGAGGGCCGATGAATCTAATGGTTACACCAGTTTTGTAAAAATTTTCTCGGATTTGGGTAGATTTGAATGAGAAACCCGCAGGACGTTGGGATTTTTTTTTTTTTTTTTTTTTTTTTCAGCCATGCGTGGCGGTCCGTCGTGACTCTACTGTGAACATCTTTTCTGGGTTTTGTTGCTCGAAGTCCTCAGAAGATCTTGGTAGGTTGATTTTTTGTGAAATCTTGTCAGAAGCTTTTAGAAATTTGGACAGCAGCTGGTTGGTATCGTTGGACTTGCTGTTATTGTAGTCTCCTTTGGCGGTGGCCCTTCTGACATTGTTTGACAATGGTGAATCTGCCATTCTTTCTGCCTTCAAGGTTGGCTGCACAAGTAGCTTTGATCAATGTCTGGGTGAGATCTCCATATCCCAAGTCTAGTGCAGTGTTTTTTCTTCTAGATGGCATGCGTACATTTGCAGGCCTATAAGCACTTTTTTTCTTTTCAGAGGTCTAGTGTAGCATTTTTCTTCTAACACCACAGTTATTTTATAGAAACTTACTCTTTTTTTTTTTTTTTTTTTCTTTTCAAGATTCAACGCAGCATTCTTTGAAAATCATTTACACACTTCTTTCCCTTTGTCTATTAGCTTCTAGGAATTCCTATATAAAGCTATCTAGAACATACACTAAATTGCACAAGTGTTGTTTTCGGCTCTCAATACTCTTTAAGTATAGAAAAACTCTTACTTCTCTCTCTCTTTTTTTTTTTTTTTTTTTTTAATGCTATTCGGAGCATACACTAAGTTGCACAAGTGTTGTCTTCAGCTCTCAATACTCTTTAAGTGTAGAAAAACTCTACCTTTTCACTTCTCTTCTTCTTTTATATATATATAACAGACTAGAGATTACAATTGATACTTTCTCTTTCTTTTTTCTTTTTTTTTCTTCTTCTTTTTTTTTTTTTTTTTTTTTTAACAGCTATCATGAAGCTCTTTTTTAAGGATTTGAAAATTGGTCAAGAACCAGCCTTGTTTATCTATAAAGAGAAAGATGACAAAGATGCAAAGGCTACAACTTTGATTGTTTGTCCGCCCGTAATTGGAAGATTTTCGGAAAAATGGGGCCATAACTCCTATCTTCTCAATTTGCCAAAATGGTCGCAGATTGTTCCTCCTGATGATGGTTCTAACTTGGAGACGATTATCCTTCTTGCTTCACATCACAAAAATGTTGCTAAATCAAAGCCATATAATACTTTGGGACGAGAGATAATTGCAAAGCGTGCTAATTGGGATTCTTCCTTTGGCACGAACGGAGGATTTTCCTATTTCTCCCTTTATTGGGACTGGCTAGAAGATGTGCTTGGTCGTTGTAAACACCTCCTTGATGCAACCCACCTTTACAGTGCTGTCTTTGCTTCTTTGTTCACATACGATTACGATGAAAATCTCATGAAAGCATTTTGTGAGTGTTGGAGCCCGTCGACGAATACTCTCCATACCTTAGCTGGAGAAATTTCCATCATACCATGGGATCTTTCCATTCTTGGTGGACTTCCTTGCACAGGTGCATTTTATGATGAAGTGGTACCCAACGCATAAGAGCTGGATGGAACCAACGATCAAGGACGACCCTATCTGCCACACAGCTGTCGCTTTCTTTTCATGGCCTACCATCACCTTCAGAATCGGCTAAAGAGACAAGGGAAAGTGAGTGTTCGTGACTAGATTACCTTTTGGTATAGAGGAAACAGCAGGTACTCGGCTCCCAGAAAACCAGCAAGACGGACGACCATTCCCAAGTGTAGTCAAAATCCCTTTGGCGTGATAAACGAGCGTGGACCATGGTCTGACAAGGATCATGGGGTCTTCGTGGATCTTCAAGTTGAGGGTGACTTAAAAGAAGAGACTTACTTATCGGCACTTCTTTCTTATTGGCTGTGCATATTTGTCTTTCCTATCAAAGATCCAAATAGCATCCGTCCAGGCACTTTCAAGATTGCTAGTTCTATGGCCAATGGTCGTTCGTTTGGCCTTGCTGCCCCTGTATTGGCCAGCATTTATCGTGGGCTTAATACCATTTCTTCCTCTCCTACTTCGAGCAAGTCTGGCGCTAGCTTTGCCATTCATTACGTTTATGCATGGGTAGCTCATTTTTTTAGAAGCAATTGCATCACTAATGACAAACTGTCTGATCCTTTGATGACAAAATATTCTGGTGTAGGCTATGCTTCTCCGTTCAATGAATTCTCTTCCCGAAAGCACATACGCGCTGCCAACGACTTCCTTTGGCACGGGACTGCTTTCAAGAAAAGCTATGACCAAACATTCATTGACAACGATCATTTATCCATCCAGAAGTTTAACTACTTTATGAGCCTTCGCTCGAGGTACTTGTCACTTCGATGTGAAGACCAACACATTATAGAAGCATATAGTCCTCACAGATTTAGCCGGCGCTTCGGATTTCATCAAGATATTCCAAGTGATTTGAAGGAAGAAATTCGTACAGGCTCTTTAAAAGATCTATACCAGTTCTACCAATCTTTCACTTGTTGCAACACAGACTCCTAGGTACTTATTCCAGCTTTTGCCACCAACTTTGGAAGTCGAGTCAGACATAGCTACAAGCAGTGGTGGGAGGGAGTTTGCGGAAATGATTTTACCAAAGGAACAAATTTTTTAGCTGACATTGCCTCCTTTCATGCTAAATCACTAACACCCCACAAATCCCAAAAAGGAAAGAGGGAGTTACAAGACCCATATATTCCACAACCCGTATCAGAGTTTGCACGACATCCTCTCGAAGATGATCGTCATTCAAAAGATTTATCACGACATACCGGAGTTGCTCGAAGTCAAGGTACCAAAGGCTCGCTTGTTGTACCAGCTATGGATGCCATTGAAATTTCTGAAGAGAAGGTGTGTAATGACTTGGACTACGATTGGAAACATTCGAAGAGTCCAATGAGGGGTGTTGATGCAGAGACTTCTATTGATCATGCGCCTCTTCTTACAAATAGTGAATCTTCCATTTCAAAGCCATCTGCAGAGAGTTCGGATTTCAAGAGGCGCAAGTTTGCTGATGTCGGTACGTCATCCAAAATTTCGACTGAGACAGGAAAGACACTTTCCTCATCACTACAAGTGACCAACCCTCTGGAAGTCTCTATGTTCCAGGCCGTGGCGCATATTTCTTCTGTGCGCAGGAAAGGGACTGCTATGTTGGGAGATGTCCTGTTGAACAAGCTCTCGACTCTTTCTGTGGACAATATCCTCCCACAAGTTGAAATAAATGAAATCTATAGTGGGATTGAAAGTCTTGGAGTGGATCCTCGGCACCTACGCGAACATGTTGACAAACATTGTGAAAGGGTTGTAGACTTTTTGAGGATGAAAGAATCTTTGAACAAACGACCTAGTCCTGTCAACCTGATCCAACATGAGGCTGAAATTGAACTTCTCCTTTCTGAAGCATCGCACAAGAAAGCATCTTTGAAGACTGAACTTGATACCATCAGGTTGAGGATGGCCGATTTGCGAACCGAGCTTGCTCAATTAGAGGAATCAGCGTCTCAAATTGAATCTCATCAAGTTAAACAAGATGATGTTATGCAAGCCTTAGAAGAACAACTTGAAGAAGTCAAATCCACTCCCGTACTTGAAGACCAGGATATGAAGGCTTTAGAAAAGATACGAGCCCTTCTAGAAGATAATTGTTCTAGCTTGAAGGACTTGAAATGGATGTTGTAAGCTTTTTGTTTTAATTCCCCTCATGTGTGTCATCAAGCTTTCTCCTGTACTATTTTCCTTTTATCAATCAATAAAGAAGATTTTGTTCTCTATTCCCTCATTTTTTTTTTTTTTTTTTTTGGTGTCCCTCTTTTTCTTGTCTTTTTTTTTTTTGGTCCTTTTTTTTTAACTTGAATTTTTTTTTTTTTTTAGTGCGTGATTGAACTCAGCAAAAAAAATACTAAGTTGCCTACGTACCCTCGAGAGGGATCAAGTCATTACGTAGTTCAATTTTTTTTTTTTTTTTTTGCAAAAAGGGGGGCTTAGTGTGTAATAGTGGGTATCACCACTAATCGAACCCGAGACCTCTCAAGGGCAAATTGGGCATCCAACCACTACGCCACACTAGCAATTGGTGACAAAGAGTGTGATTAATTCCTCTTTATTGGCATGCTTTCAAAGGTAATGGGAAGACATCATGTACCCTTGCAGCATTATAGTGAGCAGTTTAAACTCTTACCAAGGAGCAATCCTCGATTTTCAGGCATAGAAGCGTTTGAGGAACTTCCCATTGATGGGGCTGATCCTTACACCATCATTATCAATTAATTTATAAGCTTCATTGGTGTAGACTTCTTGCACAACATAAGGGCCATCCCATTTTAAAGTGAACTTATTGCCTGTACGATGAGTTGTGATGATAGGTCTTCGAACAGTGAGGACTAAGTCACCAACTTGGAATGATTGTGGTTTAACTTTTTTATTGAAGGCGCTTGAAAGACGAGCTTGATAACACTCAAGGCTTTGTTGGGCCTCGAGCCTTTTCTCATTAAGTGCCTCTAATTCTTGCAATCTGAGCTTGGCATTTTCTTCTCTAGTCAATCCTTCTTGAATGGCAATCCGTAATGATGGGATTTGACGTTCCAAAGAAAGGACAGCTTCCACTCCATAGACAAAAGAATATGGCGTCGCTTGAGTGGGCGTTCGAAATGTTGTTCGATATGCCTATAATGCTTCTCCGATTCTTTCATGCCAGTCTCGCTTCGTCTTGGAGACTACCTTTTTCAACAAACTGCCAAGTGTCTTGTTAAACGCTTCAGCTAGTCCATTTGCTGGGGCATTGTACATGGAGGAGTTGTATTGTTTAAACTCAAACTTCTCGCATAGTTCCGTCATCAACCTATTGTAGAACGGTTTCCCATTATCAGTTATGATATAACGAGGGACACCATACCGATAGATCAAATGAGTTCGAATGAAATTGACTACTGTCTCTTTTTTCACTTCCCTGAGGCGTACAGCTTCCACCCACTTCGAGAAGTAATCGGTTGCGGCCAAGATGTACAAATGGCCACCAGATGACTTTGGTAATGGTCCTATCGCATCAAGCCCCCATGCCTCAAAAGGCCAAGAAGCTATAGTTGGGTGTAGAGGTTCTGGCGGCTGGTGGATGAAGTTTGCGTGATACTGGCAAGCTTCGCATTTCTTAGCGCACTCCATGGAATCTTGCACCATTGTAGGCCAATAGTAACCCATTCGTTTGATCCTGTAATGTAACTTAGGACCCAACTGATGTGCGCCACATATTCCAAAATGAGCCTCCTCTAAGGCTTGTTTAGCCTCCTCCTCTCCTAAGCAACGAAGAAACAATCCATCAAATGAACGGCGGAAGAGAGTGTCTTTATAGTAAATGAACCGAGCAGCCCTCCGCCGAATTTCAGTCTTGTGGCGTTTATCATCCGGGAGTCTTCCATGTTGAAGGTATTCAATGATCGCTTGTCGCCAATCTTCTTTTTCAACAAGGCATACCGAAATGATGTTGGCTTGCTTTTCTTCTTCTTCTTCAATTACGAGAGGTACCACCCACCTCTGGGAAATAGCAACTTTGGTGGTCTCTTCTTGGGATAATGCCAAGGCGGTAGCCAAATTAGCTAAAGCATCGGCCTATCTATTCTCCTTTCTTGGTATATGCTCCAATGTGATGGCCTCAAAATTTTTTAACAACTTCTTCACATATTGGCAATAGGAGATGAGGTCTTCCTTTTTGACGTCATACTGCTCCAAGATTTGGTTGATAACCAATTTGGAGTCCCCAAAGATCTCAAGTTGCGATATGCTCATTTCAATGGCCATTTGTAGACCAATAATCAATGCTTGATATTCGGCTACGTTGTTAGAGCAAAGTTTGCTTAATGAGAACGAGTACAGAAGTATTTGTCGTTGTGGAGAAACAAACACTACACCTGCCCCCGCTCCTTCTCGACGTGCAGCCCCATCAAAAAACATCATCAATGGTGGCATTACTTCAATGTAGAACATGTCTTCATCCGGGAAATCATCGGAGAACTCCCAATCAGACGGAACTGGGTGATCAGCCAAGAAATCTGCCAATGCTTGTCCTTTGACAGCTTTTTGTGGGACATATGTAATGTCATATTGTTGTTGCAAAACTGCCCATCGAGCTATATGACCTGAAACCACTGGCCTAGAAAGGACATACTTAATTGGATCCGCTTTTGCTATCAAACGAACCGTGTATGCTTGCATGTAGTGCTCCAGTTTATCTATAGCAAAGAAAAGAGCAAGACACATCTTTTCAATATGAGAGTAATTTAATTCAGCTCCATTGAGAGTTTGACTTAGATAATAAAGGGCTCTTTCTTTTCCCTCTTCATTTTCTTGCGCCATAAGAGCACCCAGAGACCTTTCTTGTGCCGCGATGTATAACACTAGAGGCTTTCCTGGAATAGGAGCACCCAAAACTGGAGGATTAAGCAAGTATTTTTTGATGCGTGCAAAAGCATTGCTACAAGCCTTGTCCCATTCAAAGTGCACGTCCTTCTTCATCAATCTATTGAAAGATTAACATCGACCAGCCAAGTTCGAGATAAATCGTCGGATGTAAGCTAGTTTTCCCTACAAGCCTCTAAGTTCTCGCAGATTCTTGGGCTCTGGCATTTTCTAGATAGCCTCAATTTTGGACTGGTCAATTTCAATACCGCGATGCCTTACAACGAAACCAAGAAATTTCCCAAACGTTACGCCAAAAGCGCATTTGCGTGGATTCATTTTAAGCTGATATTTTCTTAGGCGGTTGAACACGGATCGCAAATCTACCAGATGGTCTTCCCTTCTTTTTGTTTTAACCACCAGATCATCGACATAACACTCCACGTATTTGTGAAGTACATTATCAAAGATCTTTTGCATGGCCCGTTGATAAGTAGCACCGGCGTTCTTTAATCCAAAAGGCATCACTTTGTAACAGTAAATGCCCTTAGGGGTACGAAAAGCTGTGAGCTCTTCATCCTTAGGATTCATTCGAATTTGGTTGTAGCCTGAAGAACCATCCATGAAAGATAAAGCTTCATGACCAGTAGTGGCGTCAACCATGACCTCAGTGATGGGTAATGGAAAATCATCCTTAAGACATGCATTGTTCAAATCACGGAAGTCAATGCACACTCAGATTTGTCCATTCTTCTTTTTAACTGGGACGATGTTAGCGATCCATTCCGGGTATTGCACTTCACGAATGAAACCCGCCTCAATTAGCTTATTGACCTCAATTTCTATTTGAGGGATAAGCTCCGGCCGAAACCGTCTTTGGGCTTGTTTAACTGGGCGCACGCCTTTCTTTACTGCCAAATGGTGTACAACAATACTTGGATTGAGCCCGGGCATTTCCTTGTAAGTCCAAGCAAACACATCTTTGTATTCTACTAGGAGCTTGAGGTACTCTTCTTCTTCTTCATGGGTGAGAAGCGCACTAATGAAAGTTGGCCGAGGTTCTTCAGCAGTTCCTAAATTGAACTCTTTAAGTTCATCAACTGTAGCCTGTCCTCCATCTTCCAAGCCTGGAGGAGCTTCCTCGACCTCTTCATCTTCAGCGTCTGAAATTGTATCCTCTTCTATTGTAATATGAAACGAGGATGATACCTCTTCAATTTGCTCATTGTGGGCGAGTGACTGACTTGTGTGTACAATCGTTCGTCTTTTGACCTTGAGCGATCCTTCAATGTTGATATCTAAGGCAAAGTTACGCTTTATGTGTGAGGGAATGCTACTGCGAATCTCATCATTGGCTTTCTTCTCCCTTTGATTCTTAAGGTTTATTGAATTTTGAGAATGATTATCACCAGGCCTTTTTGTTGCCCCCAATCTATCAAAGATTGATTTACAAGCAAGAGTGTCACAATTTTGTGTTAAGCAAGTTGTATTTAACCTGTCGAACACTGTAACTCGTGATGATAAGCCCTCAATGCGATCAAACACTGAGACCCGTGATGGAGGGTGATCTTTTCTTTGATTCGAGCACTCATCGACCTCCACTGTTATGTATTGGGAACTTGAAGCATTGGTTCTCCTTTTGATCCATATCTGAGCTGGTTGCTCTGGAGTATAACCTAATCCGGTCTTCGGGATAGGAATCTTATGCCCTTCAAGTCTCATTTTCCTTTGTTTTTTGCTAAGGCCATGCATCTTTTCTCTAGTAGCTTCTGGAATTAGCTTCCCTAAGTCTCCTTGTTTTGAGAAATCGTAGCCTGCCTTCGCCAACAGCCTATATGCCTTTGGGTCGAACCCTTCTTTTGTCCGCTCACTTGGTAGAATACCATGCTCTATCAAACTTTGTGAAGGCCTCACGAATCCCTTTAGTGGTTTCGAGGGCAAGGGATTTGTGGATGAAGTTAGAGGCATGGCATGATTTTCTTTCAATATGGCTACATCCTCCATCGTGAGTTTTGTAAAAGGCTTTTCCATGTCTTTTGTAGGTCGAAGGCATTCCATAAATGGTGACTATCCATTCTTGCAGTGTGACAATGGTACATAACAGAGGAATGGAGAATTATTGGAAGGTGTTGAAGTTTCCACTTTTATTGAATTACTGGTAGATTCACTAGAATGATCATTCCCGCATTCTGGACTTTTCTTTGAGGAAGGATTATTCTTTTCAGTGATGAATCTAACATGCTTCTTTTCACTCTGCTTACTTTCCATTGGCGGGATCTCAACTGGGAGAACTTCACTGGCAATGTTATCTTCTATATAAAATTTTGTGTCAGCAAAATGAGCTTCAGTCTCAGCAAAAGGCTTTAAATCAGCATTGACCTTTTTTATTCCACCTTGAAGATACTTGAAACATTGATGCAAAGTTGATGGCACTATTCCATTCCCATGGATCCACGGACGTCCTAACAACATGTTGTAGGTTGTCTTGGCATCGATGACATGGAACAAAACGTTACTTGTCAATTCTCCAATGATTAACTCCAAATGTATCATGTCGATTGTACGTTGTCCTCCATGGTTAAAACCTTGAATGACCAAACGACTGTGCGATAATTCCTCCATAGTCAGACCAAGTCGTCTCATTGTCATTTTTGGTAGTATATTAACAGCTGATCCTCCATCAATGAGGATACGATCGATCTTTTGTTCATGTGTATAGCCAAAGACATAAAGTGGACGATTGTGGGGCTTAGAGCCTAACAACAAGTCCTCATCAGTGAAAGTTAAGTCTGGAGAGCACGCATAACATTCCTGGGTTTGTTAAAGCGTGTTGGTAGAAGGAGCGCATATCTCTGGTTTTTCAAGAGTTTGAGCGAGTACTTTTCTTGGTGAGATGGAAGATTGCAAGGGTTCAACTTCCTCAACTCGAGATTGGAGTTCCTCCAGAGATGGCAAAGTCTCGTTTTGACCACCATGGCCAACGTTCTCCTCCTCATCTTGAATTTTGCAATGAGAGACTGTGTGAACGGCCTTAGCTGAGGCATTTTGAAAGAATTTTCTAGGGAAGAATTCTTCCAATGTGATGAGATTTCGAAGTTTTTGGGTTCGTGCTGAATCGTCAGACATTTTTGTTCCCAGTTTTTCTTGCCTTTTGTCATTTCTTTTTTACCAAGGCTGAATCTAGTTTTGTGCTTTTCTAGACTCTTGGGTGATTAAATGAAGAGGGAATGTAAGTTTCTTCTTCCATCTCCTGTGAGTAACCACCGTCCAACCTTCTTCCTCATCCACTGTTGACCTTTTATCGTCATTTGAATCATAATCAGGTGCCTTTTGTGAGAGCTGAACTTGAATAGGTTCTAGAGAACCAAACTGAATGAGAGTGGTATTTGCCCCCTGTTTAGTAGTTGGAGACATACAACTAGGTAACCCACAAGCAAAGGTTACAAGGTTTGACTGAGCAACATCATTAAAATCCAAGTCGATTTTCCCTTCCTTGGCGAGCTTCATGATGAGTTCTTTAAGAACAAAGCATTTTTGGATTGGATGGCTTATGATGCGATGATAGTTGCAATAGTTCGGGTTATCAACTTTTCCCATCTCCTCCGGTCGTTTGCATTCTGGCAATTCAATTAACTTCAACTTGAGCAATTGTTCTAGCATTTCGGGCATATCGGTATCTAGGAAATGATACACTTTTGGTTCCCATTCCTTGAGTGATGAGCACTACGTCTCACGCTGTTGGCCCACATCGGGCTTCTTTTCATTGGCCTTCACATTTCTTGTTGAAATTTTGACTGGGGCAAGGTTGACATTCATTGAGTCTTTGACATTACCTTTTGGATTCCTGTCATTTTTCCTCATTTCCCGTTTCTCTTTCCTTTCCTCAGGTACGGGAGGTTTTGTATTTCTATGGTTAGAGATACTCAATTCCATGTCATGCGCACGAGTTGCTAACTCTTCAAATGTTCGGGGCTTTATCCCTTGAAGGATGTAAAGAAGTCCCCAATGCATGCCTTGGATGCACATCTCTATAGCAGATATTTCAGAAAGTCTATCCTTGCAATCTAGACTCAAAGAATGCCATCGATTGATATAATCAACAACAGGCTCATCTTTCCATTGTTTGGTATTGGTAAGTTCCATCATGCTCACCGTGCGCCGTGTGCTATAGAATCGGTTGAGAAACTCTCTTTCAAGTTGTTCCCAACTATCGATTAACTCGAGTTCTAAGTCTGTATACCAATCAAACGCATTTCCTTTCAGTGAACGAACAAACTGCTTTACCAAAAGGCCTCCTTGAGTCCCCGCATTCTCACATGTTTCTACAAAGTGAGCCACATATTGCTTAGGGTTTCCTTTGCCATCAAATTGTAAGAACATGGGGGGTTGATACCCATTTGGCATCCTCATATTATCGATGCGCTTTGTATAGGGCTTCGAATATATGAGAGAACTTGTAGAAGAGCCTCCATATTGTGCCCGAATAGTGTTCGTTATCATATCCTGCAATTGTTGGAGAGATATTGAAGCCATTGAGGCGGAATGTCCGTGTTGGGAAGTGCCTTCACCTCCTTTTCCTTTATCACCCTTAGCATTTTCTCCCCTCAAGGTAAAGCCAGGTGGGCGCTCAAGGCCATGACTTGATTCACCCGAATCTTCTACCTCCAGTTTGTTCATTAGGGTTGCAATTTTGACATCCTTTTCTTCCAGTGATTTTGTGAGGAGGATGATCCGTTGTTCCATTTCAGCCATCTTTTCTTCCATGGTAGAGGTGTTAGTCATCATTGCTAGCATGACTTCTAGATGTGATGGAGAAAATGATGAAATAGGATGAGTCAAAGGTACTTCATTCCTTAAGTTTCTCATCACAGGTG